>JAYXIM010025255.1:0-74822 GCA_037575425.1 Anastrepha fraterculus
TATAAATCAATGCTTCAACTTGCTAGAAGAAAGATAAAAAATGTCAGCTGTTCCTAGAAAATATGGAACATTGTCATGGAAAAAAATTATTAAAAATCGTCGCGAATTTTTAACCGATTTAAACTTGAACTTTTTGTACTAAAATTTAATGGGCTATAAAACTGCGTACCCAATTTTTTGTAATTATAATAAATACATTTGATGTATTTTTGTTTAAATGCACCACTGATAGTAATAATAATCTTAACGACCGTAAGTAAGTAAACACCATTCTAGAAAATTGGTGCTTGGCTAGTCCATCTTTGATGTTGTTAACGCTTTTTTCATTTGACATCATTGTCCTAAGTTTACCTTTTATGACCTAATGACTTTCCCACTCGTGAGCTAGAGAGTACTATGTGTTTCGAGATAAATTCTTTTGTCATTTAAAAAACAAATTTCTTGCTTTAACCAAAACTTTTTAAGCTAAAACGTATATACAGTAAGATGGCTTATGATGGTTTTAGTAAAGCTATTGCATTTGTGGAACAATATCGAGACGCACGCCACAAATAGGCGGAGGAGCTCGGCCAAACGCCTAACGGAAGTGGCCGTGCAAAAATAAAGTTACTACGTGGGTAAATAATAGAAATTTTTAACGCTAAGTGTAATAATGTGAGTATATTACCCAAAAATATTCCCTCTGGATAATATGATCAGGTTATAAAAATATTCAACTTAGTATCAGTGCCACGCCACCTTTTCGGTAAATGTCTTTATATCTCAAGACTAAATTTCCGTGCGTCCGTCTAATGTTACAACTCTTATTGTCTATGAGTTTGTTTGATTCCAAAAATAAACAGCCAGCCCCTAATTAAATTTTAGTAAAATGTGAGTGGCTATGCAAAGTGCGGGTTCGGACCGAATTTAACGCTTCCTTACTTATTATGTTTGGAATTTTCTATTTACCACTGTCTCTTAGAATCACCTCCCAAATAATTGTAAGCCATAGGGCTTAGAATATCGGCTTACTCTAATGTACTCGTACATATGTAATTACATACAGAGACTTGAAATAACTCAAATACTGCCACACATAGGTTCTTGGCTCATTAACTCAAGATATGGCTATTAGTATTGCACACATCCATTCATATCTATCTACGGACTTTTTAAAGTACATTTCCATATCATTTATGTGGCAAAATGTTTTTGCTCACGGCAATGCCTCGTAGCTGCACTTCGCCAACAGCCCCGCACTTATGAGACTCAAATATTTGCTACAACTAAAATGCGTATCGTATTGCGCTTCGTTGCGGCTGATTAGTGAGTGGTATTGCCATAAAAAATTACATATAACAATAAAAAGTAAGAAAGCTTAGTAGTAATAAAGAAATAAAAATCTGTTTAGGCATTCTTACGCGGTTCCCGCTAGATGTGTGCTAATTTTATATAGTCTGTGTATAGAAAAATATAAGAGTTTTCTTAGTGTTTTTTTTTATTTTTATGGAAAAATTAATCAAAAAAAAGTACAAAAAGCTTTTTTTGATTAATTTCCTAGGATGATAATTTTTCCTTAAAATTTATACAAATACATATATATTCCATATAGAGGGGCCAAAAGCCTAAAATTTCATCACTTCAACTGTGATGAAATTTGGTGAAGATGCTCTACCACCAGTAGCATAAATTGTGCTGCGTGATATGTTGCGTGTTTGCCGAGATTTAGGGATTCAGAATTTAAATTTTTTCGTGCAGGGTTTTCCTTTTAAGTTGTGAGTTAAATAATAGTCGGTCTAAGAAAGAACAGAATAAATGTTTTCTATAACATTTTGTCAACTTTCCGATCAAATATATATATGCGATCCTTTAACTCCTATTTGGAGCGTAGGGCGCCGACCACTCCTCTTCGCCAACGGATACGGTTTTATACTACGTATCTTAGTTCATTCCAGGATATTCCAAGAGACTTCATTTCAGCTTTTGTTGAGCTCCGCCAGGTGGTACGAGGTCTGCTAATTCTTCTACCAGTTTGTTGAAATGGATTCCAGCGTAGAGCCTGTTTAGAGACATTGTTGTCATTTTTCCTTAGCGTGTGGGCAATTCATTGCCATTTCCTTTTTTTAATTTCTAATTCAACGCCGATCAGGTTAGCTTGCGCAAATCGCAAAATCCGACGAAGGCAACGTTTTATGAACATTTCAAGGCGCTTTTCGCAGTTACTTTCTTTCTTTTCAATATAACCAATTTGACGTTCGAGTTGAAGATGCGCTTGGTGTGAAGGCTGATACTATTGTTTTGCCACAATGGAGTGAGGATGTCTAAAGACGATTCAGCTTTACTAATTTTATATTCAACCTCAGATCCACCATTCGCGGTGACTATGCAGCCAACTAGCAGAATTTGTCAATGGTTTCGAATCAGTGGTTCCGATATGGTGTCATTGAGATGCGGCACTCGTTTTTCCGACGTTGACTTTGAGACCCGTTGGTTTCAACTTCCCTTGCATGGCTTGTGCCAGCAATTTGAGGTCACACAGCTTGTATACGTCTTCGATGACAAGAAGAATTAGAATTGGTGGCAGGATGCAGTCATGTCGTACACCACTTAGTATGTGAATAGGGTTCGACAGTTTAGATCTCATCAATCAACTTCAACAGTAGATGTAGGTTAGACTTAAATTCACCACATTACTACGACAATTGTGAGGGTATTTATTTCGTCGGGACAGGAGGACCCACTGTGAAAACCGGCTTGGCAGGAGCTAATAGTTGCTTCCAGGGGGTGCTTTAGTCGGTTGAGAGTTACATGCGCAATAAGTTTAGCTACTGCGGGGAGCACACAAATACCTTTCCAATTGTTGCCGTTTTTAAGTTCGCCTTTTTTTGCTAGCTTTACTATAATCCCCTCTTTCCATTCCCGCGAGAAAAATTCTTGTTTACAGACAGGTGTTATAATGGGCGGTAAAATTTCCGCAGAGGGTGCGATATAAAAGATTGAAACTTGTTTTTGTTTTGAGATGAGAGAGATTTTCTAAGTTCTGCATTACAATATTTTTCTGGGTAAGAATTCAGAATAAGAGAAATTAAAAAAAAAATATGTAAAGACAAAAAAAGTAGAATTAATATTCTAGGTATTAAAATTCTGTGTACAAATTTATTTTGGGCCATAATTCTGTATATTCAATGTACTGTTGGAAAAAATTGATATTTATTACAAACTCAAAAAGTGAAAACTATTGGCATCTCAACCATAATTCGTATGGATTTCAAAATTTTTAATACAGAATTTTACAATGCAGATTACTGTATATTTTGTACCCAACCCAAATTTTGGAAATTTCGAAATTTTAAATTTTGTTTAATGATGATCAGATAAAAGCTTGTATCTAATACACAACCTTCTTTGGAGATATAGAATTACGTAATGATCTGTATCAGGTCTGTTCTGCGAGGGACTGTTCTGAGAGACTGAGCATCACTGTAGGTTAAATTCACGGCCCGCGTTTCCAGATCCAACAATCGTCGGCAAGTGTTCGACAGCCTGCCTCGTCTACGGCTGCCTTGGATATTCTCAATAGATATGGCATCATAATGTCTACGAAGGACATGGTCAATCCAACCTCATTTTCTTCTACAAATTTAAGGAGCATTAGGGTTTGCTGAATTGTTCTCACAAATCAGCATTCGAGATTGTGTTTGGCCAGAAGACTTTCAAGATTTTGCGAGGGCATCACAAAACAGCTTAGCTAAGAATTTATGCATAAACAAGCTGGTAAAAGGTGGTTTGAAACTACAACTTTCTATTCCTAGGCAAATATTGCAGGAATGTAATGGGCAACTGTCAAACCACATGTGGTATCTGAACACATGTAGTGTCTAAAAAAACAAATAGTCTTTAGCTAAAGACACGCCCGCCTTCCCGAAGATGTGTAAAAGTAGGTTTGCGGTATCGGAAGCCTCTTTCTCTGAAGAAATTCAGCAATGAACGCAAAAACCGTGGCCTCTCATTGGCCTAGCTTCGCACTCTTCTCAATCCGAGATAGGTTAAGCTTCTTGATAAAATACAAAACGTAGAATCTTCCCGACAGCTTTAAATCTATCTCAAAAATTTTACACCACACGTTATTTGTGAAAATCTGCTGCTCTTTTGTGCCAGAAACTAAAGTACAAAATATGGGCTCAGCTGGCTACGCCTATAAAAGGGGTCTACCCTTGCAGAGCTGGTTAGGCATTGGAATTAGTTAGGAGCGTCTGGCGAGTAACCAGCGAGGTATGGACGACCCAAAGTTGCTTACCGCTTAACTTCCCTTACCGGTCATTATTGGTTGCGTTCACATGCGCACTGGATTTAGGCGGATCTACATCTGTAAAGAAAATGACCGCCAGGGACCAATTAACTTATATTAGACCATCTTGGAATCCCTTGTATACTAAGCATTAGGGACGTAGTGTCCAGCCGGTTTTGTGTTACTCAACTATCTTACCTTATTCAGGTATTAAACTATCGGTCCCTCCCTAGGGCAGAACCTAGATTTTTTTCTGTCTAATTTAATTAGTTTTCGAATTTTGCTTAGAAATTTTACGTTTTCCCAAGCAAAAGTTACAAGTGATTACATACATACCTATAATTTCTATACATTTTCACAGCGTCAGTACGTAAATCTTCCATCCCACTCCCCACACTTGCATTAAAATGAAAGGAAAAAGACCTACAAATCCTAAAGGGATTATCACATCCACATAGTAATTAAGAAATTTTACGGCTATCAACTAACACTCTGCAGCTTATTTGTTCGAAAGCCCTAGAGGCCCTAGGATATGCTTCAGTCCAGATTTGTAGGTGTGAAAAGGCACAAGATCACATACACACATACATGTTTTTACTCATAGGCTGAGCTAAGAATTCAACTCTCTGTCCTCAGTTTAGATTAACTTTAGTGAAAAGGGAATTAATCTGCCACATAACGAAGCACTGCAAATATCATTAGAAATAAGTATAAGGAGAAGAAGCGGATAACATATTTGTGAATACGCTTTTCGCCTGAGCAAATTTTAATAGCTTAATTATACGCTGAAATGAGATGCATGCATACTATGGATGTAATTTTTCGAGTCATACAATCAGGGATTCCAGGTTTAGTCCCGGAATTTATATAGTAGTAGAAGTTAGCTCAAAAATATTGCATCAATATACGATTGCATCGACTGAAAAAGTGAATAAATGTATTTTGTGGTTGAAAGATGTTGATATATTTTTGAATCTTTTGCCATTTAATTGGAATAAACGGAACGTAGTAGACTTAAAAAAGAAATAAATAAATCCGAGTAACTTTTTACAACAGAGGCATACATAAGAATGCATGGATTGCCTTTATATTAAAAAGAAAACAAAGAGGTGCGACCTATCCATATTTGCTAAAAATTTAACGTCATTGTTCATTTTCTTTGCTACAAAAAGGGATTTTCAGCTTCCCTTTCATATATTTCGTAGGAAATTACGAGCCCCAAAAATCGCGGGATGTTTAACTTTAATCCCGTAATTTTCGGACTCAAGACAGACTAATATCCCGGCAACCCGAAATTGACATGCCTAATAAAGAATAGTTCAAAAATGAATCAATGCTGTTAAGATAGTTTATCGCGCGCTTCTTCAATTTTGTGGTTAGTTTAATCGACCCACTGAAGCGGCTATTCGAGCTATTGTCACAATAAAAATAAATTATCGGACATCAAACCACCAACACGCTTACGTAGAGTGCGAACTGAAGAAAATATCGCAGCTGTATCGGCCAGTGTTAATGATGACCATCTATTATTGATTCGTCGTCGTTCGCAGCAATTACGCCTCTGTTACTCAACAACGTGGAAAATTTTGTGAAAGGATTTAGGTGTGAAGCTTTGCAAAATACAGCTGGTGCAAGAATTGAAGTCGAACGACCTACCGCAGCGCAGAATTTTTTGTGAATGGGCTCTTAGAAAGTTTGCCGAAGATCCACTTTTTTATCAAAAAATTGTGTTCAGCGCCGAAGCTCATTTTTGGATCAATGGGTACGTAACTAAGAAGAATTGTCGATTTTGGAGTGAAGATCAGCCAGAAGAATTACAAAAGCTACCAATGTATCCAGAAAAGTTCACAGTTTGGTGCGGTTTATGGGCTGGAGGTATCATTGGAGCGTACTTCTTCAAAGATACTGCGAATCGTAACGTAACTGTGAATGGTGAGCGCTACCGTGAAATGATATCCAACTTTTTCTTGCCCAAAATGCAAGAGCTTGACTTGCATGACATGTGGTTTCAGCAAAATGGTGCCACATGCCACACAGCACACGTAGGTAGGTAGGTAGGTAGGATGGTTGTCACAAAGACACACTTAGACCTTTCGCAGGTCCATTGTGATACCACTGGAGATTATCCTTACCCCACGTGTTCCTTTTCAAACCATCCGGTGGCTTTAATAAACGAGCAGAGCTTCGTTAGTTTTAGAAGAGCTATGTCCGCTACATCGGTTAAAAATGCAGTTTCAAGAGTGCGCAGCCTTCTCATAGCTAAGCTTTCACACTCACATAAAAGGTGTCTGACTGTTTCCTCTTCTTCTGTATTAAGACAGCTTCTACAGAAATCGAAGTACGGGAGTCTTAACCTTCTAGTGTGGCTGCCTATTAAACAATGACCAGTTAATACACCTATCATTTTTCTTATAGCTTCTCTGTTAAATCTTAGCAAGATCTTCAATCGACCGCTGTTCCAGTTCGGCTATTTCTGTCTGCTTAGTTCACATATTGTGAGGTTTTGCCAGCTTGTATTTACCTTTTCGATGGTTTGCCTGTCTATAAGTAATTTGCAAGTGGCTATAGGCATGGGTATCAGCGCCTTATTCGGTTCAAGGTCGAGCGTTGTACCGGTTCGTGCAAGTTCATCCGCCTTACAGTTTCCTGCTATATTCCTGTGGCCTGGCACCCAATAAGGTGCACTTTGTAGCCCTTAGATACGTCATTTAGTAGTTTAAAACATTCTAGAACTGAGTGCGTTTTTAATTCAAGCGCTTTTATTGCCGCTTGACTGTCCGAGTAACTGAATACTTCATTTGTGGATAATGCTCTCGAGTTTATTTCTGTAAGTCGTTCTTTTATGGCAGTGACTTCCGCCTGAAATACACTGCAATGGTCAAGTGGGCGAAATGATTGGCATACTCCGAGTTTATCGGAGTAAACCCCTCCACCTACTTTGTTGTCCAGTTTTGAGCCATCTGTGTAGATGCTTAAATCATTTTTCTTAACAATAAGCCCGTTATCCCATTCCTCTTTGGAAGGAAATACTGTGACAAAGGATTTATTTAAATTGATGTCCTTGGTCCTACAGAAATCCGTTGTGCCAGGAATGCAGAGGAATTTTTCTAAAACTGAAGAGAGTCCTCTTTGGTTCGTTCTGAGTGGGCCGATTTCTCTTAGTCTGAGAGTTGCTTTTGCAGCTGTTTGCTTACCGTACTGCTCTATTGGTAAAATGTTAAGCATAATATTTAGTGCATCTGTGGGTGTGGTTCTGAGGGCCCCGCAGATGCAAAGACTGGCCATTCTTTGTACGTGTGCCATGGTTCTTTTGATGTACAGTTTATCTAAAGCTGGCCACTATACTAATAGGCCGTATGTTAGGATTGGTCTGACAATTGCTGTGTAAAACCAATATACGATATATGGGGAGAGACCCCAACTTAGTCCTATCAACTGTTTACAAGAGTATAGTGCTATTGTCGCCTTTTTTATTCTCTCTTCGACATTTGCCTTCCAAGTTAGTTTTCGGTCTAGTATTAGTCCTAAGTAGCGGAACTCATCACTAAATGACAGTGCAGTTCCACCTAGAGTCGGGGGAGCTATATTTGGAATTTTATGTTTCCTGGTAAATAGGATGAGTTCAGTTTTATTGTGGTTGACGCTTAGCCCATTTGCTTTTGACCAGTTTTCAACCATGTTTAGTAAATCTTGCATGGCTAAGTGTATTGGGGAGTTTCCCTCTTACTACCATTGCAACATCGTCCGCATATGCTACGACGTGTTGTCCTCTCTCCTTTAGGCTTTTTAGCAAGGAGTTTAATGCTAGCACCCATAGAAGAGGGGAGAGCACACCGCCTTGAGGTGTTCCTCTGCTAACTTTTTTCTTGATCTCTGAGGTCCCTAAGGTTGCGATCACAAATCTTCTCAAGAGCATGTTTTTGATGAACTCAACCAGAGCGCCAGAGATCCCGAAATCCATCAGTGTCTTTATTATGGTATCCGGTAAGATGTTGTTGAACGCGCCCTCGATATCAAGGAAGGCTACCAGTGTGAATTCTTTATTATAAATTGAATTCTCGATTTCTGTAACAAGTGAGTTACGTGCTGTTTCAGTAGATTTCCCTTTACAGTACGCAGGTTGTGAGATACTAAGCTTATTAGGGCTGATGTTAGCCTTAATATGCTCTTCTATTATTTTTTCTAATGTTTTTAGCAAAAAAGAGGATAGGCTGATTGGCCTGAAATCCTTAGGTGTTGTGTGTGAACTTTTTCCCGCTTCAGGAATAAAGACAACTTTTACCTCTTTCCATACTGATGGGACACTTTTAAGTTTCAGAGCAGCCTTGAATATAGCCGTTAACCACTCCATGATGTAATTGAGTGAATGTTGTATTTGGGCCGGGAATAATCCATCTGGACCCGGTGATTTAAATGGTTTAAAGTTGTTCACTGCCCAGGCTATCCTGGGTTCAGTGATTATTTCCTCAATGTCAGAATTAGGTCTTTCTGTACTATTGTTGATTAATACGTTAGATGATTCGTTGCTGGGAAAGTGTGTGTCCACTAGCAACTTCAGAGTTTCGTCACTCAAAATAGTCCAACTCTTATCCGGTTTTTGGAGGTATCCGGAGGAATAGTGTTTTTTTGAAGGGATTTTACGCAGTCAAGAAGCCTCTGTGATTCCTTCGATTTCTCTACAGAACGTTCTCCAACCAGACCTTTTCGCTTTCTTAACTTCTTTTTTGTAAATTTTTAGCTACTGTAATAACAGTTCCAGTCTTTACTCTCTCGTGTCGCTTTCGCTTCATTAAACTGTCTTCTGTCTTAACGTATGTACACTTTTGTCAGTGAATGTTTTTTGTTTTTCGTGAAATACTGAAAACATTTTTTTTACATTTGTTATATAATTAGACTTAAAATAAAACTGCATCATTACATTTCCTTTAAAAGCTTTAGATCGGGAGAAATTAAGAAAAAAGAGGTCGTACGGACAGTTTTCTCCGCAGCTGTATAAGTATAAACATTTATGTTTCTCGCTTTCCTTACCTTTCGCTATTTATTCTCGATCATTGACTTATTTCTAGAGCTATACTTTCCGCTTTTCTTATTTCTATTTACCTAACTACTTACTCATCTATACTCTCTCTAACTCTCCACGTACTGTTCTTTCATTTCCGCTATTCCTTTAATCTTAGTTTTAATCTTAGTTATAAGGACAGAAATTAATAAACAGCATCAATTTTGAATTGTTAATCGGACGTAGGTGGTGTTCTTTTTTAATTACGCAAACAGTTTTTAAATAACTTAAATATCTTTAAAATTCAATGAAGATTTTTCAGTATGTTTACAAGTTCATTCTGCAAAGGAGTTTCCCACTTCCTATCCCTTAACCTTCAACATCCATTGCCGCACAGTGGAATCTATAAGTCAAACACAGCGTTCGTGTTAGATGAAGTTGCGCGTCAGTAAAATCAAAATTTCCATAAATATCTATTACCTTAATTGGTCAGTGCGCAATTTAGACGTTATAAGTTTTGTCATTTTCAGTATTTCCAATTAAATTCACTTACCTTTGGTTCCAATGCATTCTAAGTAAGTTCGTATTGCACTTTTGGGTCATTGCGAAGATATCTGATTACATGTTTCTAATTATAGCACACCATTCATGCGGCAAATCGAGACGTCGCATCACTGCCAGCAGCCGCAGAAACAACAAACAGCAACATCACAGAAAAATACTAAAAAATTGTGAGATAATGTAATATTAGGAGGGAATTACTTATAACTGCAAAAAAATTGAATGAAGTTTGCACGTATGACATCATTTTGTATGCGAAATTATCTAAAGATAGTGATGGAGCAAATGCATTGGTATATCCATACACACAAACTCGAATATATGCGCATATGCATGTGCTCACACTTACTTGCAATTGTGTCAAAAGTGTGACGAGCTCAGCAGCAGCGGCAGCTAAACATTCATGTAATTGATTCGATTTAGCCACTTTCCGCAAATTCTCAATAGTAATCAATGGAAATTTTGCCAAATTTTTGAAAAATCACTTAAGTAAAGTAGCAACATAAAAAGACTATCTAGAAATTTAAATTGGCCCGTCCGGTCGTCAAATCTTGGGGAAAGCATTGAATGCTGAGAAGCGTTTGCTGTGAGAGCTTAGCTTTAGACCAAGCATCTCATTCAGCTAACAATAGTTAATCATAGAATCAGAAAAAAATATTTAACTCTGCATATAATCATATGTATGTGTGTATAGGTATGTGTTTCAGCGTTTCAAATAAGGTTCTTATGAAGTCATTAGGTGGCAAGTAACCGTTCCGCGAAACTCAGCAGCCATTGCTAAAGCCATCCATTAGAGGCGAAACAACAACAATACAGTGGACTGAAGTTGTAATTTTGTTGGCGTTCGATAGCCTATGGCACGTTAACCCATTTTGTTTTTCTGTTTTTTATTGTTTGTATATAAAAATTGCAAATTTAATTCAATTACCGGCAACATCAGTCGTCTTTGAGTCTGTGCTAAAGTGTGCCGCATGGAAAGCATTAATGAGCGAAAAGTGTAGAGATAAAATTAAATGGTGAAAGAAATGTGAAAAAACCCTTTCGACAAGAAACCACATCCCACTTCAAGCAAATGAAAAATGTGAGAGTATTCAATATAAGAAAGTACTGTAATACGACTTGCCGTCTGAAAAACGACTGATTTGTGTGGGTGAGTGAATACATGTGAAATGAGCCGTTAGAGTTCTGTTTCCGAGTACCCGGGACTCCCCGCCATTCAATTTTCAAACTAGTAGCTGTGTTTACCGGTCATTGGACGATTGGTACGCACGCGGAAAAGCTGGGTTTATCATTTAGCCCTCATTGCAGAATCTGTGAGGATCTTTCAGAGAGAGAGACTGTTGAGCACTTTCTCTGTAAATGTCCGGGTTTGCAAGCTTGGCGATTAAAGTCACTGGGTGATCCTTTCTTCGACAGCCTGGAACACGCGCCAATCTGAATCCCATCAATCCTTTCCATTACATAAACAGATTTGGCTGGCTCTAGATATCTGCATGTTGGACGACCCATAATGGTATGAAAACGGCGCTTTGGTGATATTTAGGGTGTGCCAGGTGGTATTTCAACCAATGCACTTACTTACCCGGCGAGGTGACAGCCGAAGTTTACTCGCTCAATTTCATTTTTCACCATAGCTAAAGACTAAACCTAATGATCTATCATCCCTGGTAAAATGAGAATGCAAGAAAGGTATTCGGCACGATAGTAAATTTTCCATTCATATAAAACAACTTAAACACGAATTAGCGAAAGGATTGAATAATTTCGATTTTCCCTGGATGACTATGATTTGCATCAATTACTTAATTTTGCTCTGATTTGCCAAAATTTTTGGCACAAGATAGTAAATTTTCCATTCCTTCTCAAACGATCGAAATTTCAAAAATCAGTAGTAAAACAACTTAAACATTTATTCGTGAAATGTAAGTATTTTTATTTAATAGTCTCATATGTGTATATAAGTACAGGCAATAAAGTGTATAAATATATGTTAAAAAAATTATTTATATTATTATACTTGTTTTGGGTAATTGTTGAATTCTTTTAGGTCCTTTCGAAACTTATTAACCATTAGGGACAAAACAGGATGCATTGACAACAAGCCTTCTTGGTGCACGCGTGAGTATGGTCGAATTATTGGTATTTTCTGATATGTTCTAAATTTTACTTGCATTTGCTCTTAATTTCATTATTCTACTCTTTAGTTCGTTCGGTAGATACGTAAATATTCATTATTGTTAGCGTATGTCACCTCTACGACTGAATTCAACTACCTAGTTTTTTTTCTTTTGCCAAAATCTGAAGTATGTCGGATAAGTAGTCCAAGTCTCAAATAAATTATATATTTTTTTTGCTGCTTTTTCAGCTCGCTCGAAAGTATTCCTTGCTGCAGAGGGTCTTGTGCAAATTTTGGCGACATAAAGTTTTAGTCGGTATTCGGAGGGCTTTTAATTACAAGCTAGCTAATGTTCAATCGTTTAGAGACAACTATCACATAATTACCTCCGACTGTTCTTTGAATAAGAAAGCGAACTTTTGCTAGTCTTATTTACATGCCAACTCAATCAGCATTCGCAGCAATAGCTCATTTAGCGCGCGCTTAATGAATTACTATCAGTGCAAGGGAGAAAAATACGTCACTTACTTGTATTTAACCCAACGTACAACTTTGGCGGGCAAAAAGTTAGGTAAAACATTGTCAGTTAGTAAGCGAGATTTAGTCAGATAAATATATATCTCACCACTATAATCCGACACTATTATTCCCCATCCACAGGAGTGGTAGTCACCCTGCTTGCGACTACTTCGTGGTAAGCCTTCTCGAAATCGGAGCTATCAGTGGTATTGTATGGAAGGCTGAAGCTCGTCATTAACCCATTTATTGGGTTTCATACGCAAGACTTCAGACCTAGTGAATCCCTCATAAACCATATCTTTCTGGAATGCCAAACCGGGGGGAGTCTCTTGAGAAATACATCGACTTCTCGTAGACTTTAAAGAAGTTTCTGATAGTACGAAAAGAGGCTAATTATACGACGCTATATTTGAATGGGGTATTCCTACAAAGGCGGCCGCCGTAGCCGAATGGGTTGGTGCGTGATTACCATTCGGAATTCACCGAGAGGTCGTTGGTTCGAATCTCGGTGAAAGCAAAATTAATAAAAACATTTTTCTAATAGCGGTCGCCCCTCGGCAGGCAATGGCAAACCTCCGAGTGTATTTCTGCCATGAAAAAGCTCCTCATAAAAATATCTGCCGTTCGGAGTCGGCTTGAAATTGTAGGTCCCTCCATTTGTGGAACAACATCAAGACGCACACCATAAATAGGAGGAGGAGCTCGGCCAAACACCTAACAGAAGTGTACGCGCCAATTATTTATTTTTTATTTTTTATTCCTACAAAACTTTTCTGGCCATGTAGAATTGTATTGAACACGACTGTCAGTTCTATCCAGATCGGGCTGAATCTCTGCGCTCTAACCAAAAGTGGCTTGGGTAATGGAACTTCCTAACTTGTTTTTATTGTTAGATTGCGACAAGCGGCGTCTTACAGAAGGAGATGAAAGAAGTTGTTCTAGCAATGATCGAGAATGAAACAATCGCCCTCTTACGATATACAAAGGGTCTACTCGTATTGAAACCAAACCTACAGCGTATTGAAATATAAAAGTTGCAAAGCTTTTCTGTTGCTTTGGAACTAGCATAAATATCATCAACAATGTCAGATTCATGATCAGACAACGAATGACTCTTAAGCGTTAACTTAGTAGACAAGTCAAAAGGCAGGCCCTCTCTCGATCCACACAAGCCAAACTTTGGAAAAAACTGCTTATCATGCCCTTCGTTTTAAATGGAGCAGAGGTGTGGATGATGTGAAACAAAGAAGGCGGTAGAAGCGTTTGAATTACAGGGTAAAGTTAATAAACTGTGCGATATTTCGAAAGGCATGTACGCTTTGGCACTAGAAATGCATAAAAATTAAAAGTACTGCGCCTATTCGCACATAAAAACGTGTGAAGGGTAATAATCCGGTAAAATAAGCCTTCGTCATAATCTGATATTTATAACTGGCATAACTCGCGAAGTTTTGTGATTCCAACCCAAACTGACAAATGGTCATGGAGCCACCATTAGAAAGCGAAAAACCTCTTTACTTTATCTACATACTTCGTATAAAACTTTACCAATTTGAGCTCAAGGTGTCGCATATCAGACCTTGCTTTTGTTCCATTTTATTGTTTTGTTTCCATTCCATTTCATTTCATTATCATTTTGGGCACCGTCGTGTGGAAAAAGTTTTTACCCATTATTCCGTTAGGTTAAACAACAAACGATCTACAAAATTTCTGTTCGTATGTGCATGATTGGCAAAAAACCCACGCACCAATACCACCAATGGTTAGAACGATGAGATAACAGCACCAAAGGCAGCAACAGCAACATACATATAAAGTGCAATTATTCAAAGTCAAAGGCAAAGCCGAAGCCAAGCACGAAGCTTCGGATATGGCGGCGAATGTATTGAGTTAAGAGAGTTGTTGGAAAGGTATTAGAATTTCTAATTTCACAGCAATAGGCATGCAAAAGCAACAAAGAAGCCTTGGAAAAAAGTTACAACAATGAATTGTGCAACAACAACTAAGCAACAATACTGATTGCAGGTAGTGTGAACAACACTAAAACCCAACTATGTAGTACAAAAAGGCCCAAGACATGGCAGCACCTATAACTACATATCGCACCCCCGCAAGAAAAGCGACACAACTCAAAAATTTTCAAATTTCATATTATGTGCCCATTATATTCTAAAGAAGTCAATAGTCAATCAGGAAAAATGTCACAAGTTAAATTTCTGTAATTCTCCCGAGAGGCCACTAGTGTCGTTTTGTACTTTCCCGCCAAACAACTTTGTTGATTCAAGAAAGGTGACACATTACAGTTGTGTCTAGATCTCCAACGAGTGAGGTTGTTACGAATCTTACAAAAACGCACCAGAAGTACCAGGCACAAAGGAAAAAAACGAGAAGCATCAGGAAGAAAAAAGGTTAAGTCGTGAATCTAAAGAACAGGATAAAAGATGTGTTGGTGATAATTTTGTTCTTGCAACTTTTGATCTTCAAGCGGTGATGCCGTGTCCTAGAGGAAATTTATCAATATTTTATTACAAATCGAAAATAAATTCTTATAATTTTACGATTTGCGAAGTTGGTAACGATTCTGTGGAATGTTTTTTTTTGGCACGAGGGCGAAGGACATCGTGGTGCGAATGAAATCGGATCTTGCATATTAAAGTATCTGGAGAAGAAAGCTTCTGAAATTAATAATGACAATTTGGAATTCACGTTCTACTCGGACAACTGTTGCGGACAAAACAAGAATCGGTATATAATTGCAATGTTTATGCATGCAGTTAAAACACTGAAAATAAAAGCTATTACACACAAATTCTTGATTTGCGGCCATACTCAGAATGAGGGTGATGCAGCCCATTCTGTAATTGAGAAACAGATAAAAAAGTCACTCAAAAGTGGTTCAATTATTATTTCCCAACAGTATGTCACAATAATACGAACAGCCAAGAAGCGTGGAAATCCATATCAGGTGAACGAAATGAGTCATTTAGATTTCTTTGATTTAAAACATTTAAGTAGTATGACAGGCACCAATTATGCTAAAGATGTGACTGGCAACACTATAAAAATGACTGATTTTAAAGTTCTGAGGTTTGAGAAGTCTAGACCAGATTCATTTCTTTTCAAACTGTCATACAAGGACGAATTTGCAGAAATTGAAGTTCGAAAGAGAAAACCCCAATCTTCTTCTGTTACTCTAAAAAAATAGTGATCGAAGGAAAAAAAAAGAAGACTGTTTGGAGTTGATCCGTTCAAATCACATCCCGCAAAGTTATTTCAGTATTTTTAATTCACTATTTTCTTAAATGTATGTACCTATTTAACAACAGTAGTTTTGTTTAAATTACATACTGCTTTGTAAGCAGAGTTATTTTTTGTTGTACCTACTGATGTTTAAAATTACATTAGTCATAAATAATAAAGCTAAATAAAGTGAAATATTATTATGTTTTTTATTACTATATTCAATACTGTCACAAATAAAAATACATCAATTAGCAACACAAGAAAAATGACACAAGTTAAAATAGGGGTAGTTTTGAAGACTCTGTATGCTTCAAAGTTGCTTAAAAATCTAAATTATACTTTTGAGTCTAAAAAACAACACAAAAAAATAAGTTCATGTGGACCAAGGATTAGTTTTGACTAAATATAGCATTTTTATTTTTACAGTTTTTAATTTTTACTCTCCTGCACAATTTAATGTTTTTGACTTGTGTCACTTTTCTTGCGGGGGTGCGATATATGTATGTACTCGTATGTACTTGTACAGTGCCGGGAGAAGCAGCAGATGCAGAAAAACATTCAAGAACAATATACATAAAAAAATAACAACAAATATAACAGTCAACTTGACGCCGACACCGATAACAATAAAAAGCGTGCGAATTTCTCACGAAAAATAAGCATGCAACAACAAAGACAAAGCAAGCGACCAAAGCGGTTACGATAAGAATAGCGACGCGCACAAGCAAAACAACAACACTACACATACTAACTTGTAAGTTATATTGCCAGCCGCCACTGGTTAGTTTGGTAGCACATTTTCTCCCATTTCGCTTTGTCATGGCGGCAAACTTAGAAGCAGCAACGGCGCCGCGCTTGCCGCCTGCCGCCGCTAACACTACAATAATGACAATATTGACGGTAGCAAAACACGAACTAAAAAAAAACACGGGTAGAAAAGCTGGGCTGCAGATGCGTCCAATGAGTTGTTGATTGTGGCTATTTGTCCAATGTATTCGTAAGTCTATTCTTCGTATTTTAACCGCTGCCTTTATTCAATCCATTGTCCCATCCCCTGTGAAATTCGTTTACAAAAGCTGGTATGTTGCGTTAGATGTTGTTACGGTTGGGTTGGGTTATGGTGACTGGTTGGTTGCGCGCTTGATGGATATACGAGCGTTGCTCATTCAATCGATTGTCTATTTTGCTCTCCGCTTTAAGTCCCACCGTCTAACTGACCGCTGGCTTCACTGCCTGGCAAGTGGGTGTTGTTGCGGTAATCTCGCGCTTTCTGATGTTTATTTCTATTTATGTATGTGAATGTTTTGCGGTTTCAGTTGTAAATTTATTTTAAATTAGTTATATGCATGTGGATGCATCCATTTTCCCTACAGAGTAACTGGAATAAACTAGTTAGCCCACGATTTCGTTATTATTATAGGAAGAAAATTATAAGTTGCGCAAGTAGCATATAAAAAATGTAAAAATTAGTAGCGCTCATTACTTGCACTCGAAAATACAAAATATCGAAAATTTAATTTCATTAAAATGTAGAAGAAAAGAATCACCCATATCGAAGTCTTATGAATCCAAATTTTTTTTGCAGCATATTCATTAAGCAACTAGTGTTTGTATGGTTCGTTGGTCGCGTGCGATTTATTGGTAAAGGAAATCGAATTGACAGACGCCAAGCCGATTAGGCCCAGCTGCAAAATGAGAACGCAATACTAGATCAATAACCTTCGTCAGCGTTTCTGAAGTGGAAAGGAAATAAATACCTATGGTTCATGCACATAACTATTAGCAGCGTGAATAAATTAATGTACATACATACATAAAATATACTTATTTGTATATACATAGATATGGACAAGGAGGTAAAAATTTTTTTCCACAATGCTTGTTTGATTAATAAAATCTTTTTTTAATGTTTTTTCTTTTTTATATAATTTTTTCGTTTTTTTTAATACCTTACTTCATTTTATTTATTAATAAACTTTTTTATTTCCTGCACAGAAGTTAATTTAATTTGTTTATTGTGATTTATTTTATTGTAATTTATTTAATTTCTTTTTAATATGCTTCTCTTTTATTTAAAATTTTTTAATTTTTGTTTTACTTAATTTAAGTGCATCAGCCCAGATCGATGCGGCATATAAAAGAACCGAGCCGACTATGCTGCTATATAGTATTCTTTTGCTGTGGCTAGGTCTGCCGTTGTTAGACATTATTCGCGACATACAGGACTGCACTCTCGATGTCTTCTTCGCAGCATATTCCAGGTGCGTTTCGAAGTTTAGACGACTGTCAATCATCACTCCTAGGTATTTAATAGCAGGTTTTAAACTAATAGTTATATTTATAGTTTCTACTATATTTGTGCTGCTTATTAGGACTATATCAGTCTTATGCCCAGCTAATTCCAACTTCATAGACCTTAGTCAAGCCTTCATCATGCTTATTGATTCGCTGTCGATCCTCTCAATTTCGTGGATTTGCTTTGCCACCATTACCACCGCGATGTCATCCGCGAATCTAATGACTTTAGTTCTAGGTGACATATCCAGCCTTCGAACCCCGTCGTACATGAAGTTCCATATCAGTGGACCCAGAACTGATCCCTGAGGAACTCTTGCAGATCACAATATACTCCTCAGCGCCTTTGTCGCTTCTAAACCGCAGTTTACGGTCCGGGAATTAGCTCTCGATTATTCTGATAATATATTAAATAATAATATTAAAAGCATTTCTAACGTCCAGAGTTACTACAGCGCAGTACTCTTTTCCCCTGCCGCGCCATCTCTTGCCTTCAATGGCTTCTGTTGCTAAATCTACCACGCTTTTGATAGCATTCACTGTTGAGCGGGATTTCCTGAAGCCAAACTGTTTTGTGGATAGAATACTGTTATCTTCAGCGAAAGATGACAATCTGTCGCAAATAATACTCTCCAGAATTTTTTCCATTGGAGTCTAGTAGACATATTGGTCGGTAAGATTCAGGTTCGCCAGGTTTTTTGTTGCCTTTGGGTAAAACCTGAAGTGTTTGCTTCTTCCACCCTTTTGGGAAAGTGCCTTAAGGCAGGTTAAGAATACTGCTAGAAATATGTCTGGATGTTTGGAAATCGCTAATTTCAGCGCTCTATTTGGTATACCAACTGGACCTTGAGCTTTCTAAGACTTAATTTTATTGCACGCCGCTTGGAGTTCTTGTTCGGTAACACAAGGGATGCCACCTGCTTCGTGTTGTGTGCAGGATGGCAAAATGTTGTCAGATATTTGAGGAAAACGAGTATTTTGCGCAGCCTTACTGGGCATGTGGAGAGCTTTTAGTATTATGCGGTGTGCCGGACATATGGTGAGTATATCGGCATCCATTCTAGTTTACAAAATCCAGACGGTAATTGAGCTAAAGTTAGGCGGGTCTCGCGAGGCAACTGTTTTCAGTTTGTTTTATTTTATTTTGCATTATTTTATTTCACTTTATCTTATAACTTCTTTCATTTTTATTATTTATTAAAAAACAAATAATTGGCGCGTACACTTCTGTTAGATGCTTGGCCGAGCTCCTCCTCTTATTTTTGGCGTACGTCTTGTTATTGTTCCACAAGTGTTTATTTATTTATTGTACTTTAATTTATTGGAGTTTATATTAACTTCATTTTGTTTTATTTAGGTTGTCCATTGTTTTTGCTTTTTACAACATTATATTTCACTTCTTTTATTTTATTGATACGCTTTTAATGTACTTTGCTTCATCGTATTTTATTTTAATTCGTTTTATTATTGTATTATTATTTAAAATTATTTTTTTTTGAATTCAACTTTTTCAGTTGTTTTTTTTTGTGTTTGTATTTTTTTTTTTTTTTAATGTCATTTTAATTTATTTTATTTTACTTTCATTTATTTATTCAATTCTTTTTTTTTATTTGTTGCACTTTTTTTTTATTTACCTTATTTAACACTTATATTTGTTTATTCATTTAGTTTACTTAATTTTATTTTGTTTTATGGTATTTTTTTTCATTTAACCTTTTACTTTTTTATGTATTTATTGTAAAATGTTTCATTGTAATTTAAGTTATTTTATTTAACTTATTGTTTTTTAAATTAATTTCTTTATGTTTTTATTTACGATATTTCTTAAATTAATTTTTATTTTATTCTATTTTGTTCAATTTTTTATTTCGTTTTACTTACTTTATTACTTGGTTGGTTGGTTGGTTTAAGGGTGACCCCGCATCGGAGTACCACATAGACCGCAAGTTGGGCCCGTTGTGTTGCCCTAGAGCTCATTATTTTGAATGATTTCCCCACCTAACCGAGATTTTTATTGTAGATTTTGATCAAAGATATTAATTCGTTTCGAAAATTTGATGAGAGATTCGATTTTCAGGTCCGAGAGTACTGAAAGATTGTCAATTGTTGGAGAGCCTAGAAGAGCGAGTCGACTTCTGGCTAGACCCGGACAACTGCACAGCAAATGTCTGCTCGATACTTCCTCAGTATCCTCGCAGTATCTGCACAGGTCGTTCTGAGGAACCCCGAGCCGACGTGCGTAAGTGCCCAAAAGGCAGTGGCCGGTGATAAGAGATGTTATATGCCTTAGTTCGTGTTTCGAAAGACTTATAAGGGTTTTTGTCTGTTTCAGATTGTAGGATGGCCAGATTTGTCTGGTCGTAACGCAAGTAGTTTCCACTCGCCACCTCCGATCAGCAATGCTGTGAAATTCTCGATCGATGAGCATTTTACATGTTGAGAGCGGAATGTGGATTGTGGGTAAGTCACTAACATTTGATTGCGCAGCTCCAGCTCTTGCGAGCTCATCAGCTTTGCAGTTACCTTCGAATCCACTGTGACCCGGTATCCAGATAACTTGGACAGAATTCTGAACACTTATCTCGTTAAGAGATAAGAGACAGGATCGAACCACATCTGAGTGGGTATAAGAGGAGCTGAGTGCTCGAACGGCCGCTTGACTGTCGGTGAAAAAGCGGATATCCTCTAGTGATATTCTATTTTCTAAGAGAGTTTTCGCAGCATACCAGATAGCGCATACTTCCGCTTGGAATACGCTACAGTAGTCGGGTAATCTAAATGATAGATTGATGTGAGGGGATTTGGAAAAGATTCCAAATCCCACTTTGCCGTCTTGTTTTGAACCACTTACATGATAGTCTATGTCGGGAGAGATAACAGTGTTCCTGTTCAGTATGGCTGAATGGCCAAGATACTTATTCCATTTCGATATAGCATTCATGCGTGTCGCTGCTTTCGCTGCAATCGCTTTGCCAGCCAGATCGATAGGGAACAAGTGAAGCAACGTATTTAGAGCCTTAGTAGGTGTTGTACTTAAGCATCCTGTTATCAGGAGGCAGGCTGTTCTTTGGACTCGATCAATTGTGGCTACTCTGCACCGTTTTTCGAGTGCTGTCCACCATACAACCACACCGTAGAAGAGTATCGGTTTGATGATCGAGGTGTATATCCAATAAATGATCCGAGGTGAAAAACCCCAGGTTTTGCCTATAGCTTTCTTACAAGTATAGAGAGCTATGAAAGCTTTTTTACATCTGTTTTCGATGTTCAATTTCCAACTCAACTTCCTTTATTTATTACTTTATTACTTACTTACTTTTATTTTCGTTTTACTTTATTTTAATTTATTTCATTTTTTTTATTTATTTTTATTTCTCTTTCTTATTTTTTTATTCCTATATTCATTTTGTTTTTCCTTTAATTTTTTTATATTTTTATTTATTATATTTTTATTTATAGTTTTATTTATTAATGATTAGTTATATAATTTATTTTATTTAAGAATATTTTATTTTGTTTTTTACTTTTTTGATTATTTTTTTAATAAGTTTTTATTTTATTATTTAATATAATTTTATTTTATTTTTATTAATTTTATTTATTTTTTTTGTTTATAGTTCTTCAACTTATTTTAGTTTGTTTTATTTTCTTTTCATTTTTTTCTTTCAATTGTTGAATTTTCTTTTTTTTAATTTAATGTTATTATTTTTGTATTTTATTATACTTTATTACATTTTATTTCACTTTTTTGACTGCAGCCTCTTATCCTCTTCGAACTTAATTAAAGGGACAATTTAATGGGTATTTGTATTCACACAAGTAATTATTCGCCTAGAGCACCGATCATAGATACCCAACTCGGCCAGATTGTTAAATTGGCACAAATTTATTTACATGCACTGTAGCCACACATACCTATTAAAAAATTACCACGCCCTGGCTTTGCTCTGGCTGCAAACTTGCAACTTGGCAACATCTGAAGCAGGCAACATGCGTGTTGTATTGTTGCATTATCATCGTCGTAAAAACATTTCGTTGTTGTTGCTAGCATGGCGACAACGCGCAACTCTATTAAATATTACCCTATGGCGCTGAGCGTAAAGGAGCTGAGACAAAATCAGCTTCACTGCTCTTTTATGTGTGCACTTTGACCTATTACAAAGTAAGGGAAACTGTATGCCATAGTATTAGTGTTGAGTTTTGTACTTCAAGCAACTTTGTATCTTATGAAAATAGGCTACTAAATGTTACTCGCGGCCCCGTCAAGTGAAATGTTTTTCATTTATCACAACACAACTGGAGCTAAACCATTTGTAAAAGTTATTTTTAATGTTAGTATATATGCATTAAAAAATCACCATAATGCAATTCTCTTAAAAAAATCAATTCTAATTACTTTGCAGACAAACTTATCGGCCAAAATAAGAACTTTGAATTGTCTTTCCCTGACTACACATTAGTATCATATTTCTGTGTTTTTGCAGTTTATGGGGCAAACAACTTCTAAAACATTTTTTATGCTGCGCCCATACATCGAGATCGAAAGGGAATTTCAGTGAGTCAAATGCCAAAAATGTCAAAAATACATAACCCGAAATTTTCACAGGTCAGATCTCGCGAAATTTCCGCTGCTTCGGAAAATTAGCGCAAATATATAATTAAAATTTTTAGAATTAACATAAAAAACCTTCCTCACTTACTAGAGTTCAAAAAAACAATTCGCTAAATGTTTTCCCAAGAGGCGGTTTCTTTTTCTGTTATTTCCTGCTTTCGAAAAAAGTCTTTCGCCCTTCGATATTTTATTATTATAAATATTAATTTGGGGAAAAAGAAATCCATTACCGTCATGGTGATCGATATTACGTAAAGCACCGATCAAACAATTTAGAGTTTATGCTCGTTGTCAACGTGTCATTTCACACTAAAAAAAATAGTTTGCTATTTTTTGTGTTTTACATTCAGTTGTGACGTTACGGGGTGTTGACAATAGAAGCCAACAAATAGTAAATTCGGTACATTTTACGAGTTTTTCTTCGATAAAAGCGAAAATGCAAGCCAGGTCGCTAAAATTGTGAATGATGCTTTTGGTGCCAATATACTGATGCCTTTATACTTTTTTTGTCTCTAATTTGGCTTTAATATTCCGTTGTTTGCTCTAAAATAGGTTGTACTTCACTATTCAATTACTAATTTTTATATTATATCAAAACTCTCTGACGACTTTGCCTAAACCAGAATCCACGATTTTAAAAAAACTATCATAAGGCCTATCCTCACATACGGATGCGAATTCAGGGTACTGAAATCCAATGAAACTGTCAGTTAAATTGTTTTGAAAGAAAGACGACTATACGACTAGCGTGAACGAGTTAGACACACTTATCAGGAGTGCAAATGTAATCAGGTACATCAAAGGACGAAGGATTCGATGGTACGGTCCCATTTTACGAATGATCAGCAATATAACTTTAAAAATAATGAAAGAAAAACAAATTCGCAAGGCGACAGAAGAAGAGGCCGGCCGGAAAAACGAGGGAGAGATGACAGCGAAGACAACTTTGGAGCTATGGGCATATCTGAGGCACATCAAACGAAACACTGATGACCGAGTGACGTGAAGTCGAATTGTAACGGAAGCAATGGTTCGCCTCGAACTGTGATGCTATGATGACGATGAATCAATCCAATCCCACATAAGGGGTGAAATCATCCCCTAAATACCTAAAAATTTAAATCTAATTTTTTTCGAAGACGAACACAGAACATCCACCGGAAAAATTTTAAAATATTTACACACACTTTGCTGAGCCAAAACTTGTTATCCGTTTGTCTTTGCGAGGTCAAACCTAGATCTATATATATCCATCAGGCCTTATTCCAAGAAGCTTAGCCTTCAAATCGGAGAAAAACACCAGAATTAGGGCGAAACTCCTTAAAAACACCAAAGTCAGTTAAAAATTTGGTTAAAATTCATATTTTCTTCGTTTCACAGTATCTGATAAGGCAATCCTTAATGTTTGTCTGTTTCGATGAAAATTTCCAATTTGAGAGGGTAAAATTATTCTCTGAATGTCTAAAAATATTTAAAAGTTTACGTAATGGTTTAAAAAATGGTTTAAAAAATGGAAAAATAATAGTTTGTAGCTTGCTGTCGTATGCCGGGTTTGAAGGAGAATACGCGTTACAAATATAACAACAATATTTAAATTGAAGTTATTTAATTTATAAACTAAGTTATACATATAAAAGGTTATATCAGTCAATTAAGTGCTTCCTCATTTATCAATATTTGTTTTTTTTGTTGTGGAACGTTTGCCTTAAGGTAAATCAAGACCAACATGACTTCGCTTGTGATTAATACCCGAGAGGATATCCATCTGGTAAACGGATAACTAATTCGAATTTAACAGTCCCAAAAACTTATCTACGAATTTAGATTCAGCAATTTTTAATATCATCTTTATAATATTAATTTATTTTATTATTTTATTTTTTATTTATTTTGCTACAGGTTTTCAAACAAGTTTCACAAATTATAACGGATTTTAACTTTATTATCAAATACGCAGAGTTTCCATCAGAAATTTTTGGCATAAATTTAGGCTAATATTACCGTAATCAGCTATATAATTATACGAACCCTACTTTTTATTACCACCTCCTTTTTGCCTTCTTACGTTCTTGCTCATCAGCCTTTATACCTTATTTTATTGCCAATGTCCCAAAAATAAGTTTTGCGGTTCAATAAGAGAGGACGTTGGTACTAACCTAAATTTCTTCTTGTAATGTTGCTGCATTCTTCATATCAAGAAGGAGTTTTGTTTGTGAACTAGTAAAACAATATACTTCTAATACTATTGTAGCAATAATATTAAAAAAAACATTATTTTTCATCAGGACAATGCACTGTGTCACAAGAGTGAAATAACAATTTGACAATGGCTAATATCCATAAGTTAAAGTTCGAACTGTTGATATCGTGTTCACCAGATTTGGCTCCCAGCGACTTCCATCTGTTTCCAGACCTTAACAAATTCATGCATGGAAAGTGTTTTCCACCAAAGGATGAGGGCATAACAGCTGTGGTAGCGTATTTTTAAGACCTTTCAGGTTCTCTCTTCAGGGGCGAAATTCATAAATTGAAATCTTGTTGGAACAAGTGTATTGATGTTCAGGGAGACTATACTGAATAATAAAGTGCATATGAAACCATAAAATTATGTTTTTCTTATCGAATCGCACAAGTTTTGGAAAACCTAGTATTATAATTTAGCCACTTCGTGACTACAAAAACTGTTAACAAACTAGCCCTAAATTCGTAAGGGTATATATTACGCCGGGTCGATTTGTGGGGAGGCAAAAAAATCGCCCATTTCTCTGCGAAAATCATATTCTAGGGATCAAAATAATAAACTTTGCCGAAGGAACCATAACTCTAAAGCGAATTCTGATGTCCCCCACTTTGGGTCGAACTTTTTAGTTTCTTTTCTCTTGTAAAGGCCAAAAATGGTGATAATTTTGAAATAATTGTATGGGGAACCCCCCAGGAGAGTTTCAGGGGGAGTGCCACTGGCATGGGTGGATCGGCCGTCCAAAGTTAGTGGGGGTCGGTCATACATTGGACTCGATTGGAGCACTCTAAATGGGTCAAAGTGGGATTTTTCGTTCGACCCAAATTGGGGGACATCAGAATTTGTTTTAGAGGTATGGTTCCTTCGGCAAAGTTTCTTATTTTGATGCCTAGTATACGATTTTCACAGAGCTATGAGCGATTTTTAAATCGACCCGCCCTAGTATATATTCTACATCCATGAAATTTATGAACGCTTACGTCTTTTTTGCCCTCAGGATTCAATATGGAATTTAATCAAGAAATAAACAAGTAAAATATGTTTTCAAATATAAATTTTACATTGCTTTTTAATCAACTTAAAAATATTTTTGAAGTGAAAGTAGATTTTATGGCATATGTGTACCTACTTATATATTTTGCACATAAAATAAAGGGTGGTTAAGTTTCAAGGGCCGGTGTTGATTTTGAGTGAAATACAATTTTTTTAGAAAATTATTGTCATTTCTCTTTATTATGATAATATTGGTATGACTGAATTACGTATGGAACAAAATATCGGCCAAATGCCCGCCGCGGCCTAGGCGGCACACCTCCATCCGATGGTCCAAATTTTCGATGACGCTGAGGCATAATTGAGGTTCTATGCCGTTAATGTGCCGAATTATCTCATCCTTTAGCTCTTGAATTGTTGCTGGCTTATCGACGTACACCTTTTCTTTCAAATAACGCCAAAGAAAGAAGTCCAACGGTGTCGTTGACGTTAAGGTGTGGTTCACATTCAACATCGGCCCTTGAAATTTAGCCACCCTTTATATTTCCCACCGCACACTTTCTCACAAAAGAAAAACTTTATAGTTTTTCCTGCACTTTTTACTGGCCATATTTTTAACAAATTCCATTTTACTTATATTTATCAGTAAAATGACTTCTTCAAAGTCGACAGGAAGTTACTGCTTACAGCTGTTGCACATAAATTACCAGTTGTGAACAATTTCGCTAATTGCTTGCAACATCGCCAACATGGTCCGCAAGTACACAGTGTCGGTTCTGGTACGAGTAAATGCTGGCCGACGAAGCGGACTTTTAAAACAACAAAAATATTGTAAAATAAGAGAAAATAAGTGAACAAGGAAACGAAACCAAAAGTAGCAGGCAAAAGCGTTTGTCCAACTTCATGCTAAACACAGGCAAATTAGCGGCGAGAACAGCAACCGCTACACCGCAACACCCACCAACAGAATAGCGCAACAACAAAAATGCCAACAAAGTCAACGAAGCTACCACAAAATTCTCAGTACTTAAGTAAAAATAAAAATATTAGAAGGCAAACAAGTTCGTTTAAGGTATAGGAAATAAGCGAAGAACAAAAAAAAAAGCAAAAATTCAGCTACAATTGAATGGTAGTTGGAAATGGCATAGCATTCGCGCTTTGTATCGCCTTTGGTGGTCAACAATGTCCTCACTGGCATATTTGCTCAATGCGCGCGAATGTTTAAATGTCATGTTAGGCAACTCCGAATGGAAAGAAAGAAAGAAAATCGAGGCATGGAGACAGGCGGCGTTGGCAGGCGGCAGTTCTTGGCCTGTTAGATGTCTGTTATGTGCGCTGAACAAATGTTGAAATAGGTGGCGAGTAAAAGAATTACAAAAACACACACACAATGAATTATGGTAATGGAAAAAATTCTGTAGAAATGGAAAATGCAAGAATTGCAAACGAGGCAGGGGTTGGATGAATCTAAATGTGGCCAACGAATGTGTGAAGCAGGAGTATTTTGCCATTTTTCCGGTTAGATTTTTTTTCAAAATTTTCGCGCAAATCTTCTCTTCTTCATACGTATATAAAAGATGTGAAGCACACGAATGAAAAAAATTAGCAGCCTGAAAAAACAGTTCAACAAACAAATCAAGGCAAATAACTGTGACAACGAAAGCGGTTTTAAAATAGTTCCAGTTGTGAGGAGGTTTAATGGTTTTCTGGCTTTCTGGCTTTCAACGTAGATGGCGTCGACGCATTCAAGCGGTCGGGCATTAGCTACAAATATACTTGCGACTACTCACAGCTGCAGGGATAGCATCAAGGAAGTAAAGCTCGTTGGACTGTATACAATTGCTGTTGCTCTGGTAATAGTTAGTTAAATATTATACGAATGCTACACTCACACGCACGGGCGTACACATACACACGCATTCATATGTAAATGCAAGCCAATCGCCAAGATTATAGTGCCTCTGCAGCACGTCATCACTAATTGATGTTTCCATGAAAAGCAAAACTGGTACGAAATGCACACGAAAAACGTTAGATTTAGAAAACGAACTTGTTGGTGACTGCTATTGTGGCCGGTGACTGTTGCTTCTGCTACTGCTGCTGCCAGATTTTCTTTCATGCATATGTAACATCATTTATGGTTGAGCTCTTTTTCTGGTTATGAAAGAAAAAGAATTTTGCCACTGACTGACCTCAGTCTATGCTGTGGACGAAGAAAGCAAGCAGCGTTCAGCCAGATTAAGATTTTCTTTTGAACTCGATGATGTTTGTGGCTTTGTATGTATGTATGTAGAAGTGAGTGCTTAAAATAATTGAATTATTCGTTTAAGGCGAAGGAGTAGATTTAGATCCATTTTTCAGCATAATTGGTTTTATGGATGATGCACTAAAGGAGACATGTTCGTATATTTTGCATTTGTATGCCCAGCAGAGCTAACAATTAATTTTCTAGAATCGAGTTCTTTTACTTTAGTTGGGTTTTGTATGGATCTATTTTTTGGCATAATATAAGTATATCCACCGGAGAGCAAAGCACAATTAACTGGGTTAGGGAAAGACTGCATATCCCCGTGACTACTGGCGTCATTTCATGTGGTAATGCACTTGGCTTAAAAGCTCACAATGGGAATGATTTATCGGTGTTTTGAATCGACTAAGTACTCGATAGTTTGAACATACATTTCCAGTCACTTAAGTCCCACCATGAAAGTACTGAAAGCGAAAAATAATTCCGAATAAGAACTCCGACAGTAATATACGTAAAGTATGATAAAATATTATGAATGGCTTCTGATTCCAAGTCTGACACATATCCAAAGAACAAGAGTTTAGACAGCGATGTGGTGTTTCAAGAGGGGATTAATGGTACAGAAAGTTTTCAACACTCTCCACTTCCTCCTTATTCATGCAGCTGAGACCAAAGTTAATGTATGCGCCTATTAGAAAATGACCAATGGAGATACCAATCATTGTGCTAATGGAATCCAGATCTAGATAGATGAGGAACTTAGTCCTATGTTTGTTCCTTCTAAACCATAGTTGCCTAGTTACCTCACAAGTAGATTTAGTAAGGAAACTGACTAATTTCAAATCAATTTCCTTCCTAGCCAGCTCACCCTCGATTCAATTTCGGACAATTAGGGACGCAGACAACATCCTTGGTGCACCTCTTAACCCGTGCCTTTACAAAAATTCTACATTTAATTGCCATTTTAGTGAAACTATCCAGTGACTATATGTATAGATATTTTGTAGCAACTTGACTGTCGTAGTAGTTAGTGATCGGTTGTACTGCGACGCTAGGAGTGTTTGAGAGAAAGATTCTGCGGAAGATTTTTTGACCTTTGCACGTTGACAACGGCGAATATCGCAGGCGATGGAACGATGAGCTGTATGAGCTTTACGACAACATAGACATGGCGCAGCGAATAAATATCCAGCGGCTACGCTGGCTGGTTCATGTCGTCCGTATAGATACAAACGCTCCGGCTTTGAAAGTATTCGATGCGGTACCAGCTGGTAGTAGTAGAGAAAGAGGAAGACCTCATCTGCGTTGGAAAGATCAGGTGGAGGAGGACTTGGCTTCACTTGGTGTGTCCAATAGGCGCCGGTTAGCACGAGAAAGAAACGACTGGCGCTCTTTGTTAAACTCGGCCAAAATCGCTTAAGCGGTTATCGCGCCTATTAAGAAGAAGAGCAGCGAAAATCGTTTTATTAGAAACACGTTTCTTCACGCCGCTCACCTTTTCCTTACGCCCACATCTTTTGAAATAACCCTTTGCAAAGCAAACGACCTTAAAGTTCCTTACAGCATACCTTAGATTGCACCCTTTTTTGCTTAGCCCAACCAAACTCATCTACAGCCACATGCTCATGAGCTATTTGGTCATTTATCGCTTGTTAACTGACAGACGGCTAATCACTGCGGATTTTCTTCACCAACAAATTTCTATACACAGGTATTTTCTACATTCACTGACCGACGCCTTGCGCATGCCCCATTTTGACTCAACGCCCGCACCCGGGAGCAGTCAACGGCTCTGTTGTGTAGCGAGCTGTGAGCAGCATTCTTCCTCGTGAGCGTCAATGCTTTTATCTACAATTTTAGTGCTTACCTTCAGTTCATCGTTTTGTTTATGTTTCGATCACTTTTTTCCACATTCTTGCTGGTTTGTTTACATTTTTGCGTGCTAGAGGTCGCATTGCTGATGTTCATTCCAAGAAAGTTGCCGCTGCAGTTTCATTTGGCATTTCACTACCTACTGCCGCCATTTGTTCTCTAGTCTGCTAACTGGCAACTAGTGAAGCTGCAACAGCGTCGAAGGTTCGTTGACTACTACTCTTGGAGTTGTTTGCTCTTCTTCCACTGCTCCCATTGACTCTTTTCTTGGTCGCGATCGCAGTCACGTTCATAGTCGCAATCGACATATTGCTCTTGTCTCACTGTCAGTGTCGCGTGGTTTGTTGTACAACGTATTTTTATTTGATAATTTTTGTTGTTGTGTTTCGCATTCTTATTCAGTTGACCATTTCTTCTACACCTACTAAAGATTTTTTTACTCCCATTTTTTATACAGTGGGCGGTCAAGGAAGACTTTCCATAATGGCATTCAATATGCTAAACGAGTTTATTGATGATCTCATTTATTTATCTCATTTCGTCGATTTTTTGTCTTAAATGCAGTGCAGAAATCTTTCTGCGGGCTTGGCAAAATCATTATGTGAATTCTCATCAAAATTTGAGCGTCTTTGAAGATCGCAATTTGACCCTGCGGCAATGGGCGCGATTTCGATATTCGTTATTGTGCTTGTATATAAATGGTAAATGATTTTACGTAAATTTTTTAGGTATTATTACACTCATTATTTGTTTTCGCGTTGCAATATTGGACAAGTGCAATTTTTCTTGGCACAAGTTCGTGTCTTAAGTCTTTAGATTCGTTTAAAATATTATTATGCTATTTTTCTTTTTTATTGTCAGGGTTACTATTTCTAAATCTAAAATGCAGCAATATACAAACCGGAAGCAACTTTACTTGGGAAACAGGCTTTTGGGTACAGAATTTCATTTTCCATTCTCCAGCCGAGTTAGGCTCTGACGAATTCTAGAATGGGTGGATTTAACGTTATGAAGGGTCTTTTTGTTAGTAGTCGGTTAAATAACATGTTTTTCTGCTGATCGTTAACTACAAAATTTAAATGGTTTTTTGTGCGTAGACACGTTTGTCATCATACTTTTAATCATGAATTTCACGAATTTCCAGAATATCGTTAGCAGCAGAATATATGGCAGACAGATCGCACAGTCTTCAGAAGACTTTGCACCAGTCTAGAAAGTAAACTGATACGTTTGCTATTTATTTCTCAATCAATTGACGCTGTGCTGCGACGTTTTTTCATTCAAAGTAGTATATAAGCGTAGAGTACTGACGTAAGCGTTAGGCAGCATCTAATATACTGAAGGAATTCAAATATGTTTATGCTAGATCTGCATCCGGTACCCAACAGATAAGCCACCCTCTCAATGAAACAAACAAAGTATTTGTTTAATAAACATAAACCAAATTCAAATAAAATTGGAACAAATAAATACATTTAGTCACATGAAAATATTGAAACTTATCATTTAATTTCAATTCGTCGCTTGTTTTCATAAAATGTATGTCACATTCTTTCCACCACGGAAATTTGAGTCTTCACAGTTATAACCACTCTTGTGACATCTTCTTAAATACACTCACTCTCACTTGTCGCATGTCTTTTCAGAATCGTCAAACGAGCACTGTTTTAGCCAATAGTTTCACTGTATTCTAAGGGGAGTCATTGCTACCAAACATCCTCCTTTACCGCGGCAATGGTAAAATAAATCCTATTTTACCTCGACAAGTGATAATTTTTGATTCACTTGATTAAGCTGCAGAAGAAAATATTAAAATAAAAAGGTCATTCTCAGAGTTTATTGTAGAAAAATTACTAGTATAATTAATAAGTTATATATTTTTGGTGGCTGGCGTATATTGTCGGTAATGCTAAATGTCTTCTGCTTTTGGCCTTTCCTCGGACTTCATATTCCGAACTATTTTATTATTATTATTTTTGTCAGAGATTTATTTCCATCTGAACATCCTCGTGGAACTTCTTTTATGGCAGAAATACACTCGCTGGATTGTCATTGTCTGCTGAGGAGTTACCGCTTTTTTATCATTTTGGTGTTTCATGCACTGAGATTCGAACTTCCGAATGGTAGTCACGCACCAACGCATTCGATTGCGGTGGCCACCATACCATATTTTAGTGCTTTATTTTATAAGATAGGGAGATACAGATTTGGACCAAAGATATACTCTATAATCAAAAAGTACCGGGAATGTTTAATTTAAAGGAACCACGCACGTGGGAAATGTTGGCAAAAGAATTTTTGGATATTGCATGATGATAACGCGCTATCGCACCGCGTTCAAATTGTGCTGGGCTTCACCAAGTGAAAAGCATCGTGCAAGCACCGTATTCACTTAATATGACCCCGTGAAGTTACCACTTCGTGGAAGGAGATTTCACTCGATAGAGAAGATCAAAGAGAATGCGACGAAAGAGCTGAAGGCCATCCCTTCGTCGGCCTACCAAAGGTGCATGGAGGACTAGGTTAAACGTTGGCATAAGTGTGTTGCTTCAGACGGGTCATACCTACTTTGAAGGAGATAAAATAAATTTGTCTGAAATTTAACTCTGTTTTGTTTTACTTAAGTATTCCCGGTACTTTCAGATCATAGGGTATACCAACTCAGATTTAAGGAGTTACGGCCTATGCCAATTGTTAGAAAAGTACTCTAAATAGCTCAATTTTGACATCTATGAGGTGAATAAAAGTTGCCGAAGTCGTAGGTCTAGTGGGAAATTTTACAGCGAGCATATTCAGATAGAAGAACTAAACATATATTAAACAAAGGTCATAAAAGCGATTGGAAAAAATCAAAATTAGTTTTTACGTGTTTTTTGTTGTAATAGAATTGCTAAAACATCTAACAAATGCATGACTTTCATTTCCAGAAGAATTGAAATCAGTAAAAGCAAAGATTTTCCGTATATAGTAACCGTCATAAGAAAGTGTACATCATAAATTAACAAATTTCGACTATTTATTTGTTTAGTTTTTAATTTCAATTATTCTTCTACCAAAAAACACAATTCGTAATATAATACAAGCACAAACAGGCCTTCTCCACATTTTGTATATGGAAGAAAACCCCCAACACCTTCAGCAAAAAATTTTTAAAAACTCTGTTCCTTATTATATCAAAATACAATGCACTACAATACTACAAACAAGTTTTTTCAAAAATTCTCAGTAAAGAATTGGAAATTTTGAGGAAAATTTATCGAATTTGTAAAAATTTTATACAAAGCTCGAAACATTGCTGTATATGGTTTCAGTTATAGTACAAACTATATTTAGCAAAAATTACAAATAAATAAATAGGCAAAGATTACCAATATATTTTTCTTTTTTTTACTTTCTTTTGGCACTGACAGTATGTAAGTGCTACTACTGTGAGCAAAAAGTAAGGTGAATTTATTTGTCAAACTTCGCGGGATTGAAATTTCGCTCTAGTTATTTTTTTCATGAGTTGGCAGCACTGTTAATAACATCTGGTCAAACTTTCATGTGAATGTCATTATCAGTAATATATTTACGCTTGTGTTTACCAAACGACCAAGAGTGCATTTTTCGATTTTTAAATGTCTGATTTGATTGAGCAGAGAAGTGCCATCAAATTTTGTTTGCGGAATGAAATTTCGAAACCGAAAAGAGCACGCCAAAGTCGTTCAAAAATAAAGGTCAAGATGACAGTTTTTTTCGATTTTCGTGGTGTGGTGCACTATGAATTCCTTCCACCTGGCCAAAATGTTAATAAGGAATATTATTTGAGCGTTATGCGTCGTTTACGTCAAGCAATTCGTCTAAAAAAACCAGCATTATGGGTCATCAACTCTTGGTTTTTGCATCACGATAATGCACCGTCTCACACTGCACTCGTTCTTCGTGACCATTTCGACAAAAATTCCACGCATATCGGTCCGCAACCAGCGTACTCGCCTGATTTAGCTCTGTGTGACTTCTGGCTATTCCCAAAACTCAAGAGACCACTCCGGGGAACGCGTTTCGAGTCGATTGAGGAGATACAAGCTGAATCGAAGAAGGCGCTGATGGCTATACCGGAAATGGCCTATTTGGCATGTTTCGGGGATTGGAAAAATTCACCTTACTTTTTGCCCACAGTATTTTTTAATAAAGGATTTTCCAATAATCCACCCGCTATCGGTTATGGAAAATTTCATGAAAAAGATATTGTCCTGTAAGCGTGGTCGTGGTGGTCAGTTGCCTGATGTTATTCTCACTATTACCGACAAACCTTTTTCTTTATAATGAAATTAACCCTTTAGCTTAACACGTTGCTTTTCTTCTGTACCAAAGCAATTGTCAAACTTTCCAGCTGAAAAAAGTTACGATACTAACGGACTGAAATGTAAAGTTTTTTCACCGCAGTAAAAAGTGTTTTTCCCACAGGAATTTGCCAATGATTGGCACAAGACCTGAGTTTCATTAAAGGTAAAACAAAATGTCGAAACTAAGCGTACCTCAATTTTCTGCCGAAAAGTCACCACTTCTTTGCAAAGCTTTCCCATTTATCAGTACATTTGCGAGATTTCTCAATGCATTTCATCTGGGAGAATAATAAACAAGCAAACAAATAAAATCTCATCTTCCCCATTGAGGTCAATTAATTAAAATTCTTGAATATTAAAACATTGTGTTTACGGCGATATAAAATTTATTTAATCACCATTAAACAATAACTAGTCGGTCGCACATGCGCATATCTTGAACTAATGTGAACATGAGCCACTATTGTTTTTATTTTCATTTGCTTAAGCCGCAGGAGTCATAGGAATGTTAATAATCAATAGCTTAGCTGCATGTAAATGCCTCTTTATACTAAAAATTAAATGATAAGTTGTAAGTGGCGCTGCGTTTACATAAATATGAAGTGTGTATGTGAATTTAATTGCATAAGTATAGTGTTTGTTTATTGCAAATAACTAATTTACATATCAACGCATGCAAATCAGTCAAAAGAGCATAAAAGAAGTTGTACTTACAATCGAACCAAAATAAAACCGATTCGAGCTGCTCATCAACTCAACTTTAATAGCCACAAATAATTCTCATAGTTACCCGCCGAACTCAGTAGCATAAAAATTAAAAAGCCATAATGCGCTTTAATGTAATTGTCTGTATTTCTGTTAATTTTTTACTTTTGTTAAAATATGGAAGGGACGATAAAAAAAATATTTTTAAATAATATGTAAAAAAAATGTCAGTTAATTAATATACGCCAAGAATATGATATAGAGTCATATTAGTACAGCTTAGCGCATCATTCATCACCAAGTCATCGGCGAGAGACAATGACATTTTACCCAACATACATGCATACATATGTCTATGCAAAAACAACTATTTATGTACGTATGCATTGGCATCTTCGCGTAGATTAAAATTAATGAGCTGCGCCATTGATAATGATGATGCTATGTTATGCGATTAACAGTCAATATTGCTGATAAGTTCGATTTTTAAATCCTTATGAAATTGAACATAAATAATATTTACAGTATTAATTAAGAGTGAATTTATAAAAAGCCACGATGTCACTAACAACGCAAAAACACATAATAAGTACTTTAATATTCGCATGTGGCCGCACGCCAGGTGCGAAGGTGTCAAGTCACAGCAACTAAAAAAATATTGTTTATAATAACTTAGCGAAAACCTGCTTTGATAAAATATCAAGTGAATATCAGTATTCTATTAATATCTGCATTAACATCAAAAATATGCCCTTAGCAAGGCAAACAAGGCTGGCTCAGGCAAAATATCGAAGTCCCATAAATTGTTTGCTAGGTGTAGAAATATCCTAGGAATAATATTACTTTGATTTCCTTTCGCTTGCCTGATCATTGCGGCGTATTCCAAGCCGAAGTCTTGGTAGTCTCAGAACGGCCTTTAGTGCTAAATAAAAACGCAGTCACGTATAGAGAAATCTTAGTTCACACCGCAGGCAGCTCTGAAATCGATCCTATAATGGAAGCACTCGTCTAAGAGAGTACAAGAGTGTTACCAATTATTAAAAAAATGCCACAGTATTTTTCTATTAATTTACTCTGGGTAGTAGAACATAGTACGTTAAATGGCAAATGAGTTAGCTGGATTGGGCTCCTCGCCCCAAATTAGTCAAGACAAGGTCGACATACCCATGCACTTGGCAAAGTAAACACCCGCTATCAGTTGACAAACGTAGCCGGAATAGAACATGGGTAGTACTAAGAGTAGGAAGGATCTAAGAATCGTAGTAAATGTGCCAACTGGGCACTGTTTAAAAGGAAGACATACCAGTAGATTAGGTCCACCATCCAATGACTATTGTAGCGCTGTCAGAGTATAGAAGAGACAGTCGAACACCGTCTATGCAGGAATATGGCTCTGGTCGAAAGCGGTTGAGATTGCTTGGTCTCCCTTCTCTGAACAACATTGCGGATATTGCGAACCGCAAACTAGTTGGGAAGCCAGCTTTTTAAAGGTCTCGTACACTTTTCTTATTATTATTGAATATTGAAATGAAATCTAGATTTCAATCTTCTACAATGGTAATGTACTCATCAATAACGAAATACTTCAAAAAATCAGTCTTGATTTGGCCTATTTAAAAACCACTTTTGAGCGCCAAAATGCCTATCCAGTTGTGATCGCCGCTGAAAGACACTTTCTGTGGCTTCATATTCTGAAATTTAGAAATGTTTGAAAAACGGCACATATAAGTTTGTGCATGACTGCTGAATCGTTCCACCTATAGACATAGGCATGCAACTTCAAATGTTTGAAAAGTTGGTTGTTAATAGCGCTCGATATTTACATACCGAACAACACCCTAATATTGGCTCTGCCATGCCATTAATATTTAAAGCTACACAAACTCTAGCATCGGATTATCATGTGTAAATTCTAAATTAGTTATTAATAGAAATTATTAATTGCATTTCATTCACTTCGCTGCATCACCAGCAAACAGTAACTACAGCAGTAGCCCCACCACCGCCAGCATTGATGAGCTCATCAATCTGTAGCTTCCCTTCTATATATAGGTGCATGTCACACAACAGTACGTACCTGTTACGTTGCTACGCTGTCATATATGTCCAGAATATGAGCAAGTTGCCAAGTTCGAGGCAAGAGATGCAACGACCTTGCGCGCGGGGCAATGCTGACAATCCGCTAAAAACAATAAAAACTGCAAAAAAATCCCCACATGACAGCCTTTCAATTATCACCGCCCATTTGTTGGCGCATAAATCAATTTGCTTATAGCTGGCCGAACCAGCAGGCAGCCAAGCAGGCCCCACAACGTTTGCATGTACTCGTAATGAGTTAGTGAATAATGCAAATAAATATTTTAACTTAATTTTCATAAAATGTAAGCGCTCATGTATGCTGAATGATAATTTTTTTTAAATTTTGCTGTTGTGTTTTTTTACTTTTTCTGCTGTGCCTTTACATAGCTCGGGCCCATGTTGCATTTTCACAAATCGCAGTAATTACAACTCATTTGCATTTACTTATGTATATATTTACATATAAATACTTACTGTGGAAAAAGTATTATTTATAAAAAAAAAACGAAACCATCTGTACTCAATCGCTGCGTGAATGAGTAGCGGTGAAGTCTTGTGGCGTTTGTCGCAATACGGATGTTCCTCAACCTTAGTGAGAATTGGGAAATTTTTGAAAAGTGTATTAATTTGTATAAATTTGTTTCTTAGTTCACTTATAATATCATCAAAAGCCAGCAGTAATAGCCCCATTTTTTGTTTTTGTCGTTGCGAGGTTATATTTTATCTTTTAATCAACATTTGACAGAGTGGGAGGAAATTTTCCTCTCTGAGAAAATATGAGCCCTGATATAACTTCTGGCGCATAATCCAACTGGCGGCGACATATGTTCACAAGGCATCATCGACGTCCCACTGTGTTCCGATGTCTTGTTTGGAAAATAAATCATATCATAGATAATTTTCTCTGCTGCTATCCGGCTTGTACCAAACTTCGTCGTCGCAGAAAATAGGAAAAATCTGGAAATTTTGCGGTAATAAATCCCCACCCCACTTATGTTTCTCTATCCGGCCATCCACAATCCCATTCCATATCATTCCGTCTATGTGTGGAAGTCAAACTCCAAAGTGATTTTACTCCACCACACCCAAGTGTTTATGATCAAATAGTACCGATAATGTATATTTTAAACGAACCGCACACGTGGGAACCGGTCCAAATTTTTTTCTTATGTTTATAGGACTGTAAGACACTTTTTAGCGCCATAGGATCTTTTGAGAGATGCTGTACGTTGCAAACGGCCGGAAATGTGGGCAACAAATTTTTGGACTTTGCATGATGATAACGCGCCATCACACCGAGCCCAAATTTTGTTGGATTATTTGACCAAACACCAATGCGGAGCGACTTCAAGTTGAAGTTACCACTTCGTGGAAGGAGATTTCAGTCGGTAGAGGAGGTCAAAGATAATGCGACGAAGTAGCTGAAGGCCATCCCTTTTTCGGCCTAAAAGTGAGTGCATGGAGGACTGGGATAAACGTTGGCCTATGTGTCTTGCTTCAGACGGGTCATGTTTTGAAGGAGATAAAATAAATTTGTCTGAAATTTAACTCTGATCATAGGCTACTTCTTGATGGGGGCGATAACAATTTAAGCGATTTTGGTCAAGTTTAACCAAGCGCGCCCGTAACTTCTTCCTTGGCCTAACCGGCGCAAAGACACACAAAGTGAAGTCAAGTGCTTTTCCTTTCTCTGCTACTACCTGCAGGTATCGCCTTGAATTGGATGTTGTCCTAGTTCAAGCTTCTGCGCCATACAAAAGGACAGATATGATGAGACGTTTGAGAAGTGTGAGTTTTGTTTGTCGAGAAAGTACTTTACTACTAATTGTCTTTTTATTCCACAGTTTAATTCCCAAGGGAAATACTCTGTTTAATGTCAAGGTTGACTATTATACTTATACTTACTATTATACTTCAAAAATTATAACAGTCGGCATTGACGTGGGGGCCGATACGCAAGTGCGTCGACTGCTTGTTTGATGGCAGGAGGTACTTCGCTTTGTCTTCGTTCATCACCAGACCCATTCGCTTCTTTATCCAACTTAAGAAAGCGGTTAATATCAATATGAGCAATAGTAGCCCTTTCAGAAAACGCTGCTTGAGGCATGCAACAGGTTGTCACACCGTTGGAATGCTGACTTGGAATCAAACTACTCGATGGGGTTCTTTCCGTTCTAAGCAAGCTTATGGTATTGGTCAACGTCATTTTGCACAGCCGTATTCGTTTTGCGAAGATGCCAAAGTCAAATAAGAGATGATGTGCGTAAATGTTCCTTTCTGACTTGGCGCATTGTTAATTTCAGGTTAATTGTTGATTCTCCATGTCTGAAGCCAAACTAATGAGATAAAATTAAATGGTTAATGGTGGGCTTTAGCCTAGAATAGAAAATCCTGGATGGGTTCTTGTATACGATGCTTAGAAGATTAATTCCACGGTTGACGGACAACGCAAGAGCACCTAGATTTAACAGAGCATGCATTCATCCGACTACATTTTGGATAGTAGCTGATGCATGCTTTCCCCAACTTCTCTTCTCCATATTTAGCGTTTTTCTACAGTGAGTTCAAGTATGTAGTTTTTGATCAGAAGCAACTACTTAATTTTTATTTTATTTTATTATAAATATGCAAACATTCAAATAGCTTCAGAAGCCATAATAAAGTTTAGTGAGAATTGCTGAACTGTTAGATTTATCTGCAAAAAGCTCTGCAAAGATCTTTGAAATAGTTGACAGTAGCCAGAGTGGTCCAAGTCATAGGAAAGTACTTAAGGTAACTGCAGTCAACGGGCTCTGCAATATCATCGTAAATAAGTTCCACATTGAAAGTGATGAATCAACCATGAATTTCTGCGGTAACGTCTTTGCTAGGTATTTATGAAAAATGTCTGAAATATTAGAACCAATACAATGACAATATTTATGAAGCACTTTTGAAATAACTGATAAGATTAGGGACAGTTTTGCTAATTAAAATAAAAAATAAATAATTGGCGCTTACACTTCTGTTAGGTGTTTGGCCGAGCTCCTCCTCCTATTTGTGGTGTGCGTCGAGATGTTGTTCCACAAATGGAGGGACCTACAGTTTCAAACCGACTCCGAACGGCAGATATTTTTATGAGGAGCTTTTTCATGGCAGAAATACACTCGGAGGTTTGCCATTGCCTGCCGAGGGGCGACCGCTATTAGAAAAATGTTTTTATTAATTTTGCTTTCACCAAGATTCGAACCAACGACCTCTCGGTGAATTCCGAATGGTAATCACGCACCAACCCATTCGGCTACGGCGGCCGCCAAGTTTTGCTAATTATAAATATAAAAAACATGATTTAAATGCACACTCCGATAAAAAATTATCCCAAGTTTACAATTGAGCTGAAACTTAACTTAACACGCTAACTTAACGTTCAGACTGGTTCTTCGCCGAGGAGCGTGGAGTGCCTTTAGATACAGAAGTGATATCAAGAAAGCGTTTTATTAGTAAAAAAGAAGAAAAGGAGCAAACTAAGGTTAGGTTAAGTCAGTAATATTCTCAAAAATGTAAATGCCTTGCATTAAGCGGCAAGTGATGGTGTTGAGTAATTTTTAGCTATATAATGATTTCATAGAAGAGAAAGGGCGTGGTGAAAAAAATGTGCATTACTTTTATCATTGAGTAGCAGGTTCACAAAAAATCATAAAGACCCGAATATGGATTCTGTTCCCCGGCATTAATGGGTTAACAAAGCTCTCACTTTGCCTTTATCACCAACACTTTTCGCTACTTATAAACTTAACCTAAGATCGATTATAGATATACAAAATATTCAAATCACCCAAAAAATGTTATAATGTTATAAATGCTGGATGCATAATAAATTGGTTTCCATAGAATTCTGATGTCCCTTTAAAATATTTTGTTGTGCATTGTTGTAAGGCATTTTACTTTCCCTTTTTTAATAGAAAATATTTAATTACTTTTTTAATCCATTTGAATGGTTTTTAAATATTATTCCTACAAGCCTGGGTAGATATTTGCAGAAATGAAATGAGCTCTTTTTCACATAAAATAACTACTTTATTATCCAACTCTGTATTATTTATAAAACTAGGTATATTCCTAAATTTTTTCCCTGGTTAGTCTTTTCTCAGTTCTCTACTTTTTTTTTTTATTTTAATGCTGAAAAGAATCAAACCAAAGTTCGGCACAGTGTCAGCGAACTTAAAAAGTTCCACATTTTTTCACAGAAGAATGCACTTTATTATAGTTGTACTTATTGTTTAAGAGTATGTTCGCCCTCGGTGTTGCAACATTTGTTTATTCTACCTTGTTATGTGTGTAAGTAGATGCTTAGTTTGTTGCAGGCATAAAAAACGTATTATGTTCGGTTACCGCTGTGGCTACCAGCATTTTCTCGCTCCATTTCATTTTGAACCATGACGCAAATTTGTTGTGCTAGTACACAACGCTTCCTCATGTTTAGCAATAGCTATAGCCATAGCCACATTCACAGCAGCAGCGACAGCGACAGCAAAGTAATAGCAACGGCAATGGCGAGCGCGCAGGGATATGCAGGGTATCTGCAGCATTTTCACAAACGGTCACAGGCAGGCATCCAAGCGACCAGCCTGCCGGGCGCTCAGACAATTAAAGCCAAACCAAGGCAACAGCAGGCAGGCAGGCAGGCTGGGACGTAGCTGCTGAACAACGGAAGATGAGTGCAATGGCCCCAAGAAGCAACAGCGACCACAACAACGTCAACAACACAAATCGCCCAGCACAATCAATGCAAAAAAAAACCAAAATAATAGTTGTGAAAAGAGTGAAAGAATCGGAGAGGTGTGTGCGCGTTGGAAAGGGGAGGTAGAAAAGAAAATCATCCGAAGCAACCGTGAGGAACCAATTCAAAGAGATTTAAATAGCATTATTGCTGTTGCTGTTGCACTTTGCGCTGTTGTTGTAGTTGGTTTTATTATTAGTGTAGCTGATGCAACATAGAAGAACAAGAATAAGCAGAACAAACACATACAATAGGTATAAGAAAGAAGTCCGCACATCCGAACTGCCTCAGCTGAAGAGTCAAGAGTGGACTCAGTTGACGATGAAGCTGAAGATGATGGCGAGAATGAGAAGAAGGACGAGGATCGAAAGATGAATCCGATGCCGAAAGCGCAGCTGAAGGCGAGGGAGCCGTAAAGTCAAAGAGAACGAACGACCTCGTGTCATTAGAAGTGGTGCTTAAACTACAGGCCCCAACATCTAAGCGCGCACACTCGTACACATTACGAGAAAAAATATTCATTCAGAGTGGAGCAGCAAAAGAAGCATAAGGCCACAAGTGGACGATGACGTTGCGTCGCGACGTTGCTATTATTAAGATGCGCTTGCAAAAAGTTCTTGGAATGATAGATACGAGTACAAAGACCACTTGTTGCGGTTGTTATTATTTTTGTTGCTATTAGGCAACTTGGCTGCGCAGTAAGCAGTGCTACGTGTCCTACGTTGTAAGCCGCATCAAAATAGACAGCAATACGCAACACCAACTTTCATGACACAGAGCAACAACGGGAAACAGTAAGAACTCTAAAAAAGGTCTTATAAGGACGGATAGTACCGAACGTCTAATTCCCAATGCACATAATAGAGTCTTCGGATCTGATTGATCTTGGTCATGACATAGATATGTATGTATGTACAGGGTATATACATTTGATAACGAAAATCACGTTTGGTGCGGTGGTTTAGATTTTGGAGCGCTGACTCCAATGGCGTATTTTTCTTTGAAAATGATGCTGGAAATCATAGGCAACCTAGGTTTTGGCAAAAAAGTTATTGAGTGTGGGAATAAGTCTCTGTCCTTGCTTAGCCAAAGTTACGAATTGTTTAAACAATTAAATATTGCATGATGTTATGTGAAGTGTGTGCTATTGGAAGCCACACGAAAAATTCACGCTCTTTTGATTTGATCCATTCATTGAGCCAGTTTGCGATGCTTTCGTAAGAAGTGAACCACTCTTCAATAAGGGCTGGCTGCATTGATCGGAACAGATAGTAATCTGAAAGTGCGCTTTCTGAATATCTGGGGAATACGGCGGATGGGACCAGGGCCGTAGAGAGCATATCCGGGCCCCGGGGGAAAATTGCAAATGCGGGCCCTTTCCAATTATGTCTACTTCATATAATTCGGAATTACTCTCGAGTCCGGGCCCCTCTGAGAACTCCGGGCCCGGTGATAAAATGTCCCCGATCCCTCCCCCTCTCGTCGGGCCTGGATGGGGCAAAATTTCCCAATTCAGTCCCTCTAAATATTTCTGGACCAATTTAGCAGGCGTTGTCACGCAGTAAAAAAATCAGTTTGTCATGTCTATCGGCCCATTCTGGCCGTTTTTCTTTAAGAGTTCGATTCAAACGCATTAGCTGCAGTCGATAAAGATCGCCAGTGATGGTTTCAGATCATTTAAGGAGTTTATAATAGATGACACCCTTCTGATCCCACCAGATGCACAGCATAACCTTTGAAGCATGAATATTTTTTTTCGTCGTCGATGGACCTTGTCCACCTGGCAGACTTCAACTTTTTCGACGTTTTGGGTTATCATAATAGATCCATTTTTCATTGCCAGTGACGATGCGATGCACAAAACCTTCTGCCGTTCATGAAGCATTTCACACGTCACAAAACGTCTCTCGATATCCCTCTCCTTCAATTGATGTGGCACCCAGTTTCCTGCTTTCTCTACCATTCACATCGCGTGCAAACGTTTACCGACACAATGCATTTGATCTGCCAATAGCTTTCAAACAAGGTTGTTAAATACGGAATGTCATATAATAGTCCATGTAGTCCAAGTTTTTTTTTTTTGTCTAAAACGAAAAGAACACAACAAACAAAAATTTATACTTTTAATGACTTTAAAAGGACTCACTCTACTTCCGAAGCCAGCAAAAAGTAAAATCCATACATTTACAAATAGTTAACTTCGGGATCTCAGTTAAAACAAAACAATTTCTTTCAAATGAAAAATAGCAAAATAAAAAGGCTTTATTTCAACATTTACTATTCAACCAAAATTACTTATACTCTTACTATTAAGATATTAGTTTGGGGATAAAGAAATCCCTGTTTTATGATCGACCTTTAGCTCCTGGGCGCTGCTACGACTACTAAGATCGCGATCAATTTCGATTATTTCTTTGATTTTATTGACGTTTTCCATTGCAACCAAATTAGCTGTTACAGTATCGGCACCACAAACACCGTTCACAATTTCAGCGGTTTGACTTGCATCTTCGCCTTTATTAGAGCAAAATGTACGGAATTTTCTCTTTATTGACTTCCATTTTCGGCACCCTATAACTCACAATGAATGGAAGAAACACAAAAAAAAGCAAACGGTTTTTTAGTGTGAAATGTTACCTAGACAACGGAGATTAACCATAAATTGTTTGATAGATAGTATACGAGACATATACGAGAATGCCACAAGGCACTCAATAACCTGGCATCCAAAAACAATGTTTCATTAATTTGGATACCGGGTCATGAGGGATATGACGGCAACGAAAAGGCAGACTTTCAAGCCAAAAAGGGGGCAGATGAAAACTTCATCGGACCTAGTCCCATGTTCGGATTCAACAAAAACAGCCTGAAACAAAAAGTAAAATACTGGGCCAAAACTCTATTAAATCAGCATTGAAACAACGTAGAGGGTCTTAGACACTCCAAAAAGTTCCTAAGTTTCAACGCTAAAAGAGCTAACATGGCCCTCACGTTAAACAAAAAGAGCATTCGCACTCTCACAGGCGCCCTCACGGGTCACTTCACCTGCAACAAACACTTACATAAATTAGGCATAACTAACACCAGCACCTGCAGATTTTGCTGCGAAGATGAGAAGTCTATAGAACATCTCATCATCGAATGTCCGGGGTTGACGCATAGAAGGAAAAGGTTTTTAAACAAGTTCATGCTTACAGATGAAGACCTTCAATCACTCCCTCAGTACAATTCATAAGCATACTTAACAGTCAATAGACAGCATAGGGTGCACAATAGATCAATATAGTCGCAGTGCTAAAGGGCCATACCTTAACCCTCTACAACCATTAACCATTAACCACACGAGACATCGACGAAAATTTCGAAAATAGTCATGATGTATGAGGGAAATATGGTAAAAAATCCATCATATCTGCAAATATTTCAAAATTGATCTTCTGGGATGATGAAATTGTTAGTATCATATTTCCAAAGCTCTGTGGCCTTTCCGAGAGAGCAATAAATTTAGTGATTTCAAATCCTCATTGTCACTGAATGAAGTTTTATAGCACATTGTATAGGTTTGCTTTTTAAAGCGCTTAACCAACATATCTTCAGTCAATTTACTTCTTCCTCATTTGTAGAATCGCATATTTCTAAAGGTTTTGTAGAAACAAAGTCAGCTCGTTTCATTTCATGCAAAATAGACTTTTTATATTTTCGACATTGTTTTCTGATAGTAGAATTCTAATAGTGCTCTCGATACTTCCAAATCGGTATCATTTGGTAGATAAGAGTAACAAGAAGCAATTTCTTGGGATCCCTGGATCACTTTATATTCTATTATAAATAGAAAAAAGCCAAACCTCTGGGAAACTATAAACATATTTGTCATTTACAATGTTGTCATTACATATAAAAATGGAAAAGGAAAAGGAAAGTGGACTTACACCATTTTCAAAGAAATTATATTTGTACCTTATTAACTACGAAAATTTGTAATGTAAATAAAAAGTTCATAGTAAAATGTATTCATTTTTATCGTCTACTAATTTTTTGTGAAAATGGACTTACACTACTTTCAAAGACAACGGCCCTTATGCTGATGTAAGTACGCCACTAATGCGGAAATTTCAATAGCATAATAGTTCTAAGCATTAAAGTGAAGATGAATAATGGATCTTGAATAACAGAGAGAGAGAATAAGTGACCAAATCCCTTAAATTTTAACGCAACAGGAGATTTTTGGATAAAAATAAAGCAAGGCATTGGTAAGCTATCATCCTAAATAGATGCTCCCTATGAAATTCTAGTTGCCGGAAATTATTTTGCAACAGGCGTATAGGCTGGCTACTGACGAATGAAGCAAGAAAACAAATAGTTAGACAAAGAAAAAAAAATAGACTAAGCTAGAAGCTACGAGGGCGGGTCAATAAGTCCGTGCTGCGTCAGTTAGTTTGTGTTTTACAGCTACCTTTATCAGACTACCCAGTAATTTGAGAAGAAAATGGAAAAAACTGAATTTCGTGTGCTTATTAAGCCGATTCACCCTTAGAAACCCACTGTTTCGACTGTTGTCTGGTCTCTGGTGTGTGGTGATGGATCCATGTTTCGTCCACGGTTACAAAACGGCGGAAAAACTCCTCCATATTGCGATTAAACAACGCCTAACCTTCCTGTGAAGTTGCGTTTTGGTCGACTGTGAATTACTGGGTAGTCTGATTAAGGTAGCTGTAAAACACAAACTAACCGACGCAGCACGTTCAAATTTTGACAGGAGTCAACTGACAGATGCCTGTTGATAGGAGCAGTATTTCTTTTTCAGTAAAGAGGTCAGAAATACAAAAAGTCACGGACTTATTGACCCGCCCTCGTATAATATTAGGAATTTCCGCATGAAAATTTCACAGTATATTCTTAAGATACTATACTTTCGAAAAAAAAATCGATTTTTTGAAATTTTTAGACCACCGGGTCCCCTTAAGTATTAAAGTCTTTACTTGAAATTTTAGTACTTTTTTGGTCTCCCATTCCAAATGTCTTTAATTTTGTTACTAAAAATAATAAATGGAATTAAATGAAACATTTTCCTCACAATTATAGTGCCGTTATGTATTTCCGAGCATATTTAAGTGTATATTGGGTAAAATAGTTTCCCAGTCCAGCGCAACTTGGAACAGCAACCGACTAACAACAACAACCCATTGTACCGTCCCTGCTGTTGGAAAATTTGTGTGTTTTTCTTTTTTCTGTTGCTGGAAAATTTTTATGATTCGCTCAGTGTTCCCAGATGCCCATTATTATAAAAATAAGTATGAGCAGCAGCAGTCGCAAAAGCTATCGCAATAATAGGAGCAACAACCACAAATACAACGTGAAGCCCATAACAACTTTGCAACAAGATCATCAACGGTAGCTACAGGTAAGCGAAGAGTAGAGGTACTTTTCAAAGTGAAGGGCGGTCAGTGGCAATGAAATCATCGTTGGGTAGGTCGTTGTGTGACTTTTCCATAACAGCTGTGCGTTCAATTTTTCTGCTGATGGTCGTATTCAAACTCGTACAGCGATGTGCTGCGATATATAGGGTGCTGGTAAACTTGTTCTTGCAATATTTTACTATATCATATTCTGGTATATGTGTGGGTGTAAGTAATTCTTTTCCTTCCTTGGAAGATTACTTGCTTTAGTTGAATCTGATAGAAGGCGCTTTTGTCGATATATTTTCAAAAATCGTTTTTATTGAGCCGAGCCCAGTTAAATTCCTAGAAAGACATTAATTTTCCATGTACATATTGAATTTTCGGAGCGAGTTCTGTAACGCATTTTTCTTGCCCGTACTTCTACTTAGAGAATCAGCGCCAAATATGAGGCATCGTAACTACATATACACAGGGAGATTATAATAAAGCAAACATAAAAAATTGTGGGCAATTTCCGAAACTCGTCCATAATATTTTTCTCAACAAAGATTATTTTTAGCGATGAATGTTGGCTGAAAGCAATAACAGAAGCCGGCCAGCTTGTGAAACCTAAACGGTATGAATGTTATGCAGCGGATACAGCCATAAAATAGTAGAACATCCTCCCCATGTAAGGACTTGGAGCTGCATATGGTGGAAGCTTCTTGTCTAATTTGTTTTGTTGAGGAAGTAATAAAGAGTGAACAAGCAAAATGCAGTATGAATAGGCAGAAGATACAAATTTTTTCTCATATTTATATGAGATCTATAAAAGTACTAAAAGTACATAAAGAACATTTTCATCCAATATATAATTTTTTAAACTATCGCTGATTCATCCCATTTGTCAAATAAAATGTAAAAAAATTAGTTTTTGTAACTAATTCTTAAATAGACCACAACTTTTTAGACTGGTCGCATTCAGGCAAGTTCACAAAGAAATCATCTATGCAAACGAGCAATCAAGAGATTATTTTATGTTGTAATAACTGTTATCGTTGAATACCCCAAAATATGATATATTACCAGATTTTACCATCCGTGAAAAACAAAATTGTGAGAGTACTTTCGGCTGCCACGTCACTGAGTACCCACTTTTCATAAGTATTCACACATTCGGGTTATCACTCGTTATTCAGATGGCAACGAAGTAACATGAGCTAAGACTGGATTGAATGCCTTCACAAATCACCAACACAATCTCACTTTTTTCTTTAACAAGCCGCGGTCATGTACTTTGTTACGTCAGCCAATCAGCTTTTACCTTTAACACCATGAAACACCCTATACACTCAGCGCATGCAGTTGAGTGTGCGTGCAGCTTAAGCTTGCTGTGCTGTTATTGGTGTTGCTGTTTTTGATGCAGCTATTGATGCTGATGCCATGTGACGCTATGCAAAAATAAGCGCAGCGCAATGATGGTGTAGTTGTTGGCTGTGGCTGGTGGAAATGATTCGTTGCCACGCAAACGTCATTTTTGCTGTCTAACAACCAACCGACAGTCTAAGAATAACAACAAGTACAACTATAAGCAACATGAACCTACACAAGCAATAGCAATATCGAAGCAAACGGCAAACAGCAACCAGCATAAAACCTAACAACTATCAACTTTTTAGCAGTTTAATGTTTGTCCAATGACTTTGAAATGTCTACATGCATGCTTAGAAGCATATGTACATATGTATGTATGTAATGTGAATGTATGTATGTAAGTAAAAACATGCATTCAAATGGTCTCAGCAGTTTGTAGTTAGAATGCGAGCGTGAAAAGGTTATTGCCACTTCTTACGTTATTTACCTACATATTGTTTCAGGCACGTTTGTATGTATGGATGTATGTAGCTATGAACGGAAAATAAAATAAAAGAATTAAGTGTATCCACTAAGTAATGCATTAAAGGTTGTTGTTTGAACATTTGATGGCGGAAATAGGCGCATAAAATGAACTACTAAGGGCCACATGCAGGCCACAAGGGCACAAGCCAACTTAGAATTATATATACATACACATTTATGTATGTTTGCATTAGTATTACTTTGCTTGCTCTAGTATTAGCAGTAATATATATATAAAATACCAGCATATCTAATCGAAAGTAATGATTACCTCCTGATGACACAAATTCACCTACCAGTGAGCTTAAATAAATGTCATTAACCCTAGAGAGATAACCTACGTCTGAGAGACGTATGCCTTTTTAATTTTTCGCTCTCCCTCTCTCGAATGTTTCAGTACCACGTTGCTGTTTTTATTTTTCTCCGTCGTCTACAGTAGCTTGCCGGGGGCGGTTATTTTGTTGTGGTAAGTTCGATACTTTTTGAGTTTTGGCGATCACATACGTTTCGGAGACGTATGGTTAGCTTTTGTGTGACTTTTACACTCAATTTGAATAAATTTGTTTTGATCGTGATTTCGTTTTTTCATCAGTTAAACCAAGAACAATGGCCCGAAATGGATGCTTAAATGACACTGAAATAAGTACGTATTTGCAAGGTTATCGGACGATCCGGAATCATCTGATAACAGTGAAACATAAAATGAATTATTTGAAGATGATGTTCGGAGCGATGTCGAAGATGAGGAAATCGCCAGTGAAGATCGTGATATCAACACAGCTTTATTGGAGGACCAAGTTACAGGATCTTCCAATTGTGTTTCTTCTTCAGATAGCCGTATTCTTACGTTTTCTGACCCTACTATTAGAAGCAAAAGTAAGTACTGCTGGACAACGTCGAAAGGTAAAAACGCTGGCAGAGTTTCTTTATTCAACATTGTTCGAACGGTAAGAGGTCCTACTAGACAATGTAAATCATTGCTTGAGCCCCTTTCCTGCTTCAATGCATTTTTACCGACGATATTATTCTGGAAATTGTAAAATGGACAAATGTGGAAATATCCCTGAAACGTAAAGATGGAATGACGACAGCAACTTATAGGGATACAAGTGAACATGATGCGTTAAAAGATAACCCTCTGGCAACCGATGAAATATTTGATAATACCTACAGTGGAACGCTATATACTTCAGCTATGAGTCGCGATAGGTTTAAATTTTTGATTCGATGCCTGCGAATGGATGACAAAGCATTGCGACTTTCTCTTCAACCTAATGACCAGTTTTTGCCTGTCAGAAAAGTGTAGGATATGTTCATTGAACAATGCCAAACCAGTTACACACCGGGGTCGCATACCACAATTGACGAACAGTTGCTGGGTTTTCGTGGCCGATGTCCATTTAAGATGTACATTCCCAATAAACCAAATAAATGTGGGATCAAAATTGTAATGATTTGCGACAGTGCCACAAAATATATGTTCAATGCCATTCCATACCTAGGCAAATCGGCTAATACTAACAACGTCCCTTTGGGGGAATATAACGTGAAGGAATTATCCAAACAAATACATGGGACTTTTCGCAATATTACTTGAGACAACTGGTTTACGTCAGTTCCACTGACAAAGAACTTGTTAAAAGAGCCGTACAAATTGACTTTGGTGGGAACTATAAGGTCCAATAAACGTGAAATTCCGGAATTAATGAAAATTTCACGATCGCGAGAGGTTGGAAGTGCCAGATTTTGTTATGATGGACCTTTAACGCTTTTGTCCTTTAAACCAAAGCCTTCTAAAATGGTATTCATGCTCTCATCCTGCAACGAAAAAGGCAATATCGATGAAAGTAGTGGTAAGCTAGACATGATTTTGTATTATAACCAAACAAAAGGAGGAGTCGACACGTTCGACCAAATGTGTTCAATAATGTCGTGCTCAAGGAAAACTAACCGTTGGCCTATGGCAATATTTTACGGACTGCTCAACATAGCTTTTGTTAATTCATACGTTATTTATTGCCACAACCTGTAGTCTCGTAACCAAAAACCGTCTGGTCGAAGAAACTTCATCCAGTTCGTTTACATCGCCTTGGATGGAAAGGCGCTTGGAGGCCCTTAGTTTGAGTAACGCTTTGAAGCGAAATATAAAAAATGCATTGCCTCAACAGGTTGAAAGAGACAATAAGGGGGTCAGAGAAGAACCTGAACCAAAGAAAAAAAGATACTGTTCCTGTTGTCCCTCAAAAATAAGGCGTATGTCTAAAATGGTGTGTGTAAAATGTACTAAGCCTATATGCGGGGAACATAAAAATGAAGTGTGCAAAACTTGTACCTGATTTGACCATACTTAATTTTTTTTTTATTTATCATAAATGTTATATCTAAATAAGCTTAAAAAGCGAAAGAAATGTCTTCATTTTAGTTTTAAAGAAAACGGCAGTTCCTTTTACAAAATACTTGTTTTTTTTTTGTTTATTTTATAAGAATACTGAAAATGTGATTTTTTCTTACATAATAAAAAAAAGTTTCTCCAAAAATGCATTTAAAAAATAAGGAAATATATAAAGAACCAACGACAGTACAAAAAGGTAAAAAATATTTCCAAAAATATTGTCACCATAAAGAAAAACTATGATACGTCCTACAGACGTATGGTTATCTTCTCCGTAACTTCCAATAGGGTTATCTCTCTAGGGTTAATTCTTATCTCTGTAAGTTCTTTGCTGCGCTCTATTTATCATCTCCCAATGATAGCCAAGCAAATATTAAATTTTAGGAAATCTTATAAATTGCTGGGAAATTTTATTTTTTGATTATAATCTCGTAGATAATTTCATAGAATTTTTTTTTTGAATATGATACTCGGGCATACGTCCGTTGCGGCTACGAGTTAGTGCAATTTTGGACTACTTCTTCCAATAAATCTGAATAATAAATCTAAATGAGCCCAATCAGCAAACATGCTACGCAAACGATGGTCATTTGGCTTCAATTCTTGTACGAGTTGTATTCTATAGGCACGTAAGCCAAGATTCTTAAATCGAATTTTATAAGTAGTGGAAGAGCAAAGGCCAAAAGCAAAATATTTGGACGAATCGACATTTCGGCATCTTCTTCAACATTTCGCTCTATGAACTTCGCGAATAGATTTAATTATTTTTTTTATTTTTTTTTTTCAAAGTGAATTTCCACAATTTCGAAGTCTTGTTCTGGCATTAAACGATTCGTGATGACTTCCCAAATCTTACTGCACAGAAATGTCGACACAGTTTGCTATTCTCAGCTGTGAAACCATAGTTATCGATATCGATATTTTTATAGCGCAGCTAAAACACACTCGACGTATTTCGAAAGCACGCCGAAGATATGCAACTAACTCAACTTTTCTTGTATAAGAATCTATTGAATTTTGTTCAAGGAAGTACAAAAAAACTGCTTAAAGTAAAATATTATTAATGCAGGCCGTATTCACTTACATACATGCAAGTACAGAATTAAAAAGGCAAATTTTGTTTAAAAATTTTTGAAACAATAAATAGCAAAATATTTGATATATTTTCAAAAATATATGATTGTCTATTATCGCAGAATACATTTAAACATTTTTACAGCTACGTTAATAATAGACGCGTACTTAAAGGTAGAAATTTCAGTCACTGTATATGTTTCAATCCGTTGTCTGGAGAATGAGATGGAATCATGACAGCACCTTCATCTCGCTGTGCGGCTCTCGTCGGGCTAAGATTCACATATCTGGGCTCTCTCTCTTTTGCTACTCCTGCGAATATAGCAGATTTAAACATGACACCCATGACATGATAAATTTCATCAGTAGCTTGAACCGGTTATTAGAAATGTAATTATCCATCGTTGATCTTCATCCTCTAATCAAAAAGTTCACCTTTTTTTAACCTCTGTTTGGTTCTTTTCACTCCATTTTTCCTCTATATGGCATCAGCAAAAACAAGAAATATTGTGTATCCCACAGTACTTCAATAAACACCGAATTAAAACTAAACTTTGTAATGTCACAATTTTTTCGAAATAAACAAAATCAATAAAATGGTTTAGAATGGATTGAATATTTGTGTACTGATTTTTTTTTTAAAGTTATTTTTCTTAAATTTATTTTAGTTGTTGGCGTAGCAACACGCGCCGGGTATAGCTAGTTAAGATATAAAAAGAAAATAAAAGCAGAAGTCAGTTAAAAAATTTGCTTACAATTTCGATTATTGAAATAGATCTATGGAAATAGAAATAAAATGCTCGTCAATAATTTTTAAGCGGGTAAAAGCCGGCAATGGCGGCCGCCGTAGCCGAATGGGTAGGTGCGTGATTACCGTTCGGAATTCACAGAGAGGTCGTTGGTTCGAATCTCGGTGAAAGCAAAATTAATAAAAACATTTTTCTAATAGCGGTCGCCCCTCGGCAGGCAATGGCAAACCTCCGAGTGTATTTCTGCCATGAAAAAGCTCCTCATAAAAATATCTGCCGTTCGGAGTCGGCTTGAAACTGTAGGTCCCTCCATTTGTGGAACAACACCAACACGCACACCACAAATAGGAGGAGGAGCTCGGCCAAACACCTAACAGAAGTGTACGCGCCAATTATTTATTTTTTTTTTTTTTTTTAAAGCCGGCAATAGCCGGAATAAGCTTAGGCAATGATTGAAAAAACTAATAAAAGCTTTTGATGCATTTGAAAAAATAGGTCACTTGGGAACGCATTTGCTGCATCATTTTGTATGAGAAAATGCCAGATTTGGCTTCACATTTAAATTGTCTGTCGCAAATGGCGCCTTCGAACTCAATTTAAGTGTATTATGTAAGTGACTTTGTTGCATCGCACTTTATGGCGTTGTCGAAGCCAAAGATTTTCTTTGTGAAAAAAAGAGTTCAAATGAATAGTAGTAGAAGAAGAAAAGACTCCCTAACATGAAGACGAAGGCGAAATTTGTGACACTAACTGAAAGTGAACTGAAGATTTGACTGAGTTGGATGACTCCGACTGCATTGCTGTTGCAAGCAATTATCATGAAATAAGATAAGTTTAAAAGAAACCATTTTAGTACGAATTCCAAACAACACATTAATTCATACACATGCACAAGCAAGGTGCTTTCCAAAGTAAGTAATAATTTTAAGTAATAATAAGATCGTATATTGACAACTGGTGGCCCCCGTAGCCGAATAGGTTGGTGCGTGACCACAACTCGGAATTCAAAGAGAACGTAGGTTCGAATCTCGGTGAAAACACCACAATGAAGGAAAACAATTTTTTTAATAGCGGTCGCCCATCGGCAGGCAATGGGAAACCTCCTCGTGTATTTCTGACAATTAAAAGCATCTCAAAGAGGGATTCATGGCATTTGAAATAATAGAAGAAGAGTTATTTACTTGAGGTGGCATTTTTTTATAACAGCTAAGAAATGCGCATGGAAGTTAATGCTAACAATCTGATCTATTGTAAAGTGGTTAGTAAAACTTTTACCGGATCATTTGAATTGATGTCATACGTTTATGAGAGTTTGTCAGCAGCATACACGATTTATAAATAATGGTGGGAACATAAATGATGAGCAACGTACTGAACAATCAATCAAAGTTGGTTAAATTAGTCAAAGTTGTTGATCATCGCAGAACTCATCTAAACTGTAAACTAAAATATTTGCCAAAATTTGGATTGAAGGGTCTTGCAATTTAAAATATATCGCATTCTTAACAAAGCTCGATTTTACCTTTTCTGCATTTGCCGATGAAAGAAAACATAGAAGCCATCTCGAAGGCTTGTTCTGATATTCTGAATATTCTGGGTATCCGGCTGACGAGGTAATATGATACATATTAATTCGGCACGGTTTTGAACATTACAAATCGCTGCATTGAGACGGAGTACATAGTGCATTGAATAAAATAATTTGAGTCTAAGTTTTTACTGCTGAGCGATTCTATGTCAATTCCGTCAAAAATGAGTCTGTTTCTAAATTCGAGGATAATAAGAAATAAGCAGAAAAACGTTTGAAAGATGTTTGATTAGTCTAAAAACTATTGAATGTTTAAGATTATAATATAAAGTTCATTTATATGAAATACCTTTGATTCTTTTTAACAATTTTACCAACAAAAAAAAAAATTTTCCCATAAAAAAGTTAAAAATAACCGAATATATTTTTTTCAAAACCTTTACACCATAGTTTTAAACATTGAATAGTTCTCAAAATATTTAATTACATTTGTGAAAAATTTGTCGAAAAGTTAACGACAATATCTAAGATACTTGGGTCACTTGGCATGGAGTTGCTCCGTTGTTCTTTGAAAAGATGTTTCTGTACACTTTACTTTGGAATGCGCCATATCTACATGTATGGAGGGGTATATCTACCCACCCTACTCCCTGGTTGCTCGTAAGCCATGTAGACGCGCTTTAGCGCAGAATTTGCTGAATTTATTACCTTGACATGTACCGTCAAACTGCCAAACAAACACATATGAATGCATATGTAAGCATATCAAAGCATGGAAATACCATAACGAGTAAAACAAAATAAAATACGTGCAAATATATATATATCTACATATTTCTTTGTTTGTTTATTTGTCTGTTTGCTCTGCGTTTATGGCATTTTCATGCACTGCAGCAATTTGTCTAGGAATCGCAAACGCACGCATGCACAGACATACATACATCTATGCCAACAAATGTTTATTAGTACACTTATATTTGCTATTTATGTTTAATTTGAGTTCATTTTCTCTCTGCTTCTAGTAATTAGTAACGCCAATGCCCCAATCTTCAAGTTGCTAACGCATCCGCGGAAAAAGTGAGTTTTTCTTTTCATCATTTATTTATTTTTTTTGTTTAACCATTCTACTAATACAAGCTGGTATCAACGTTAAATTTGCAAGCGCGTAAGTAAACACTTGAGTAATCAATGAACTCATCACACAAACATATAGGTATGTATAATCACACCTACTTGTGTTCTTCGAAGCGCATACCTTATGGCGATGCGTGTTTTCAAATGAAATTTCTTTGTTTAATTTTAAATTAAATGGAATTTTTGCAGTTAATTCCAATCATTTTTGCTTTTTACTTTCTGTTTTTTGATTTTTTTTTTCGAAAAATTTGCATTGCTGATTTATTGGTAATTGCGTTTGCTAATATACCTACATATTTATGTCGCTGTCATGCTAATTAAATGAACAAACATCAGCTTCAACATGACAACAAAAATAGAAGACGAAGATATTGAAAATAGTTAAATGACAAATTTGCTGAAATTACATACCTTGAATAGTTAAATGAGCAGAGCCATCTGAAATGTGACAAAAAGGAATAAAAATGTGATTAGCAACTTGTACGGAGATTTGAAATAATCATGCACTATATATTATATAATATATATTATTTGTGTGGAGTTAATTTAATGTAGAGCTCTTCTGATGATCTGAAGAGGTTAACTTCTCTTAATCTTCAGTTCATTGGGAAACTTACTTTTTATTAGCCGTGGCAGACGGTATTTACTCACAAAAACTAATACCGATCATCAAATTGTGGGCCATTAGCTATTTATTTTCAAATAAATTACTCTCTTGTCACTTATGTACATGTTTTGCAGTCGTAATTGTTGTATTACAATGCAACGCTTAATGCTTGAATAAAATTTCAAAGAATTAAAAATTAACTTCCACGATGGACGTTGTAACGCCGAAGCAATACTAATTTTAAATTCATTTCGGTCAAGGTAATGCATCTATCTTGAGGTACGATATGTCTCGTATTTCAATATTAATGATTTGCCTTATTCGTTGAAAATTCAAGTATCTAATTCGGAAATTAAAAGCAAATGCCCATTTTTAGAATAACTTTGGAGGCGCTGAAAAGTGACGACATATCGATGGTTTTTGAGAAAAGTGACATAATTCAAAAATACAAAATACCAAGTTGGGTCAGTTTTCTAGATAAGTGACGCGCCAATTCGATCACCTGACAAAACGACACTAACGTCTTCTTTCAGAATTGCTTCAAAATTCGCTTATGACGCTTTTCCAGATAAAAATATATAAACTCTGTAGTTGATTTTTGCTTTTAACGGCAAAACTCCGAATTTGAGTTAATTTTGAGTTGTGTCGCTTTTCTCGAAAACCATCGATATTTTCTGACAGATCGCATTGTGATAATTACATTAACAAACAAAATTTTCGATTTCGGTACTCGAAATTCCGAGAAGTGAAAATTGTTTCCTTGTAAATAGTGCTTCTACACTCTTGAAGAAATATTTTCAATATATTTACAAATAAATCAGATGATATACGAACATCGTTTACCTGTCGATACTCTTACTCTTAGAATTTACTTGTGGTATGTGGCGGCCGCCGTGGCTGGATGGGTTGATGCGTGACTACCATTCGGAATTCAGAGAGCAAACGTCGGTTCGAATCTCGGTGAAAGATTAAAAATTAAGAAAAAGTTTTTCCTAATAGCGGTCGCCCCTCGGCAGGCAATGGCAAACCTCCGAGTGTATTTCTGCCATGAAAAAGCTCCTCATAAAAAAAGAAATATCTGACGTTCGGAGTCGGCTTGAAACTGTAGGTCCCTCCATTTGTGGAACAACATAAATACGCACACCACAAATAGGAGGAGGAGCTCGGGCAAACACCCAAAAAGGGTGTACGCGCCAATTATATATATATATATATGTAAAATTATAATTATGTTAAGTAACGGGTGATCAATTAAGAGGAGTTTTTTTCATTTGCGTTTTTTTTACAGATCGCGCGCGAGTTGTGGCAAACTGTCATCGTGGATTTGTTGAACAGCGTTTGTCATTTCATCATGGAAAGACTCACACCGCAACAACGTCTACAAATTGTTCAACTGTATTATGAAAATCAGCGTTCTGTGACAAATGTTTTTCGTGCGCTTAGACCGCATTATGGTCAACATAATCGGCCTGCCTTAAACACTATTCGACATACCATCAACAAATTTGAATCCGAATATTCATTGGTGGATAATTCTCGACCGAATAGACCACGTCCAGCAAGAAGCATTGAGAATATAGCGGCAGTAGCAGAGAGTGTACGTGAAAACCGCGGTGAATCGATTCGGCACCGTTCTCAGCAACTTGGACTGTCGTATGGAACAACTTGGTCAATTTTACGGAAGGATCTTCATTTAAAAGCATACAAAATACAGCTCGTACAAGAACTAAAGCCAAATGACTTTCCTGCACGTCACCGTTTTGCTGATTGGGCTCTTGAAAAGATTGAAGAAGATCCGCTGTTTTCGAGCAAAATTTTGTTCAGCGATGAGGCGCACTTCTGGCTCAATGGTTACGTCAATAAGCAAAATTGCCGTATTTGGGATGAAGAGCAACCAGAACAGGTTCAAGAGCTACCTTTACACCCAGAGAAAACAACGGTCTGGTGTGGTTGATGGGCTGGTGGAATCATCGGTCCATATTTTTTCAAAAATGATGATGGCCGCAACGTAACTGTGAATGGTGCTCGCTACCGTACCATGATATCGGACTTTTTGCTACCTGAAATTGAATCTAATGATCTCTACGACATTTGGTTTCAACAAGACGGAGCCACTTGCCATACAGCTCGTGAAACAATGACTTTATTGAGAAGTCATTTCGGAGAGCAGCTGATTTCACGTTTAGGACCTGTGAGTTGGCCACCAAGATCTTGTGATATCACACCTTTGGACTTTTTTCTTTGGGGATTCGTGAAGTCCAAGGTCTATGCTGATAAACCAGCTACGATTGAAGCTCTGGAAGCCAACATTACGCGTGTTATTCACGACATACCAGTCGAAATGCTCGAACGAGTGATTGAAAATTGGACCTTCAGAATGGACCACCTTAAGCGTAGTTGCGGCCAACATTTGAATGAAGTCATATTCAAAAAGTAAATGTCAAAGAATTGCCTTTCAAATGATAAATAAATGTTTTGAACATAATTTACATTTTTGTTTTTTTTTTAACTATTGAAAAAAGCACCTCATGATTGATCACCCGTTACATTACATTAAACGATAAAGACGAACTTTATTAATAATTTTTAATATATCTACATATACATATATATTGTATATAAATAAATATATATACAGGTAGCCCTCTTTCAACACGGCATCTTATAACACGGTTTTCCTCTAGGTAGGTAGGATGGTTGTCGCAATAACACACTTAGACTTTTCGCAGATCCATTCTGATACCACTAGAGCTTATCCTTAAGGTATGGGTGTCTTTTTAAACCATCCGGTAGATTTAATAAACGTGCATTGCTTCATTAGTTTTGGATGCGCTATCTCCGCTACATCAGTTAAAAATGCTGTATCAAGAGTGCGGAGCCTCCTTATAGCTAAGCATTCACACTGACATAAAAGGTGTCTGACTGCCTAGTTCGCATGTTGTGGGGCTTTGCCAACTTGTATTTGCTTACCTTGTTGATGGTTTGCCTATCTATAAGTAGTTTACAAGTGGCTATAGGCTTAGGTATCAGCGTCTTATCCACTCATAGTGTTCCTGTTCGTGCAAGTTCATCTGCCTTGCGGTTCCCTGCTATATTCCTGTGGCCTGCCACCCAAATAAGGTGTGTTTTGTAGTATTTAGATACGTCATTTAGAAGTTTAAAACATTCTATGAATGTGTGTTTTGACGAGTGGGTTCTAGATTCCAGCGCTTTTATTGCTGCTTGAATGTGCGAGTATATGAAGACTTCATTTGTGTATAATACTCTCGTTTTTTATTACCGTAAGTCGTTCTTTTATGGCAGTGTCTTCCGCCTAAAATACACTGCAATGATCAGTTAGGCGAAATGATTGGCTAACTCCTAAGGGCCCCGCAGATGCAAAGACTGGCCATTCTTTGTACATGTACCACGGTTTTTTTTATTATATTACTTATCTAAAGCCGGTCATCATAATAATACACTGTATGTTAGAATTGGTCTTACAATTGCTGTGTAAAGCCAATATACGATAAATGGGGAAAGACCCCAACTTAGTCCTATTAGCTGTTTGATTTTGACGTCGAGGATTGCCGTCTTAAAGTTTCAGTGTTGTCACTGAGATGTATACATTTCTGTCACAGTGAGTGTTGGGGACATTTTTTCTTTTCATCTCCGCTGCTGATCGACAGTCTGCGCCGAGTCGCGTTGTGTTAAATAATTAGTCTTTAACATTAACTTTCAACCCCAAGAAATGTTCGAAAAAGAAACTTTCAAGAGGACTCTTATTTCTTTAGAAGTAAGGAAGCAGATCTTGGATCGCCTTTTGAAAGGAGCAAAGGCATCTCACATTGGAAAAAGTCTTAATTTGAATGAAGCAACAGTCCAGACTATCAAGAAAAATTAAAAATAAATAAGAAGTGCAGTTTCTGCAGGATCATTGATATCCGCAAAACGTGCAGCTTGCTCCCGGGCGTGAATAATTGAGAAAAAAATCCATTAGTTACCAATATCATCAAACGAAATGCACTAAAAATTTGCAAACATCTTAAAGAACAAGAAGAATCCAATGCAATTCCAAATTCTGTGGCAAGTAAAATTTGGTTAGAAAAACTCAAAAAGCGTTTTGCAATTCGTAGCATAAGAATTCAAGGAGAATCTGTGTCGGCTGATCATGAAGCCGATAGGACGTATCAAGAAAAAATTAAAACATTATAGAAGAGCAAGGATACAGAGAAGAGCAAGTTTTCAATGCCGACGAAAGTGGCCTTTGGTGATACAATATTCCCAATAGAACCTTTATATCGAAACAAGAAAAAATAGCACCCAGATTTAAGTTATCTAAAGATCGTCTAACTCTCCTTTTGTGCAGTAATGCATTGGGGGACTTTATGAGAAAACCCTTGCTAGTTTATAGATCTTTAAATCGTCGTGCACTTAAAGGCGTAAATAAAAACACTTTACAGGTATATTGGAAAGCAAATCCAAGACCTTGGGTAACTGGAAATTTATTTAAAGATTGGTTTTTAAATTGTTTTGTGCCACACGTTGAACTTAATTTCAGGCAGAAAAATTTGAGCTTCAAGGTGCTATTAAAACGTGTCTGAATCGGCAGGAAATGAAATTGCTGACATATTAGAACTTGCTAAGTCAATCAGACGCGAAGGTTTTGTGGATATGGCTATTGAGGACATTCAAGATTTATTGGTGGGAGGAAATGGCATCCGAAGTTGTAAATCAAATCGATTCTGAAGACACTAGCACTGATTATTGTGGAGTTAACAAATTAACATTAAAAAATTAAAAGAAGGCCTAAGCTTAGCTGAAGCCAAAAACTCCAAATGGAGCTGCAAAACTGTCTAGCTCCATAGCGAGAAATTTACAATGACCTGGCAAGAACCAGCAACCAAAGTACAATTACAGATTTTTTTAAGAGGGAAGAAGAAAGTAAAGACGAAAGATTCCACCGAAAAATCGTTCTCGGTTAATTATACTGAGGAGTGACGACGAAGAAATTTATTCAATTAGAGTTGTGTTAAATTAAAATAATTTTTTTAGATTTTTTTTGTGTGGTGTGTATATTTTAAATAAAAATTACGTTGTTTAAGTAGAATAAAAAAAAAAAATGTTTTTAATAAGTTTTTGGAAGATAACTCCAGTTTTTGTACTGGCTCTGGGTCTCACACAACACGGTTGTACACAACCCGGCATTTTCTAGGAACCTATCTACTATGTTATAGGAGGGTTACCAGTATATATATTAGGCCGGGTTGATTTGTGGGGAGGCAAAAAAAACGCCCATTTTTCTGTGAAAATCATATTTTTGGGATCAAAATAAGAAACTTTGCCGAAGGAACCATACCTCAAACGAATTCTGATGTCTCCCAATTTGGGTCGAACTTTTTAGTTTCTTTTCTCACGCAAAGGTCAAAAATGGTGATATTTTGAAATGATTGTATGGGGAACCCCCGGGGGAGTTCCAGGGGGTGTGCCACTGGCATGGGTGGATCGGCCGTCCAAAGTTAGTGGGGGTACACATTACATACATTTGAACTCGATTGGGTCAAAGTGGGATTTTTCGTTCGACCCAAATTGGGGGACATCAGAATTCGTTTCCGCCCTAATGTATATATACATATTTCTACCAGTAATTGCAGAATGTCAAATATTTGAAAGGAATAATGAACGATGATAATAGCTTAGCATATCAATTAGGCCTCTCCATTCTACCTATTATACGGAGCTGAACTGCGCTAAAAGCAAATCACCGATGTAAGCCCCTTTTTTCTTTTTTTTTGTCGGGACAAACTGGCAAGTACCGCACTCAGACACCATTAAGTCGATTTCACTACAACTAGGGTTCCCTTTTAAATTTTCTTAAACTCTACCAGACCTTCGAGGAAATATGGTTAGATCTTGTGGTGCCAACGAGCCATGGTGGTCGCTTCTTAACACATCAGTGTTAAAGACCTCAAGTCTGATTCGAGCGAAGGTCGGGCAGACGCACAGAAAGTAGTCCGCCGTCTCATCCTCCTATCCACTTGCTAAGCAGAGTGCAAGCTCCTAGTATCGGTACGGCGAATAGCAGCACAGAATCATGGCTAGCTGTTCAAGTGATAAGCAGTTCAATATCGATTGACTTAATTGCTAATCAGCGAGAAAACGTGGAAAATCATCAGTAGATTCGCTGAAGATACTCCGGATGAAAAAGCGGGACCTGGTCGCAGGCACACAATAATAGGTATTGTAATGAGAAAGATGGAACACCACTTTGAAGTAAAGCGAAAGCGGTTTCAGGGTGGGCAACGGTTCGAAACGAAGAGGAATTTTTAGCCCCTGACATACGACGGCTGTAATGGCAGCTCTGATAAATAATTTGGCATTTGAAACCTCCTCGTCCTCGAGAAGAAAAGGTCTCTATTGTGCCTGATAAACAACAACTGCTCTCCACAAGTTTAATATAAATCATTTCTGAAATTAGCCCTTTCGCAATAAATCTAATCTTTGAGCTTCTTTTTAATTTCGTTAATTTTGTAATCGCTATCAGCTCCTAATTAAATTCCATTGCCTCAAAGCTCAATCCGTGAAGTGGTAATTAGAGTAGTGGAAGTAAGCAAACTACGCAAGGTACAAGGTCATTGCGTTGATTGTTGGTTCGTTTCGATCCATATATCGTAACTGGCAATAATGCCTGCAAAGACATTCCTTTAGTGTCTTCGAATCGTGCTATGACTGCAAGAAATTAACCAGATCGTGCAAAACGCTCAGCACCGATGTGAGACAACACTAATAGCGCCAAGACGATAAACTAAAAGCTTGGGCCATCCAAAGCAACATTTTGACATTTTTCACTTTGTAATTCGGGACTCGGCAGCAGAATTTTGCCCGCTTATTTTACACATATTCTTACGTACTTTCACTCAGACGTTGTTGAGATGGCAACGAAGCAACATCAGTGTAGGCGGCGTTGTTTTTCCCATATATCAGCAACACAATCTCAGTTTTTGCCAACTTCTATTTTAAACAAACCACCGCCACTCTCTCTGCCGTGTTACCACCCTGATACTTATACGATTATCTGCGAGCACAATTTTCTCTTTATAATAATTTTGGGCATTTAGAGTCCACAGGATCTACTACCTTTGAACTACGTGTACGAGTATAAAATTTGATGTTTATTGCTTTGACAACATAAACATTTTTTTATTTTGATGTTTAAAAGCCTCTCAAGATGTGGCATTTGAATAAACAGCCACAGCTCGAATAAATTTACACATTTTCTCAACCACCTTCTTTTAGGTGCCTATTAAGGTTCTGTAACCATTGCCACAAAGCTCCTATTTGTTACGAATGAAGTGTTCTGGAAAAACTTAAAAAATGTCAAAACTGCTAAATACTAAATGCCGCATGCCGAATGCGGAACCAATGCTGCACCTCCTCCAAACCACCGACTAGGTCACTGTTCCTACTTATACTCAACTGCTCAAAACTACTTCCATCAACCAAGTGCACGTACATACATACAAATGCCTAGGTATGTGTAATTGAATGTGGCCACGTATAAATGAGTCTGCATGGCATGACCATTAAACTGTTTTGTGTTGCAAATAGCATCAAATGCAACGAATTTTACAGCAATCGTCGTACTTATGCCTTCAACAGCAAATTCGTGCGCAACCACTTCATACTGTGCCGTGCATGAGTCGACCTTAACCCTTTTGTGTGTATGTGCGAATTAGAGGCTGACGGTGTTGTCGTCGCCGTTGATGACCAGCACCTCAGCAGCCACAGCATTAACGCTCGCCTAACTGAAGCCAACACAGCACACAACAATAATAATTACATGCAACAGTATTCATCAGCAAAGACACGAATGCCATCAAACTATATTATGGCTATTTGTGGCACCAACAATATGTTGTAGTACTACGAGTACTTATGTAGTAACAACAATTGCAACAGCAAAAAAATGTTTGGCTGATGAATGTGAAAATTGAAATTATAACGGCATCGAGCGACGCCACCAATGAAAAATAATGTTTACGCTCTGCTGTGCCGTTAAGAAGTGTTGAATAAAGAATTCATAAAAATGTAAAACAAAGACAAATTAAATTTAAAAAAACTGCGATAAATAATCGGAGTTGGAAATGCATACACAACAGCAAAAAAATATTATTCCATTTCATTTTCATGTTTTTATTTGAAAATGTGACCCAATGCGGAAATAAAATCAAGCAAAATCACCATTCACTAAAACATATGCATTGTTAGGGCAGTCCTAACCTTAGATTTTTGTGAAAATTTTAATCTCCACATTGCCACAAAGAGGGAGTCGACCCAAAGAAAAGAATTCTGGGATGTCGATTTTTATAATCCCCGAACTTTGGGCATGATGCCAGATTTAAATATTCATTATTTTTCAACAAATTACAATAATTCGAAAAAGGATAGCATCAATAGTAGTATTATTATTATAATTGGGCTTCTGCGTACTGCGGCCAAAAGAGATCTATTTTTAAATATTTTAGCACATTCTGGAGTTTATTGATCCATGATTTATATGAATGCACAGCAAGACCGCCAAGGTGGTATAGTCTTTTTCTGCCTAGTGCAGGATATTCACTGAATTTTCAGTGACCATTTCACAGAATCGACAAATGATAGTCTCAAAGCGACATATTTTGTTTAAGTGATATCTCAGGCTACAGTGGCCTGTAAAGTAACCAATGAAACGTCTGAAGTCTTCTCTGCTGAGCAAAATAGAAGAAATTCAGCTGTTGGGCGTTGGAAATTTTTTCGCCCAACTTAATAACTACGACCAGGCAGTCATTTTCCTTTTTTGAGGTATTTACAGTTTCCTACCGATACAGTTCCTCACACATATCTTGACGGCATGTAATTCTGCATGGAATCGAGTTTGTTAATTTAGACCCATTGATTCCCCATCTTTTAGATTTGACACATCAGTAAAACATATCTGCGGGCCAGGTTTGAAGGCGATAGAATTATTTTTACAGGTCGTACGTTCTTTTATAAGAACTTGAAAGTTCCTGAAGAGAATGCGTTTCGGTGATAATGTATAACCCCATAAAGAATAAGATTATGTCGAAAGTCTTCAAGATATTTAAATGTCCTTTCATATCCCCAATTTCGAGATCGTAGATGCCTTTTAATCTATTAATTGTGGTATGCACAAGAACAACTGACTACGTCAATTGGGAATGCTTTTGTCGACCCTGTTATACTGACACAGACGATGCATTTACCTCCTTTCGGTGCATAACATTAGGCAACCATACTAGGCCAGCGTAAGTGGCTACACCGGTCTGATTTTGAAAGGGCGCGTAGGTGTCTAATGGGGCTTTATTTGCATCCACGAGGGCAAGCTAGAGTGGGTACAGAGCAGCCATACAACATACACATGAGCTGCCTGGCTTAAGGATTCCCAGGCCTCTTAGGATTGAAGGTGTAAATTATGAATGTTGGCAGATTTTAATTTTCCCCGTGTGTAATTTATTTATTTTATCATATAAAGCGATAGTTACGATGGTAGCTTGGTTCTGCTGTTTCTTTATCGAACCTACGAACTGAGGCTCCGGAATACGAGCGAGTGCACACGGCGCGGTTGCAGAGCATCATCACAATCAGGTCTACCAGAACCCGCCTATGGTCTCATAACATTAACTTTTCTTTAGATTCTGCACTTTCTAAATGAACAAATAAATGGCAATGTTATAAATATCAGACGTTTATATCAATAGCACCAATAAAAGATGGCAATAAATGTCGTTATGAAGTACTTGTTTGGAGAGAGTAAATACATATATCGGTTTCTAATCAAATGGTTTGGTCTGGTATAGAACAACGAAACCTAATAAAACTCTTCCGAAAGCTCTGAAGCAATCAATGAAACATGGTGGTGAATCATTAATGGTTTAAGAGTTCGTATCGAAAAATGTCACATAAATATGTTTACGGTGTTATGCATAGGAAGCAGTACCTGCCAAGTGTAGTGAAAAAAGTTAGGCCTGCTGCTATAAAAGTCGCTTTTCACTTAGACACTGCAGTCAAGTAAATTGAATTTCGCCAGAAAAGGGATACAAATACAAAAATTAGGTGATTTTAAGTAATTCCAGAAACTCTGCATATTAAAACAATTGAGAATTTGACTTGTCACTTCAAAGTAAGCTAATTTTAAGTTCCACAGGGACCAAGCCAATAATCGGAGACAGTTCTACAGGAATCATGAATTGGGTCAGCAATTATGTATGCAATTTACAAAAAGAGTGATGGTCCAGTCTAGAACGCTGCAGAAGTGCAAAGTGTTTTGTGACACAACCATAACACAACCTATGGAGTCAGCATATGACCACCATTGGAATCATTGAGGACTCGATTTGCCTGTCTTGCTTAGAAAAATCGGATGGCACTGAGAATTTTTTCTGCGACTATCCTGCCTTAGCTAGAGCAAGCAAACGAATTTTGGGTTCCGATGTCATGAGAATGAGTAATACTAGTTCTCTAAAACTGGTCGATATTTTCAGATTTGCAAAATAATCTGGAAAATTCTCACTGGGCCTATCTCTGTCTGTGTCTCTATTATAGCACATCTCTTTCTCCTTGTCGCTCTCTCCTTTCCTCCTTGACTATCTGCCAAAAGTGATATTTTTAGGAAGCTCTTAATGAGTTTCTTGGCTGCACTGTCAAATCAAAAATTTACTTGTTCGAAGAAAACTCCTAAGACTTTAAACATTTACTTACAATTCACATTAGAAACGCAAACATGGACAACGAGTGACCAAACAAGATCAAAAGAGTCCGAGCGAGGAGGAGCAACAAAATGTTCAAACTTTTACGATGTGATGGAAGAATTTTCAACTACGAGAATATTTAATCGGTACGCAAACCAAATCATTTCAATTTAGTTCACACTATTCCATCAAAAGCCAACCATCCCGTCGGGAGTGTACATCAGAACATTATAACGTTTCGACAGCTCAGCAACCTACACATTTGAAGTATCTCAGTCAACTGTTTGGTATGTGGTAAACATTACTTTATCATAGATGATATCAATTTTCCACGAGTACATAAAATGGTCACAAGGTGCAGCAGCAGCGGATATGAAGAGGAAATTTGAAGAAAATAGTGGGGCCGGTTATTAGGGCCCTCGGATGCACGCACATTCGCATCAAAGCTCCCAAAATCAGTAAAGAACTCTATTTTGATCGGGAATACAACTACAGCTTAGTGCAGTTGTGGATGCTGAAAAAGGATTAACGTGGCAAACTTGGATCACTACATGACGGCAGGGTGCTTCGAAGACCTAGTCTGTTTTGTAAAGTGCGGTTGGAGCCACAATATTTATTTCGCATCGCAGGAAAATTATAGCAAAGTCCACTTTTCGATCCGCATTATTTTGGAAAACGCCTCTGGGTTAATAAAAACCAATTTATGTTACGTTATTATAATTGTTGGTGCGTTTATTCTCTATTATTATTTGTACAACATTAGATGACTTAAATATTGAAATTGCCCAGAACGAAGGCTTTGAAAATTAGATGGACGATGAGACTTTTGCTTACCATGCAAATAGAATCGAAGAGATTTACTGTTTGAATATTTGCAAGAAAATAATATGATACTAAAAACCAAATCAAAAAATTCGTCTATTGAAATATCGCAAAAAACTCATTTTATCAAGGTTTATCACATTCTGTGTAACAAAGCTAAAAAAATGGTTTCCATTTTATGGAAAATAAAAATTCTTGCTTTCAGTCGGTTTTAAACATATTTGGAGTATAGAAACCTCAATAAATTAATTTGCATAGCCTGCAATGCAGAGCCCCGTGCAAATACCCAAATCGGTGTTCGACAGAAGAATGCTAAAAGATAAAACAACAATAACAATACAGGAACTACAAAAAAAACTATTCTATTTGTGTCGGCAGAGAATGTTAATGGAAAGAGAAGGAGAAAATGTTACTGTTAACTATTTTTAGTACAATTGAGATTTGAAAGGTTTGTAGTAAGGGATTTTAGAACACCGACTTTATAGGCACCACACAAACAAAATACTTTGATAGGCGCAAAAGCAGCAGCAAGCGCAACGCGATGGCCGCTTTGCCACCACAAATTCTAAAATGTTCTAGAACACAACAAAAACAGCGCACTCACTTCATGCCGCAATATGCGTATGTCATCCAAACCCAAAATCTAAGCCTAACGAGTACAAAAACAAAATATATTCGTAGACGTAGTCGGAGCGGCCATGATTCTATTAGTCGCGACGGCGCTGAACAATTTAGAATATTATATGGTACAAAAACAAAAAATTCATTCATAAGTTCGAGCTCATATTTCTAGGAGCAAAGTTTACTTTCATTCATAAAACGAGCCGCCCATATGCCAATTTTCGCGACCATTCGAAAATAGTCAACATTGGAATATTTCGCGTAGAATTATTTGCCAATATTTGGTAAATCTTGAATTTTTGTCATGTCAAGTGGCCGCGGCTCCCTATATATGCATGCAGCATATATGTATGTAGATATGTCTTCTAAACAAAGAATGTTAATGTTCCATTAACCATTAACATGTTCCATTAACCATTAACATTCTCCGCTGCCATTAACATTCTCTGCTGTTAGTACTCGAGAAAAGCTCATTTAACATTTGCTCCTTCTCATTCCATTAACATTTTCTGTTAACATTCTCTGCCATTAACATTCTCTGCTGTTAGTACTCGAAAAAAGCTCATTTAACATTTGCTCCTTCTCATTCCATTAACATTCTCTGTCGCAGTCAGCAATTTCGAACATCGCATTTTCGAAATGTGTCCATGGTAAGAATTTCTTAAATGTGTTTTATATAGTGTGTTTCCGGTTTTGTAAAATGCTACAAACATACTACTTACAATTTGTCAAAGTATACTTTTAGGCGGGAAGCTTTCTTTGTAATGGAACTGCATAGCTTTTTGGGACTTTATTTCGTGTGAAATGACTTAAATAAAGTGAAGTGTGAAATGCTTGTTTCATCAACACAATGGCCCAAAACACTCATGCAAGAACGGCTTATTTACCCTTGTAAGCAGCTTAAAACTCCACGTCAATCACCGGATCTGAACCCAATTGTGCATGTCTACGAGCTCTTAGAAAGGAGAATCAGAAAGCACAAAATAACATCAAAGGCGTCATTAAAGACAGCTTTAAGTGTTGAGTGGGAGAAAATTGCAACTAATAAAACCAAGGTATTGGTGAAAAGTATGCATCGACGTTTGGAAGCAGTTATTAAAGCTAAAGGCGGCCCAAAAAAGTACTGAATACTCGTTTTTTCTATTATTTTTTTTAGTAAAATATTCTTTATGTACGGCTATGTACGAATAATATTTTTGCATAAAATTGTGCTTTATTTTGTTTTTGCCTTAAGTTCCCTAATTCCAGAAATAAATTTAGAAGTTTTTGTCCCTTAAATATTGAATAAATATGTTATTTTTTGCGAATATCGAACTTTGTTCTTTTGTATAAATCGTGCTAAGTATTAGATGTATCTGTTTATAAACTGTGAGTGTACGAATAAATTGTGTGACCCCTGTACATACGTATGTATGTATGGACATACATATATTGAACATTCAGAACGTAATTGGTCCAAAGCTACGCGTGTCTCCCAAGGCAGCTGAAGCTGTTCCTCTTCAATAGGTTGTGGTTGGCATGCAGGGGTCGGGGTTTGGTCCCGTTGAATGTCGTTTATTTCTGTCTGTATACAATCCGGGCCACTAGCTGTGCTTTGTCCTGGATCTCGTCTCTCCCAACGCGCCTGGGAGGTGAAATTTCGGCAAGGATGATACCTCTGGTAGAGGTACCTTCACCTTTGACCTCCTTCATCTAGGTTTGGAGGCTCCTCCCAGTAGAAATTGGAACAATCGTCAGCATAGTAGACCAGTGATGCTCCCTCTGGTGCTTGGGGTAGAAGTTTAAAATCAAGGATAAAAGAGCACCACCCCGAACTGAGTTTTCATCTCGAAAAAATACTGACGAATACCGGCCACTTAAATATTTCATGGACCACCTCTTCAGTCCCGACTGGAGGGTAGATTAAATATTATCATCTAGTAGCGTGGGATGGACGACTGTGTAGAAAGCCTTCTTTAGGTTCGGCGCTACTATGACAGTCCTCGCACAGGCACGGTTTTATTTGAGCCCGCGGTTTGCCTGGGAGTGTATGGCGGTGAGTGGTGTGATGGCAGAATCCATGCTGATGCGTTGCTGTGGTCAAATGTTTCGTGTAGAGTGGGAGTAAGAGAGTCTCAAGGTCTGCCATTTTTTTACTGTTGCTGGGTTAGAATTTATGTATATTTTTTTAATTGATAACGAAAAAAATTGCTCTTGAAAAAACACATTACATTCATGGCGGATGGCAGCATGCAGGAAAGATTGCATGAGGCAAAGACAGTAGGATGTCCTAGACTGAGGTGGAGTAATGGAAAGCAGAAACTTGCAGAGGGGATTAAGTGACGGACAAGCTCGGAGACTAATTGTCTTGCAGACCAAAGCTCACCAGGTGTGCATCAAACGATGATTTATTTTTCTTCTACATGTTCTTTTCAAACTCGCCAAAATAATTCTTAAAGTAGACACATGCATGTTTACAACTTTTTCTGTGAAAAATACAGTAAAAAAATCCTATGAAGGAGGGACTCACTTTTGTTAGTCCCTTTTATTGTTATTGCCCTCACTAAATTATGCTCAACTGAAGGGCGTACAAGTGCATTTAATGTAGTATAACAAAAGGCAGAAATAAACAAAAACAACGAATAATGCGCGAAATGAAAAAGTGAATAAAACAAAAACAACAAGAACACCTTTCATTGTGTTGTACAACAGAGCAATTCATTTAAATTAGCGCTGAAATAAATCAGAACCACAAAAAGTCAGCAAGCGCGTCAAAATGCCTAAAATTATGCAGGAATTAAGGTGCAAAATGTGGTCGAATGTTTGTAAGGCAAAAACGAAACATAACAGTAAAGTATGTTGAATAATGCTTTCCAACGCGCGAAGTTGTTGGCAGATGTTCGTGGAGGGAATGAAAAAAGCCAAATATTTGAGTGTTGCTGACTTTTGGCTTCTGAGAGAACAAAGGTGGAGAAATGTTGAGAATTCAAGGTGGCATTGGTGGCGACTCCTCGTCTCGGCATAGTTAGCGCGTACGGTGATTGAGGTGTGTCGAGGTGTTGAAATGTGCGTTGCGGAACACTGCGCATTTGAAGTGCAGAGGCGTTTAGTTGTTATCGCCCCCACACAGGAGCTGGGTGTAACTGTGCGTAACATTGCGCAAAACCATGCCACGAGTCTCACCCAACGTCATCGATGAGTGAGTGGTCTTATTTTTTGCTCAAATTTTTAGCGTTTATTTCTGTCTCGATTTTTATAAATGTGTAGTGACATTTAAGTAGCACTCCTGACAAGTCGCATAAAAGCTTCGTAATGAGGTATAGAAGTGCGAGCTTGTTAGAGCTAGAGAGGTGGTGAATAATTATTGCGTTGGGAATTTATGGGTACAAATGCTCGTAGTTTGTTGAAGGGCCAGCCAAAAATATTTACAATAACAATTAAATGCACAAATAAAAATATTTTCTTAGAGTACAATAAATGGTTGAAAGTGTTGTTAATTGTCAAGGCGTTATTTTAACATAAGGATAAACGCACTTTCCAGCAGTGTAAGTAGCATTATGAAGGAAGCTTAAAATAAACCTAATACATAGGACGAATTGTTTGGCGATTCTCCAAGTCCAGACGCTTAAAGTGACTCAGTAAAGAGCTCGGACACCCAAGTGATATGGTTTGAAATAAAAAAGTAAAAAATATATATTAAAATGCAAATGTAATGCGTTTATGTTTCACATTTACTTTCGGCTTTAGATAAATTATACATTAAAAGAACCATGGTACATGTACAAAGAATGGCCAGTCTTTGCATCTGCGGGGCCCTTAGGACCACACCCACAGATGCACTAAATATTATGCTTAACCTTTTACCAATAGAGCGATTCGGTAAGCAAACAGCTGCCAAAGCAGCTCTCAGACTAAGAGAAATTAGCCTACTCAGAACGAACCAAAGAGGACACTCTTCAATTTTAGAACGATTCCCATGCATTCCTGGCACAACGGATTTCTGTAAGACCAAGGACATCAATTTAAATAAATCCTTACAAAATTAAATAAATCCTCCAAACAGTATTTCCTTCCAAAGAGGAATGGAATTGTTAAGAAAAATGATTTAAACATCATTACAGATGGCTCGAAACTGGACAACAAAGTAGGTGGAGGGGTTTACTCCGATAAACTCGAAGTATGCCAATCATTTCGCCTACCTGATCATTGCAGTGTATTTCAGGCGGAAGTCACTGCCATAAAAGAGGGGCTTACGGTAATAAAAACGAGAGTATTATCCAAAAATGAAGTCTTCATTTACTCGGACAGTCAAGCGGCAATAAAAGCGCTTGAATCAAAAACAGTTCAAGAACGTTTTAAACTACTAAATGACGTATCTAAGTGCTACAAAGTGCACCTCATCTGGGTGCCAGGTCACAGGAATGTAGCAGGAAACGGCAAGGCGGATGAACTTGCACGAACCGGTACAAGGCTTGATCTCGAACCGGATAAGGCGTATCAGCGCCTATGCCACTTGTAAATTACTTATAGACAGGGAAACCATCAAAAAGGTAAATACAAGCTGGCGAAACCTCACAACATGCGAACTAAGCAGACAGACATGGCCCAACTGGAACAGCGGTCGATCGAAGATCTTGCTAAGATTTAACAGAGAAGCTATAAGAAAAATGATAGGGGTATTAACTGGTCATTGTTTAATAGGCAGCCACGCTAGAAGGTTAGGACTCCCGTACTTCGATTTCTGTAGAAGCTGTCTTAATACAGAAGAAGAGGAAACAGTCAGACACCTTTTATGTGAGTGTGAAAGCTTAGCTATGAGAAGGCTGCGCACTCTTGAAACAGCATTTTTAGCCGATGTAGCGGACATAGCTCTTCTGAAACTAACGAAGCTCTGCTCGTTTATTAAAGCTACCGGATGGTTTGAAAAGGAACACATAGGGTAAGGATAAGCTCCAGTGGTATGACAATAGACCTCCGGAAGGTCTACCTACCTAACTACCTACCTACTTTCGTTCTTCAAACGTATTTTACAAAACTACAAAAAACACAAGCAAACTTCAACGCATCCGCATATAGAAAATACAAACAAAAAAAAGTTAACAAAATACATGACAAAATAGAACTCGGATATTTATATAAAGTAGAGTTAGGCAAATAATATTTAAGAAGAAACAATATATTTACTCGTAATATTTAGTCGGCTAGCCTTTATTTTATCTCACAGAAAGTCTTCTTGGCATGGATTCGACCAGCTTCTTGCATGTTAGGGGATATATTTTCCCCCATTCTTATTTAATGTCATCTTTTACGACTTTCTTGTTCCTAATAACATGCTTTTTCAGTTTGTTTTCCAAATTGAGCCCACAGATGTTCAATTACATTGATGATTAGATATTGTGGAGGTGTTTCAAATACTTTAGGGCAGTTGCACATAAGCCATAGACGGTCATCAAGTGTCTTATGTTTACGATCGTTGTCTTGATAGTACTGAAAATTGTCCATAATTCCCATTTTTCAGCACTTTGGACCAACAATTTTTAGGTATTGTTTGTGATCCATGTTGCCGTTAATGAAGCACAAATTTCCAGTACCAGCAGCGGATATACAACCCCATACCATTACCGATCCACGCTCATGTTTAACTGTCGGACGTAAATTTTATTCCAGCAACTCTTAATTAGGTCTTCTCCACACACCTAAATATGTTAAACTTGCTTTCATCTGCAAATGAAACGAGCCTCCAAAACTCGAATTCCTTATCCCCATGACGCTTTGCGAAAGTTATTCCCTTGTGTCGGTTAATCTCGTTCATGAAAGCTGTTTTCGTGTAACTCTTCTACCGTAATTATTCTTTCGCAACATTATACTTATACTTTCGGGGCTACAGTTAATATTAAATAAATAATATCAAATTTGGATTCTTCTTAATTCGTTGCTCTATCCACCGTTCATCTGCATACGAAAACGATTTTAGTCGACCCGAATTCTTCTTACTAGGATCGCCCGTGCGTCGAAATTTCGACATTATTCGACGTTAAAGTACGGAGAGCAAAATTTAGTCATACCTTTTTTTAGTATTT
>JAYXIM010025257.1:0-276702 GCA_037575425.1 Anastrepha fraterculus
TTGGTGTCATGAAAGCTGAATCTTTCACTATTCTCTTATATTTCTCATAATTCTTTGCCTACCCAAAGCATTAAAGTCACCAAACGTACCTAATTTTAATATCGCAGAGAAAGCAATGCACGGTGTAACGTCCCCATATAAGCTGTCGCCATATAAACGTGCTCCGATTCAGCTGAAACTTAGTACGTGCTTTACCTTCAGTTAGTGAACAAGAAATATAAAATCCGGTAAAGATTAACGAACTACCTCGCCTACGCCCTTTTTAGGCGGAAGTCTTAAATTTTATCCGATTTTGACGAAACTCAGTTTGCACTTTGCATTTGCTAAGAAATATATGAATATGAGAGATGGTATAGATTGGCCCCAGCTGCCCCCTCCACAGAGATAAAATTTGGGCCAAATCCGGTTTTGGTAAACCTTAGTATGCAATTTCTTGCTAGTCAGAAAGCGAATTATTCGTGTCACGCCCCTAGTAACAATAATAATAATCAAGAGTAAGGCAAACACTTGCTGCATTCAAAAAATTTGGTATTTACAATGTCAGCAGCTCTTTTTATTTATTCAGCGCAAATGCTTGCGAATATCTCGTTGGCTTTTGTCTCATTGTGCATTCTCCGTTTACTTGTCATTCGTACCTAATTAGTAAATTATTCATTTTAATACTCTAACTTCGTTTTATAACTTTTCAGCCACGCATTTTACTTCACTCTCGTTATACACTGAGTTAAATACCTATGGCACAGCGATTTATGGACAAATTTTGAGAATTTATATTGTATATTTTTTTTAATTTTCACAATTTCCGTTTTATGAATACATAGTTCAAAAATTATATAAATTCAAGTTTCAGACTTTGTGCAAGTTTAAAAATGTTCAAAGTCCAAAAAAAAGCCAACTTATGACTTTCTTCATCAGAATCTTTCGCCGCTACGTGGCACACAAGCAAAGAAACCATTGATATTTTACGGGAAAAGTTTCCGCACCGTGTTATCTCTCGAAGAGGTGATCACAATTAGCGACCGAGATTTTGTGATTTAATATCTTGTGTCTTTTTTTTGGGACCACGTGAAAAGGAATGTCTACGCCAACAGCCCAGGGTCGATTCAAAACCTCAAAGATGGAATTCGTGAGGCTATCGAGGGAATAGGGCAGCCACTTTGCAATTCGATTGTGGAAAATTTCATGAAAATGATATTGTCCTGTGAGCGTGGTCGTGGTGGTGATTTGTCTGATGTGATTTTCCACTATTACCGGCATAGCTTTCTCTTTATAATGAAATAAACATCCGATCATTTATATTAAAAAATAGCATTTTTCCTTGAATATCAAAACAACACCTCTTATTGGAAAACACTTTATAATATTGTCGGTGCTTCTTATTTCTGAAGCCTGCTACGTATCAGGCGTTGAAAATGAAACCAATTCGTAATGTAACACGCAAAATAAAAATTTTGTAAAAACAATTTAATACAATTTTTTTCCGTGCCATATTGTCTTTATCGTAAAAACTAAGGTAATACCTTGGAATAATTTTGACACTTCTCGACAGTCGGTTAACTAATCTTAACTAATCTTTCAAAGTTCCTTAAGGTTTATAGTATTTATCTGTCCTACTTGAGGTAAACCTTGAAAAAAAATTACTTAACATTTAAAAAGTTTGTAAAAAAATTTGAATCGATTTATACTCTCTGAAAAGTCAACTATTCGTTACTTTGTACTAATTTTTAAAGATTCCATAAGGATTATACGTAGAAAGATTCAATATTCTGTATACACACCTTCGTTGGGTCCCTGAATTGGACCCCAACTATGTGTGATACATAGATAATTTTGGGAAAAACCTCGGAAGAAACCACAGTTCGTTAGTTACGAACCCGTTTGTAACATCTTATCGCAATGGCCACCACTGTATAAGTATGTATGTACAACCATCTGTCAAGCCATACTGGTCGCATGTTCAACTAACACATGCCCAGATGCTGTGTACGTACAATAATGAGCACGTGTTATGCCAAAAGAGCACACAGATGTACATAGAAATTCATGTGTAAAATGAATAAAGAGAAGTATGCGTAAGGATTCGTAAGAGTTCATAGGTGAGCCAGCTCTGGCAAATATTTGTATGTTTGTGACACATTGTAAGCACACGTCTGCCAAAACACATATACATATGTACCGGCGCTTATGTATGTGTTCATGTAAACTTATGCATTCTAAGAATTTTTATTGGGCAATTTGCAAGAGTAGCTGCTAGCACATAGTCGCTGACTCTGGCAACTGGCAGCTCAGGATCTCGGCAACGCTTTGTGGAAACCCGTGGCAGCTTCATATAAACTTTTTGTTTGCTACTTTTGGTTTTTGTTGCTGCACTTAACACAAAGTTGCACGCTTGTTATTATTAGTTTTGTTATTGTCATCGACATGGGTAAAGTAATAAAAGTGTTGTTAAAATATTAGCAAAACAAAGCAAACAAAAACGAAACAAAAAGAAGTAAATGCCATAACACAATCGGTTTTGGAGCTTCAAGCCATTCTAAAGGGGATGTGGTAGAGTAGCGTAGAATATTATCCCAACCCACTTCTACGTAGGTTTCATGAGTGCATGTGTGTGCGTCCATGTATGGGCGCGCGGAAGTAAACAGATTTGAAACAAATTAAGGCATATAAAAGACAATTAGGAAATATTACACCATAACCACATAACTAACATAAACGTGGTATGAGCAATCGGTAAACGAGTGAGTGAATGAGTTAGTAAATAAACGAGCGTGTAAATGTATGAGTGAGTTAATGACTGAGTGAGCAAGTGTGTGAGTGTAGAGTGAATGAGGTGGTGTATGTTGATTTTGTAGCTTTCTTAGAATATAGAACGACTGGAATTATATTGTTAAGCGTAGGTGTATTGCTTTCACAACCGGCATGTGACTGCTAAAAGGTCACCAAGTCGCATTTGAAATTGTATGCGTACAGCCGTTTAATGAGTATTCTGCGGGGAATGAACGAAAAATTGAAATCGCTTCAAGCGTCACTTAATTGAGTCGTGCATGTGGCTTTTATTTCATCTACCAAGGGAAAAAGTATTATTGACATAAGTGAGCAAATCAAATAAAATGATTCATAGGGAGAGTAGAAATTCAAATGCAAATCAGATATAATGGCATAGCTGATTGAGAATAAATTGCTTTGCGGCAAAATAAATTTGTACCGCCATCCTCAAATTCTTGTGCGTCATCCACAATTATTTGCTTATCACACAGTATATTAGAAATATTTTCTTTTTCGTATATAGGCAACATATTTGGCATAGATGGGCAATTTGCAGTAGCATTAGAAATGCATTAAATATAATTATTTACAAATATTGAAGTTTAGTTTGCATTACCAGTAAACTTTTACGAATTAGTGAAAAAATATTTTTTACTGATTACTGAAGAAAAAGCAGAAAAAATATTTTTTAACTGATCACTAAAGAATCGCAGTAAAAATATTGATAATATAATTCACTCTGCATTCACAGTAAAATATTTACTTGTTATTGGTAGTAAAAATGTAATGCACTCTCATCAACGTAATTAAATTATTTCTTTACTCATTAAATATTTTTTTTTTGTTTTGGCTTATCTTCTTTTCCTCAGAAAATCTTGAGTTGCGACTCTTTGCATTTCGTGTACAATATAACAAAATCATAACCTCATAACTGTTACTGTCGTGCAATACAATCAAAATAATTATATGCGGAAGCAAAGAAATTTGGAAGTACTTTCTGATTCCACCTGACGTTTGGAATGCTGGTATTTGTCCTAGTTAGCTCACTCAATAGTTACCGATATTTCCGTCCCTGTAATTTTATTGTGATTTTAAAAAACACTTTTAGAAACAGCAACAACGCAAACAGAAAAAGAAGTCAAAAAACTGTTCAATTGTGGTGAAGTATGGAGAGATGGCCGATGCTGCAACTCGTGTTTAGCTTCAAACTCCTCAAAAAACATTCTTTGATTTCTTTAATGAAAGTAATATGTAAAATATTTGCACTTAATTTTCAATAATTTTGTATGTATATACTCTTATTTACCTAAATAGCTATAAGCATACAATGCAGTTCAACTGACTAACGAAATAATCTTTAGGAAACACTATTATACCTGGCCGAACCAGATGAAACAACAAGTTGTCTAACTAAACATCGGATTGTTAAACTGTTTTTCTAAAATATGGGGTACCATCATCTGCATCGAAAATTAAGAAAAACATGTTTCTAATAGCGGTCGCTAATCGGCAGGCAATGGCAAACTTCCGAGCGTATTTCTGCCATGAAAAAGCTCCTCATAAAAAATATCTGCCGTTCGGAGTCGGCTTGAAACTGTAGGTCCCTCCATTTGTAGAACAACATCAAGACGCACACCGCAAATAGCTGGAGGAGCTCGGCCAAACACCCAAAAAGACAATTTTTTTTTTTTTACATACATTTTTGTAGTAGTGTGGCACCAAAGTAAGCGTTTTAAAAAATATGACAGATAGGTGGCTTGTCAACAGGATTTTGGCTCTTCAGGACATCTGAAACGAAAAATTTAAACTGATTATTATTCTGTAGGCTTGTCTCATGGCAGGTGCTACTTTCGTTTCTTTTCAGCCCTAACTTTCCATACTACAGTCTAATAATTTTCCCATTGTAGCACGAAAGTCATAGGTAGCCATATTGCATTTAAACTCGGACAAATTTTCAACAGTTTTAAAATTTTGCTTTAAAAAAATTCTTATGATCGAAGCACTATGTATGTAAATCATACGCTGTCCCGCGGCTTATCGGGGATAGCTTTAACCTATAGTATGGCTAGGCTGTGGGTGCAACATGATACATAAGATAGGACAGGAAACAATGGGAGGAAACTTAACGACAATAAGAGGAACTTCCTAAACGACACAGGTAACAAATAACTTAGTCAAGAGGTGAGCCGCCCTCAGTTAGCCTCTTCGTATCATACGTCCAATACGCTACCGCAACCACAATCTGCTACCATACAAGGTGATATCCTCATCCGGTCCAACCTGCCCTTTAAAACATTTTTTGATTTCTTCCCGTTTCCACACTTCGCTTCTTTTTTTTCAAAGGTGAATGATTCCCTTCTAATCCCACAAAAACATACAGCAAACCTTTTTGGCCATTAATCTGGACTTGGCGAATATTAGAATAGGCTTTACCAAGATCTGTTTGGCCTGCTCGTATGTAAATGATTCCTAGTTACCATTCCCTTAAAAAATGGGTCGAGTTTCCCAGATTTTAATATCGGTTCGGTATAAAAGATTATTTCGCGTCGTGTTGCCGCTTACATCACGTTCTTCTTAGGACTAGTGTTATGCCAATAGTTCTAAATGGTTTTTAGGCTAATTGTCACTTCCTTGGCAATTCAACAAGTGCTCTCATGCTAATTCCACTATCCGATGTCAATGATTTTATTGGCATTTTTGACGATTGGCCCACCAGAGCGTGCCTTGATATCGACATTCATATAACCAGAACGGAATCGTTGGATCTCGAGCTTTGTTCCTGTATTCAATAAAATTTTCCAACTTGGTCGTAGTGTTACTAAAGGGTGCAATAAATTTTATCTTTTTTACTTACCTTTTGGAACACTGTAACACATACGAATATTTGGCTTTGTCAATTACAAAACTGTAAAAAGACATCGAGGGTTACAATAACAATTTAAGACACAGTTCATGAGATATGGCTTACTAAAGACATTTAGCAGAAAGTAGTCATGACCTCACCTGAAAGTTTTGTAGTTTTTTTGTCCCAAATATCAATTACATCTTGTCATTACAATACAACTGTTTAGCCGATTATATATCACTATCGGTTAATAATTTTTAATAACGACTGTTTTCACCAATGATTTTCTTTACTATATATTTTGAGTATCCGTTGTTCTATATTTCATGCTTTTGAATTACACTATTCTTACAAAGGCGACAAAACGAACGACCTACCGCAACACAGAATTTTTAGTGATTGGGCTCTTGGAAAGTTGGCCGAAGATCCAGTTGTTTATCGAAAAATTGTGTTCAGCCACGAAGCTCATTTTTGGATCAATGGGTACGTAAATAAGCAGAATTGTCGATTTTGGAGTGAAGATCAGCCAGAAGAACTGCAAGAGCTACCAATGTATCCAGAAAAGATAACAGTTTGGGGCTATTTATGGGCTGGAGGTGTCATTGGACCCTACTTCTTCAAAGATGTTGCGAATCGTAAAGTAACTGTGAATGGTGAGCGCTACCGTGAAATAATATCCAACTTTTGTTTGCCCAAGAGCTTGACTTGCATGACATGTGGTTTCAGCACGACGGTGCCACATGCCACACAGCACGCGTAACAATGGACTTCGCAACAAACGAGTTCGGTGAACATTTTAGTTCACGTTCGGGACCTATCTATTCAGACAAGCCCGCTTCGATTAACGCATTGGAAGACAACATTAAAGCATTTATATGTGAGATACCGGCCGAAACATTGGAAAGAGTATTTCAAAATTGGACTAAGCGGATGGACCATTTGAAGCGCAGTCGCGGTCAACATTTGCATGAAATAATCTTCAACCATTAAATTATATGGACTGTACTATCGATTTAAATAATTATTTTATGCATTTTTCTAAATTTTGCGTGTGTTTTTTTGAAAACCTTACCTATAGTTCTTAAAAAATCACCCTTTATTTATGCATAAGTATTTACCTACAAAAAACGCTACATAATCCTATACACTATTGCTGACGACTTCCGCTTTCCTCTATTACTTGCGCCACTTTGATTGCCTGATCTAAATATGCACTCATTCATAGGAATGTAAGTGCTACTGCACGTGGAGCAACAAGTATGTTTGTACGAAACCATTGACTACATACATACTTTTACTTGTATCCCCACATGCATGTGAATAGTTAGCAAAGGGGTCGTGTTTGTAAATCTATACAAAAAGAGTCAATTTAAGTGATTGAAACCCTCCGACCCCATTAGTAACATCGCTACACAGTGAAAAGAGAACGATTTCAAACGGGACGTAGGTAGATAAACAGAGAGTGCAATATTAAGTGGATGGGTATGTAAATACGTGTGTGAGCAAGCAAAAGTACTTTGAATACTTTAAAAAAGTGCACAGCTCTGGACTGCAATTTGAAATGGTCACAAAGTTCGCTCGTTTGGATAACAAGTTAGTTCGATTTCAAAAAGTGAGTAAAAGTAAGAAATAGTTTTGATAAAATAAGGCTGTGGCGAATGTGCATAGGAAGGGCAGTTGTGCGATTCGAAGTTTGTGCGTGGACTCCTCAGCGTAATAGTTCTTGGTTTTTCTTATTTTTACATTTTGGCAGAACTTGAAAAACAAATTTGTTACTCAATTTTCGTTTGCAGAGTATTTGATTCAGCATTTGAAAATTTCTGCATTACTTTGCTTTCATGACTCAAAGTTTCCAATTAAAATTGGCTATTGCATTTTTCACTTCTTCCTTTCTATTTTAGTAGGTGATTCACGTGTTAGTGATGAAAATTTTGGATGCTATTTCTTTTCATACTTTATTGATGTATTTATTTTGCTACGTATATATCTACAGTGTATTTCGAGTCCGATCTCTTTTTTTAATTAGGAATATAGAAAAAAAAACTAAATTCTGTAGTGTAAACCTTGCGGAGCTAGGTAATATTTAATAAAATTAAGCACGCACCTCCGTACGGCATTTCAATGCAATATCGCAAGGCAAGAGCCGTTGCGACTGTGGTGACATCGGAAAAAAAGGATAATAAAATGTTCACCGAACTCGCCTCTCAACAAGTCCATTGTTACGCGTGCTGTGTGGCATGTGGCACCGTCTTGCTGAAACCACATGTCATGCAAATCAAGCTCTTGTATTTTGTGCAAAAAAAATTTGGATATCATTTCACGGTAGCGCTCACCATTCACAGTTACGTTACGATTCGCAGCATCTTTGAAGAAGTACGGTCCAATGATACCTCCAGACCATAAACCGTATCAAACTGTGACCTTTTCTGGATACATTGGTAGCTCTTGCAGTTCTTCTGGCTGATCTTCACTCCAAAATCGACAATTCTGCTTATTTACGTTCCCATTGATCCAAAAATGAGCTTCGTCGCTGAACACAATTTTTCGATAAAAAAGTGGATCTTCGGCCAACTTTCCAAGAGCCCATTCACCAAAAATTCTGCGTTGCGGTAGGTCGTTCGGCTTCAATTCTTGCACCAGCTGTATTTTGACACACCTTGATCCTTTCGCAAAATTTTTTCCACGTTGTTGAGTAACAGAGGGCCAATTGCTGCGAACAGCGACAAATCGATAATTGATGGTCATCATTAACACGGACCGATACAGCTGCGATATTTTCGTCAGTTCGCACTCTACGTAAGCGTGTTGGTGATTTGATCTCCAATAATGTGAATTTGGTTCTAAATTTAGTCACAATAGCTCGAATAGCCGTTTAGTGGGTCGATTAAACTGACCATAAAATGGAAGAAGCGCGCGCTAACTTTCTTAATCTATTGTCTTATCTATTTTAAAAAATCTTTAAATACCTTGTTTGTGTGGGCTAAAGGTGCAGTGAACTTTTTCATTTGAGCTGTGAGGACATGCTGCTGATGTGGAGTTTCTAATGATCTAATCAAAAATTCTTGTGTGTAAATTGTGCTGATATTCAGCGTAGATCTATTCGCACTCCTCCTATGTCAGCTTGCAATTTTTCCAGAACCAGTGCCACAGAGTAAGTCTGAAGTCAGTCTACAAAGAGATCCTACAGAAATTGCTGCTCTTCACTCCCAGAATGCTCGTGTCATGGCTGCAATTGGTTCCCTTCAAGAAGTTAAGCAGTTACTGCTTTCAAAAATAATGGAACTGTGTGCATACATTAAGAAATGCGAAAACATCAAACGCATGATGTCTCCTCTGTCCTTGTGCAACTTAGCGCTGAGATGAAAGACCTTCGTGTTTGTGTTCTTGCTAGTGAGTGTCAACGAGAGCCTCTATTAGCAATGCTTGCTGGAGCGACGGCTGTAAACTCGCCTACACAACCTCCTCCTGATGCTGTCGCTAACAACTTTCACTCCGATGGTGTAATTGTATCGGATCGCTCATATGCTGCTGCGCTGACGACTGAACAGTATAATGCAGATGTTACTATCCAAGAGCGGTCAACTGCGCACGGTAAATTAGCCATCTCTGCTTATGCAGATCTACTTGGTGCTGATGTTGTTAATCCTGCTACTGCTAATACGGTCTCTTTGCGTTCTTCGTCTACCTCGAAGATTGCTCATATTGCTCAAAAGGACAATAATAAAATTGACCGTTATCCCAGTAAGAAGTTACAAAGCATGTGGGTAGTAATACAAAGGTCACATGTTACGTAAAATGGCTTCACTTTTCATCTTTTGCGAATTTTGTGACTACTGATAGCATCGCATATCATATCATATGTTTCGAAGCACACATTAATCGATTCAAGTTTGTAAAGTTTGATTAAAAAGGTGTTGATGTTCAATTTTGAAAGCGAATTAATTTTAAGCTAAGCTCTCCGGCATCACATTATGCTGTTCTTTTGAATTCAGCATTATGGCCTGCTGATGAAATTGTACGCCCGTTGAAGTTTTTTCGGAAAAAAGCTTCTGAACCACCAAAACTATAGCAGATTCCGTTCCCAAAGAAATTCTTTCCAAGTCTCTAAGAATTTGCTTCTAAAATTTTTCCGTATTTAGAACTAAGTCTACGGCTCTATTTACTTTGAATGCTCACTTGGACTATGATATACATATGTATATGGTTTTGTTGAGACTTGGTTAAATGCTGAATTTAGTGAATGTGAGTACTTTGATTCGAATCTTTTTAATGTATGCCGAAAAGACCGCGACTCCCAAAAAACAGGATTGCCAGGGAGACGAGGCATTTTAATAGCTATTTGGCGTCGGTATCGATCATCGCTGGTGCATATAAATAACGACGACTCACTTCTGGATCATCTTTACGTACGTCCTGATACTTGGAAATTCAATATGTGGGATCTTGACGAGCAATGAACTTGAAATCAAAAACTACCCCTGTAAACAGATGTTATATAGTTGCAGAAGAACGGTCAGCGATTAATAATTGCATTTCAAAAATATCCATTAGCTACTCTGTGTTCGTTTTTGAATGACTAACAATGGTTGCTCCCAGGGTCGATATCCACTACGGATATAAAATATTACACGATAGAAATTTTTTTTATAAAAATAGTTGCCTTTAGCCAGGCAATGAGAAACCGAAAAATGAAAAGATGTATGCCTTAAAAAAGCTTCTTAGAAAAAACATCTGCCAGTACGATTACATTTGTGTCTTACCATCAAGAAACTCAATACAAATTTTCCGACCCTCGACCGAAAAAAATATGGAATGTACAAACAAATGCATTTAAGCTAACACTAGCATATTTACTATAATTGTTTCCCCCTGGCTAACAATATGGTCGAACATCTAAATCAAATTAATTAATCTAGCTTTGAAAGATCACTGAGAAGAAGGGCAAAACATGGGCAAGTGCTTAGATTTTTGGACTTAGCAAAAATAAATTCCAGAGACCGATTTAGGAAGTACCCTTCATATGCCGTTGCTTCTAGGAAAATTTTCCACATAATAATTCTGTTGAATCACTTAATCCTTTACGGCTTTCTAATATCTTTTTTCCAAGGATTTTAAATAAGTACCGAAACAACACATTTGGTGGTTATTAGCGGACTAAAGTCCTCTAAAAAAAATAGGTCATAAAATTTTACTCTGGTCTCCCAAACACCAAATGTGCGTTAAATGTGGTTTTACTCAATATTTTTCATAGGTTGTAAAAAAAGTCTTGCGGTATTTTTATTGAATTTTCAATTGTTCATAAAATTGGTTAAAATAATGCGATTTAAGTCAAATATGCGCCGTTTTGTTCGATGACGAGTTCCCAACGAGATGGCAACTTCATAATGCCCCTCTTATAGAAGCTCACTTCCCTATTGTCAAAAAACTCGGAGAGCCAATTTTCACAGGACTCTCTTGTGGACAACTTCCGACTACCAAGCTCGTTCGCCATGGACAGAAATAGGTGGTAATCACTTGGTGCGAGATCCGGACTATACGGTGGATGCAAAAGAACTTCCCATCCGAGCTCCCGGAGCTTCTGGCGCGTCACCAAAGATGTGTGTGGCCCGGCGTTGTCCTGATGGAAGACAATTCGACCTCTGTTGATCAAAAATGGCCTCTTCTGCATGAGTGCTGCAGTCAAACGGTCCAGTTGTTGGCAGTACAGGTCCGAATTGAGCGTTTGGCCATAGGGGAGCAGCTCATAGTGGATGATTCCCTGCCAATCCCACCAAACGCATAGAAGAACCTTCCGTCAATCCACCGTCTGGGCAGCTTCACCGTTTTTCGACCACGACCGTTTGCGCTTCACGTTGTCGTAAGTGACCCACTTTTCATCGCCAGTCACCATCCGCTTCAAAAACGGGTCGATTTTGTTGCGATTCAGAAGCGATTCGCATGCATCCATTCGGGCAAAAATGTTGTTTTGCGTCAAGTCGTGTGGCATCCATACATCGAGCTTCTTTTTGAATCCAAGCTTCTTCAAATGGTTTATAACGGTTTGATGACTCATGCCCAGCTCTTGGCCGATGCTACGGCTGCTATTATGCCGGTCTCTTTCGATCAATTCAGCGATTTTATTGCAATTTTCGACGACAGGCCTTCCGGACCGTGGCGCATCTTCGATCACCTCTGCACCAGAACGAAAACGTTGAAACCATCGTTGTGCGGTGGAAATGGAAACTGTATCGGGTCCATAAACTGCACAAATTTTATTGGCAGCATGAGATGCATTTTTGCCTTTATCGTAGTAGTACTGTAAAATATGCCGTATTTTCTCTTCATTTTGCTCCATGTTCGCGACGCTATAACTCACGAACGACTAAAAGCAAACAACAATTAATCAAACACGTGTTAGCACGCGAAAAGAGCTTTCCAAAAAGCTCTAGCGTGAACCGATGCGACGAATACAACTAGAACTACGCGCTTGCAAAGACAAGCTTGCGGAAATACCGCAAGACTTTTTTGACAACCTATATTTACTTTAGAGCTTTCCTTACCTAAGATTAACACACTGTTAAAGAAATTGCGGACGATCGAGTAAAGGAAAGCTGCGTGAGGTTGTGTATTTTTCTTTACAGTTATTTACATTATATTAGGTAGATGATTTCCCACGACAGCGCTCGCCTAGACGACAAATCAAATTCGCTCCTTAAGATGCCATTGCAAAGTTAAATAGAAGAAATACATTAAAGAGTGAAGAGGGAAGGATACGGGGACTTGCTTTCTCCAACATACAGAAGAAAATTTATGTAGATCGATTACACTCTGGATTATGCAAAAATACGCAACCCTACATAGCCAACATCCAACAGCCAAGCCTTTTAGTTCTGAACTTCTTTACTACCAATTTGCTTCGCACCTGAGGCAAATCGTGTTCTATAGTATTCCACGTTAGTGATTTTAACAGGACGGTGTCATACAAAAGGACAATTACCAACAAGGGCATCAGCATTAGCATCACTCTTATTTTAGTTAAGCAATTAGTTAAAAATGGGAAAGCAATCAAGCCATTGGTTCCGTGAATATAATATTCACATAATTTTCATTTCAAGTAACTTTAACATTTGCGGCATCCTTATTTATGGCAATGGAAAAATATTTATTTTGCATACAACTCCAGTTGGTAATTTTGCGACTGGTTAAATTCTAGTCCACGCCGGCCTAGTATAACTTTTCATCAAATACTGGTTCATGCACTTGAATTTAGGTATACTGACTAACTTGGCTTTTCACTGCAGCATTCACGTGTACAGATCAGTGGTCGCTTAACCATATGTATAAGTCGTTTATGAGATATTTATGTATTTATGTCGATATGTATAAGTCGTTTATGAGATATTTATGTATTTATGTCGATATATAAAGATATTGAGTGGGTGATTATTGGAAGCGGGGTTGCTTGTATGTTTGCTTTTTGAATTAGTTAGCAGTTGGTCATCTACTCTACTCCTCTTGCAGCAGTTGCGATTTTTTAAATCTACATTATTAAAATATGGGCGAGTGAATGAGTGTGTGCATGCATATGTATGTATGTAGTATCATTGTGTCAATATTCGATTCAATTCGAATGTTGACTTTTAAGCCGCATCACTAGTTTAAGCGTTATATCGCTGTCATCAGCGCTCTTAATGCAATTTTAATCGCCTGATGATATGCCATGTTGGGATTTTAATGAACGCATAAATAAGTGGGCACCAAGTTGGGGATCGAAGATTTATGACAGTGGAGATTTTAAATTGATAAAGATTAAATGGAACAGGCAGAGCTGTAAAATTAACGGCTTATTAGTAAAAGTGGTTGCGAAAGATTCAGCGGCGAGTGTACAAAAACCGAAAAGGTTAACGGCATGAGTACACCAGTGAATTTAATATAAAAATAAGTGAATTTAAAATACGAATAGAATTTAAAATTTTCTTTAAATAAGCTTTGAAATAGTAAAGAATAAACGCACACCTTTCTGTGTCAAAGAATGAACAGAATGGAAAAAAGTTTAAAACAAAGATTGAATACACATCTGAGAGTGGATACGAGATAAGCGAATGGAAAGTATATGAAAAAGTATATAGGCATTATAAAGAGAAAGAGAGTGAAAATTTTCTGAAAAATTAACCGTTTTCTGGCAAATAACAATGTACTTATCGAATATTTAATACAGTTTGTGAGCGTACCTAAAAAACGTCCCAGAACTGATTCCATTTTCAGATGCAATATCATTATTTCCATTATCGAATACTCTAGCAGACTTTTTGTTGACTTATATGTTGGGTAATCGAAAAAGTCTTTTCGTATTTCTAATCAAACTTCAACTCATTTTTTTTATATTTATAATGAACTTTATTAAACCAGATATGTACTATTTTGGTCGACCACCTTTCGCCATTTTTCTTCTAGAGGCATTACTGTGTAAAACTTTTGTGCTTTCTCGGCGAAAAACTGTGACAAGTAATTTTCACAGGCTTCTCTTCAAGCCAACTTTACTCCATTAAGGGAGTTCTGCAGTGACCGAAACAAATGGTAGTCCGATGGTGCAAGGTCAGGGCTGTATGGTGAATGCATCAAAACTTCCCAGCCAAGCTCTCCCAGTTTTTGCCGAGTCATCAAAGATATGTGTGGCCTAGCGTTGTCCTGATGGAAGACGACTCCCTTTCTGCTGATCAGTTCTGGCCGTTTTTTTTCGATTGCTTGCTTCAATCTCATCAGTTGTTCACAGTAAAGTGTAGAATCAATCGTTCGAGCAGGCTGGCGTAGCTCATAGTGGATGATTCCTTTCCAATCCCACCAAACACACAGCATAATCTTTCGAGGCGTCAATCCTGGCTTTGCGACCATTTGTTGAGCTTCACCACTCTTGCACCATGATCTTTTTGCCGTATTTGATCCACTTTTCGTCTCCTATTACCATTTGCTTCAGAAATGGTTCGATTTCATTTCGTTTCAGCAAAGAATCGCAGATGTTAATTCGGTCCATTAAATTTTCCACAGACAATTCATGTGGTACCCAAACATCGAGCTTCTTTTTGTAACTAGCCTTTTTTAAATGGTTCAAAACCGTTTGATGCTGAATGTTTAGTGCCTTGGCGATGTCATGGCAGCTTATGTGACGGTCCTGGTCAATCTTTTCCATAATTTCATCGATTTTTCAACGATAGGTCGACCGGAGCGAGGTGCATCTTTCACATCGAAATTTCCAGAACGGAAGTGAGCGAACCATTGTTGTGCTACACGAACTGATAGAGCATCGTCTCCGTAAACTTCACAAATTTCATTGGTGCATTGCGTGGCATTCTTCCCTTTTTATACGAAAATTTCAAAACATAGCGAATTTCTTCATTATTTTCACTCATTTTTGAACAGCTATAACTCAACTTCTCCGAATTTAATTTTTTTTAGTTAAATGAAGCTTAAAATGTCACCTTTCTAACAACGTATGGTATGACACAATGTGATTCGCACTGGAGATAGATGACTCCAACGACATCTATTGACAAAATATGAAAAGACTTTTTCGACTACCCAATATATGCACTTACTCTTACTTGGTATCCAGGACCTTGATATTGGTTATTGTGCTTGCATACATCTGCATATAAAGAGCTATGCTTAAGGGATCGCGGTGGTCTAGAGCTCGAATATTTTTTTTTAGTTTTCATAATTTAAAAAATGGCGTGTTGTCCATTTTAGCTCTTCTATTTATCTGAAACACAAAAACCAAAAAAATTATTAATCAGTATGACTGTAGCTATGTCCCGATACTAGAACAAAAAGAAATTGAAAAAACGGCGCGGTTTTGAATTTGACACTCTAAACATCGGGCTTTTTTAGTTTTTTAATAAATAGATTCGAAATAATTGAATAAATAATATGGTTCTAGTACGGGCGATAGTCATTGATGTTGTGAACAACATATTAAAATTTCAGATGATTCAGTTGAACAGTTTGTTTTTCTGTTTTGACAACACCAAGCCGAAAAAGTCGCTTAAGTTTCAGGTACAGGAGCGTACGGACTGCTCTATATCTAGTTAAAGGCCTGTGGAAGCTATAATATTGGAAATTTCATAGCATATTCTTAATATCGGAAAATCAAAAAATCGATTTTTTGAACTATCTAGACCACCCTTAAGGCCACCCACGACTGGGTTACTATTCAACTGTGGGCTACGTTAAAGTAAACCTTCTTTTCTGCCATGGAACTTAATAATGGATCAAACAAATATTAATAAAATAGTAAAGAAAGTGGGTTCGCAAACTACATTTCAACTGGCCCATCTACATAGTGAAGCTAAATCTCCACGATCACTGGGTAGTAACTCCTAAACGGAGAGAGTCAAGACCGATGGCGAGCAATGATATCAAAGAACCTAATAATTTGAATCGGGGCCGGTAGAAATTACAATCCATAAAGTGGCAAAATTACAAAAGGAAAGGGCAAGACAACTGAGCTCCAATCATCGTTTCATATCAAAAGGGCTTCTCTACAAACTCCAATCTTCGGGTTAAGCCAAAAAAATTACTGGCACCAAATAGTATTTACGCTATCCAAATGCGCTACTGTGACGAAGAAACCCTGAGCAGCTGAAATCAACCCAGTCGATGGCAACTGTGGAGTTGAATTATATTTCTCACTTATTTCAGTGAGCAGTTTCATATTCATATTCGTATTCAAGGCTATCGGTGGTGTAACTCAAAACACTGCAACTCACAGATAAATAACCCCAAAAAAGTGGAACACAAAACTTTTTTCTCAACTATTTCGATTAAAAAAGAAATAAGAGCTACGAAAAGAAATTTAATAAACAAATAGAAATTAAAACAACAAATAATTTTTTTTATTTATGTGATTTATTTTTAGTAAAACCTCGTCAACAAAAATCAAATATATCTCAGACTAATAGAAATATTTCCGAAAACAACAATTACTTTACGAGGCTTTGAAACTTTTTTTGTCCAGGTTACCATACCTTCTTCTTTTTCTTCTTAATTGGCGCGATCACCACTTACGTGATTTTAGACGAGTTTAACAAAGCGCGCCAGTCGTTTATTTCTCGTGCTTACCGGCGCCAATTGGACACATCAAGTGAAGCCAAGTCCTTCTTCACCTGATCTTCCCAACGCAGAGGAGCCCTTCCTCTTCCTCTGCTACCACCAGCTGTTACCGCATCGAATACTTTCAGAGCCGAAGCGTTTGTATCCACTAGGACGACATGACCCTGCCAGTGTAGCCGCTGGATCTTTATTCGCTGCGCTATGTCTATGTCGTCGTAAAGCTCATACAGCTGATCGTTCAATTGCCTGCCATATTCGCCGTTGCCAACGTTCAAACGTCCACAAATCTTACATAAAATCATTCTCTCAAACACTCCAAGGGTCGCTTCATCGAATGTGGGCATGATGAGAGTCTTGTAGAGTGTTAGTTTTGTTCGTCGAGAGAGGACTTTACTACTCAGTTGCCTACTTTGTCCAAAGTAGCACTTGGTGGCAAGAGAGATTCTACGTTGGATTTCCAGGCTGTCATTGTTATAGGATTTAGTGCTGGTTCCTAAATAAACGAAGTCAGTGACGTGGGTGCCAAATACGCGAGTGCGCCGACTGTTTGTTTGATGACAGGAGGTACTTCGCTTTGTCCTCGTTCACCGCCAGATGCATTCGCTTTGCCTCTTTATCCAGTTTGTCGAAGGCAATATCAACAATTGTACGCTCTTATAAAAAATTGTGCCTGAGCGATTAAGTCTTCTTAAAATATTTTTTATGTTAAAAATAGTTGTGTTTATCATTCATGGTACAAGGAGCTGGGCTCTTTTATTTCAGGCTCTTACTTTTCGCAAAATGGTTCCTCATATTTTTTTTATATTCAAGTTATTGCAACTTAATGCATTTGTACTCGAACCTAGAAAAAATTATGCAAAACGATTTACATACACCACACCATGGTTCTTTTGTCCGTTAAAATTTTTTTCTCTCCACTGTCTGCCAGTTAATTTAATTATTTACACTTGCATGAAGATGAAGGTTTTAACCGAAGAAAAGTTTAACTTGGATAGAGATACAAAAATGCGCAACTCCATTTTTAGATATTTTTTGCACTTCTCAGCATACAATCGAGCCTATATTGAGCAAAAAGCTAAATGCTCATATTCTATTTATAAATTTACTTTCACTCTTTTTATATTATTTTATTTTCACTTCATCAATTAAGAATAGGGCGATTCATAGTTCTGACCCCACCACCGAGAAATTTGTCAAATTGAAGAAATATCCGTATTTTTATTAAAAAGGAAACTACGTTTGGAGGGGAAGATCAAAGAAACTTTACAGGAACCGAAAGATATATAATATATAGTTCTTAACCGAACTGCTATATTTATAATGTACAAATAGAAAAATATTACTAGAAAATATTTGTTACAAACTAGTTTATAAACAATGAAAAAGAAACCGAAAAGAAACTGCTCACTTTCAAATTCAAATTTCTAGCAAGGTAGACGTTTGGCCGCCGTAGCCGAATGGGTTGGTGCGTGACTACCATTCGGAATTCAGAGAAAGAAAAAAAGTTTTTTCTAATAGTGGTCGCCCCTCGGCAGGCAATGGCAAACCTCCGAGTGTACAGGTATTTCTGCCATGAAAAAGCTCCTCATAAAAAATATCTGTCGTTCGGAGTCAGCTTGAAACTCTAGGTCACTCCATTTGTGGAACAACATCAAGACGCACGTCAGAAATAGGAGAAGGACCTCGGCCAAACTCCCAAACAGCGTGTACGCGCCAATTATATATATATACTTCCATTTCGGCTTGTGGCATCTCGGAAACTGAAGAATATGAGAAAGAACACTAGTAATGAAATGGAAGAAGGTAGGAAAATTGTGCACCCTCACTATACTGAAGAAGAAATTTTTCACAGGCTACTGGCCAAAACTTACATAGTCGGTATAAATGGTTCAAAATATTATTATCAATTTGGAGATACCTATTCTCTCAAAGACAAGTCCAAAAGTGGAAGAAAAAAGTGCGCTTGAAGTCCGAGTTCGGGAGAGAAGGTACTGACCACAATAATATAAATTAAAGCGATATATGTGAGGAGTTTGGAAAAGTGGTACAGTGATGGGCCGATATCATGCAAAAAAGTAGAAACATTTTTGCGAAAAGATCCTAATTTGCAGACCAAACTATTTGCTCTTGTATGTATTCTTAAAACTACCCAATTTCGCAAGAGAGACTCTTTCGGCCGAACTTTAGAAAGCAGTGCCTTAATCGCATATTTTAGAAACAGCACAATATTTCAATGATGTTTTTACCCGATTTAGCTCCTGCGCATTACTCCAATTTCGCTTTAGATTTATTGAAAAAGAAACACGCCAGGTATGTAGCAAAGAAGAAACTTACCAAGTACTCTAGAATTAAGACCAACAGAGAGATATTGGGTCATTGTGAAACGAAATCACGGGAAACATGGGAAGCATTTAATCATTAAAAAGAAGCAAGTAAGAATTCAAATAAACTGTCCCACAAGAAGCGGGACAGGGCGTGCAGAATTTGATGAGTGGAATAAAATGAAAAGTTCGGCAAAAATTTAGATACAATTTTTTTTTTTTTTACTTAATTCACTAAAACATTCAATAAAACATGCATATTAATTTTTAATAAAAATAATAAATAAGCAAAACTAATAAGACTCGGTTCTTTAATAGCTAAAAATGTGTGCAGTTCCTTTTCGGTGCAGTCCATTTTTCCTTGACCCCCTCTAAAATATATCCGCCAATTTATGTATTTTTCATTATTATGATTTATTTTATAAAAAGAAATATTATTTCAGTTAAAAAATTGTTTATTTTTTTCAGCATGTTTTCGTTTTTTTTTTTTATTAAGATACCAACATTTTCATCTTTAAGAAAGTGATAAGGTAATGCTGTTTTATGTTACAATAATCGATTAGTTGTGTTAACTCAGCGCGCATATCGTCAGAAATAACAAAAATGCCTCAAAGTTTTTCGATAACAGGTACGTAACAGATCGGTTGTATACTAGATCACGGCTACCGTATTCCAATGAAAATATTGAAGCTGGAAAGTGTTGCCGAAAATAAAAGTGTTTTATATAGCCAAGAATTTAAGCAGTCATGCATTACGAAGGTCCACTAAAAGAAGGAAGTCGAAGCAAGGATCTTGAAGTGCGTAATATTGACTGACTAGCAAGATCTCTGGATTTAACTTCATTGGACTTCTTCTTGTAGGACTTTTTTAAGGAGTAAACTTTATGCAAGAAGTCTAAGACCTTAGAAGGGGGAGCTTCGAAAGGATAGGTTACCTCTTATTTAGCTGCAATACATTGCCTCTCTAATAAACGCTGAAATATTATGGATGTCTGCGGAAGTTTGGCAGACACTCAAAGAAGTAAGAGTTTAAACGGTGGTATGTCGTTCTGCGGTGAGAGCGGGAGAGTGGCAGGGAAATTGTTCAACACTCTTCTTTCATCTTCGATCTCTCAGTTGCGAGCAAAGTCATTTGAGAAAGTTCCAATTGTTTCCTATGCAATCCCATTAGGCAGTCCAGTAATATTACCTACTGCTGTACTAATGGCAAGGTTCGCTTTTGTCTTACCAATAATAGTGCTATCTTTGTCAATATTGTGTTTCGAAACTAGTTTAGATAAGTTTGGAAGAGGTAGCCTTGAAAAACACACAACTTTTCTAATAGTCCGGGGGCCAGGGTTCTATTTTGACTTCATCATTTCATGCCGACTGATTTTAATAGTGAAGGCAGACGCCATCCAATGGATGACGAAACCAACCGTCACCTGATCCAGTAGCGGTGGGTACGTGCGTGGGATGCTGCGAGATGTGTCGAAAAAAAAATTTTAACAACTCATTTAATACCGGTTGAAAATTGTTTACGTATTGTTGACATTTAGTAGAATGAAAAGAAAAATAGTCAGCTGCGCCGTAGAGGGGGGAAATACGTCAGCTGAACAGGCGAACTTGTAAAATAAATTAAAAAGTAAAACTACTTATGCCGATTGAAATTTTTTTACATAATTTTGGACTCATATGAAAATATAATAATGGTGGCCAGCTTCGTTTATAGCGGTGGGAAGACCGTCAGCCGAAGCAAGAATGTATCATTGCGTATCTACAGCTGACTATTTTTTTTTTATTCTACTAAATGTCAACAATACATAAAAAAAATTTCATGAAAGCTAAGTCACAAGTGTTGTCAAGAATTTAACGGTATAAAAACGCAATCCAAAATCGAGTCCTGGCTTCCGGACTATAAGTGCATTGAGCAATGGCACTTTCAATAGGACACCCTATATCGTTCCTGCGCTATTCGCTCTGAGGTACTATACCGATACCATGTAAGACTTACTTACTCATTTGGCTTTAGCAAGACACTTTTGTTTTGAATACTTGTATGGGAACAGACAAAAATACTTAGCTAAGTTGACTGAATTTGTGGAACAACATCAAGGCGCACACCACAAATACGAGGAGGAGCTCGGCCAAACACCTAACAGAAGTGTACGCGCCACTTATTTATATATTTTTAAGTTGACTGAATATAGATTTTCAGCAGCAAAAAGTTCATTAGCAATTTATTGACCGCAAGTTTCCGTTCCAAAATATTTCCTTCCTCTACCTAAATTTATCTTAAATGCTGAAATCCTTTTTATGATAGTTCAAGGAATTAATGTACCTGAATTTGTGGAATTTAACTTTTAGGCCGTAACTTTTTGTCATTACCTGTGTGCACTGGATTGGAATGAGTCCGATACGGTGGAAAAGTTGAATAAACTGTATGCTAATCTATTGACAAAAGCTGAATAACAAAACAACTGAAGGCTTAAGACTAGACGACGGCAAAATGTTTTTTCTTATTTTTGAAAAATTATGCATTCAGCTTTCAGAAGCAAAATAACTAAGATTAATGAGTTTATAATTTAGTAAGCAAGTTGAAATTTAAAAGGCAAATGCACAAATAATTATGTTTACATCCCACGAATCAGTATGTAAATATTTGTTGGAAAATCGAGGTTGAATATTTCGAGCATCGAAGTGAAAATAGGATATATAGATAAGTGGAAATCGAATAGGATACAAGAGGCAAATGCAAGCAAATAACACATAGCTGAAAATACCAATAGTATAAACAATTATTTTAATGGATTTGTTTCCTTTCTTTTTAGCAATTCAAGAAGAGGTAAGAAAAACGATCTGCCGACTACATTATACTAGATTTAGGTACGATAATCGGAGTTTCGGCAAGTAATGACAAACTGACACCTAGAGGATACCCTTTGGAGGAACGTGGATACCCTTTGGAGGAAGGTGTCGAAAAACGTTGACCTCTCAGTTTGTTTTTTACGTACGGGAATAAAAAGAAGTCATTCGGTGCCAAGTCAGGACTATACGGCGGATGACCCATTAATTCGATGTTTTGGGTGCTCAAAAATGCAGTTGTTTGAGCTGATATGTGAGAGCTCGCATTGTCCTGGTGAAGAGTGATCCGTCTTTGGCGATTGGTTTTCCTAATTTCTTGGACAACAAACAACTGGCAAACAAATGGTTGTGTACCACTCAGAATTTACTGTTCTGCGTTGTTCTAGTGGTACGGTTGCGACAGGTCCAGTTTTTCCGAAAAAACAGGCGACCATTTGGTTGGAAGTGCTTCGTGCGCGAACAACTTTTGTTGGATTTGGCTCATCTTGAAACACCCAAACAGTCGACTGCTGTTTACTTTCGGGCTCATACGCGTAAATCCATGATTCATCACCTGTCACGATGTCATAGACGTGTTTCGAAGCCCCGCGATCGTATTTTTTGAGCATTTCCTTCGACCAATCGACACGAGCCTTTTTTTGAGCGATTGACAAATTGTTTGGGATCCAAAGCGAACAAATTTTTTTGACAGTCAAATGTTTATGCGATATTGAATGTATGCTGGTCCTATTAATGCCTAAGATTGTCTCAATCTTACGATAGGTCACATGACGATCTTGCAATATCAGTTCGCGCACAGCATCAATGGATTTCCGAACAACAACTGATTTTGGACGACCTTCCCGAAATTCGTCTTGGAGTGAACTACGACCACGATTGAACTCACCATACCATCGATAAACACTGGTCCTTGATGCAGCTTCATCGCCAAAAAATGAATTAAGTTCATCCATGCAATGTTGCTGAGTTAATCCACGTCGAAAGTAGTAAAAAATAGTCGCACGACAATGTTCACGATTTAATTCCATTTTTGGACCGAAATGAATCTTTTAAGTTACTGTAAACAACACAAATAGCGCTGTTATTTCAAAACGTTCAGAGTACTTAAAAGCTAAAAAATGTGAAACTTTTCGATACAGCTGTCAGTTGCCAGATTGCAACACCAGGGTTGCCAAATCCCGACATATAAAAGGCACCCCTCGTATTCCGTTAATTTATTTTTTTTAGGTTTCTAATGTTTTGTTGTTGCAATTGCAGTATCAGTACACCTAATTTTACCTCCAACTTTTTGTGCTGAACTTCTCCATTTTTTGAATTAAATAATTGAGCCCCTCTGTCCTTCTTTGAGTACCTACTTACGCGCTTAATTCCATGAAACTCAAAATAAAGTTAAAAAAAAAAAAATTCAAAATTATATTTTCTTCATAAAAATTAACATACCCAAAATCCAAGCATATTTACTTTTTTTCTTAAATAAAAAAATAGTTATTAAGACTTTTGATTAATTAAAAAAAAGAATTAACTGACTTGATGTAGTCGAGAAAAATGACAAGTGCTCCTTAGAAATGCCTGACATAAATAAGTATTCCGCTCATATCGCGAAATAAGTATCTGAGATTACAGTCAACTGGGTGGTTGTATGAATTTCAATCTACAGTTTAGAAACTCACTTTCAGCTTCTTCCAAATTATTGAAGGAAAGTGTGTCATGCAGTAGAGATTGTGTTAATCGAATGGCGCAAGAATCAAACTGTACGCATGTGAGGTGGGAAAAGATCAATTACTTCGGGACTTACTACCTTTTCCTTAGTTCATGTGGAAATGTGAGGTTCCAAAAATGTACCTTGTACATACAAACTGCAAGCATACACAACTTTATGCTAAAAAATCAACGGCATTTTCTAGAAGCTTTAAACTTTAATCATATTATATATACTAAAACTTTATAGGAACAATAAATTAAAAATATCAGGCATTCAAAAAACAAGGAAAAAGTACAACAGTCAAAACTGGTCACAATGTTGGGGTGAAAGCCTTTAATCGTGGGCTGTATATTGTTTGACACGATTAAAACAATTGTTTGCCTTTCTTCCTCTTTACAACGGCACAAAAGTACACTTAAATTTTTTTTTTTTTTAATTTCATATAGGTAATGAAGAGCACATCAAAAGTTGCAAAAAAGTATTTTAGCTGTGAATACAATTTTTTTTTTTAATGTGCAAAAGAATGAATAAAGAAATAGAAAATTGTTGGTTCACGCAATAAACATTCACCAGAAATTTATGTGTAGAACACAATACGCCACCTCATAGAATTCGTCCTCTGAGGCAATTATTCATGATATTTCTTCATAAAGTCGTCACTAATTACAGCTTTTGTAGAAATTATCAAAGCCATTTTGTACCATTTTCAGCAACCGCTTGCAACATACCGTATTTCAGTTCAGGAAATATTACACTTGTCTACTGGCGCACACCGTTTTTTTTTTCTTTCAAACACATAAAAAAAAAACAAATATTTTAGCATCAAAATGCATGATTTGAGTGGTCCACTCACATCACCATGGCTTTGGCTTAAGAAAGTAATATTTTCAAACTTTCTCCGTAAAAAATGACGCTAATTAAAAATAGCGGCAGGGTTTTGATGTTTTGTTTTATGCTAAGTAGCTTATTTTTCAAAAGAATGAACTTCATGCCATTCTCGAATCGGGGGCAGTAGCCCGTGAAGCTCAATAATTGAAAAAAAATCATTAATTTTAATTTTGATATATGCGTAGAACAAGTAGCCACTAGGAGACACAGTTATTTATATTATGCGGGCTACAAACTCGCAACACGTCTTAACAACCGATTGAAGTTCGTTTCGCTACACACTTTGTATCGGTTGACAATTTTCATTTCACGTTGTTCGCCACCGAAAACACATGGAACGCGGAAAGAAAATAATAGCAATGTAAGGCAGTGCTTATCATGAATGTTGCCATTTCATGTGTATACTTCGAAATCTTAAAAGATGTAACAAAAATCGCCAACACACACGCAACCGCTCACAAAACCAGAAGAGCAAACCGTTAACTTTGCCACACAAGCGCAACCGTTTGCAAGAAATACCGAAATTTTTGCCAACTTTCAATCTGCGGTAAACCACGCCATATACACGCCGATCTGTTGAAATTTCAACCGATTCTTATGGTTTGCTGCGTGTTTGTGGCCCGCTTTACGGTCTTCTGCACCGACACAAACACGCACTCACACTATGTAGCACGCATCTATCTGCCATTAGCATACTGTGCGCTGTTCCTCATACGCCGCGTGCGCCCTTTTGTGGCAAATCGTATGAGACGCTCGAATGAGACCCAAGAGGGTGTGTGTCAATATTTACGGGTATGTATGTAAGAGTTAATGCCACAAGCGCGTTAGTATACAAAAAGTTTAGCAAAAATAAAAGTAAAAAACAGAGGAAAATGGAAAAGGAAATGGCAATGACAACAATCAAGTGATTTTGAAAGCAAAAACGCTGGGAAATATTGAGTGAGAATGAGTGCAAAACGACTTTGCTAGGGCAACCAAAATGAAATGAAATCACGAATTGAAGTGAACAACTAAAGCCTATAATATGTATAAAACAATTTATTTGTGATTCGTCATTGTTTATTGCCTTTGTCGCTTTGATGTTGCAACGCAGTAAATTTAGGTAATTTCCTGCGTAACTAACCCAAAAACGACAGGTGTACCTTTTGTACGATTATTCCCATCTATGGCACTATTCATGTATAGGAGCATTGGAATGGGACTGGAAGAGGGGTTGTCAAAATGTTTGGGGGTGGGTAATTTTGGGTATGAATTGTTCGTTTTAAACATTATTTTTATTTGAGCTTTCATGTGCAACTTAATGTCCCCCGTGAAGATAAATAGCAGCAATTGCGTTTGAATAGGACAGCGAAAATAACATTCCTGAACGATTTTTGCATGGCTCTTGAAGCCCTCAGTCGCAATTTTGAATGTATGAAAGCGGGCATAGTGGAAAATTACTAAAGCGGAATAATATCTAATTAGTTAACTGTGGCTGAAGAAGTTCACTGTTTTAAATAAATTATACTACAGAGTACTGCTAGTGGATTATAGAATACCCAAATGTTTGTACATATTTGTACACCTTCGTTCACAATAATTGCACGGTGGTATATTGCAAATTTTTTACGATCGCCTATTTTTCATTTAATTTTTTTTTTTATACTTTATATGAAAATATAGTTCATACCACAACTAAAATCATATGACTCAAAGTATCAAATTTTGTATACAATAAAAAAATACAACAAATTTTCATCAAAATTCAGAAATTCTAGTCTGAATATTTAGGAAAATTTCGCATCAGCAGTTTTTTAGCCGATAAATTTTGGCATAAAATTGTTGTAGTTAAAAGTGGCTCGAAAATCGCACTGATGTTTCATTTGAAAAAAATAATGTGTCAACAAAACAAAATTGTCAAAAAATTCACTTAAAAAAATTTGCCTTAAAAAGTTTATAATTTTTATGAATATTTTTTTTTTAACTTTCATCATCATCTTTTGGCTCTACAGCTCTTTGTGAGCTTTGGCCTGCTGCACGTGGCCTGCTGCACGTCTCGAACGCTTAAGACTTTTTTCCAGTTCGTTATACTAAGTTCCGTGATGTCGTCCTCTAGTTCGTCGGCCCATCTTGTTCTCGGCCTTCCTCTTGCTCTAGTGTTGAACGCTCTGGCTTCTGCGATTTTCTTCTGCGCCCTCGTACCGTCCATTCTTGTAATGTGACCCAGCCATCTTAACCGCTGCGCTTTGATGAAACGTTTAACATTTTCGCCCTTTAGCAGTTGATCTTGCTCGTCGTTCCATCTTATCCGCCACTCGCCGTGATCTTTGATTGCTCCGAAAACTCTTCTGAGTACTTTTCTTTCGATTTAATTTTATTTTATTTTTTAAATTTTATACAAAGTTGTATGATTTTTGCTGTGGTATAAATTATGTTCTAAGGCGAATTAAGAAGTATAAAGTAAAAAATAAATAAATAGTTCAAATTTTGGAAAATGTTTCGCATCTATTATTGCGAACACAGGTGTAAATATATATTGATTTACATACTTCTAAGTCTCTCAAGTGAATAAAACTTTGATACATATTACTTCTGCTTTAACTCTTAGTAGAAGTGTACAATAATCTCTACCCAAAAGACTTCAAAGTGTGTGGTTTTCTCTTTTTCTAATTTTATTTTTAAATACAATAGGGCATATTTTTCTTTTGGGCGGTATCACCGTCCCCATTATTTACTTGTACAGACAGCCAATTAACAGATTTTTATGAAGTTTTTAGTAAAGTTCACTCACCTGTTTTTGTAGTATTTGTTTGATGGTACTTTTGATGTCTCGGTAGCAATTAATTAGTTTACAGTGCATTTAATATCAATGTAAAAAACTATTGAAAACAATTCATATTTCAAACAGTTTCGTATTTATAAATATGACCGTCATATGACTAAAATTGTGCATTATATATTTCATTTTGTCTCCACTCCAAATTGGATTCTCTTTAAATTGCTTTCATGTTCAATCAAGTCAGGCTGATACATAGACCAGGGCTCAGCAACCAGCGCCTCGTGAGTCGCATGCGGTTTTTTAGTTTCATATGCAAATATTATTTATTTTATCAAAAATAAAAACATTTAAAAATCGTTCTAAGTCGATTAACCAGGATTAGATACCGATTCTATCTCTCTTGTACCACTTGTACTCTTTTTTGTCGCACCCTTCCCGTGACACACGTCGCCGCTGTCGTCAGCCCGTCACTATCCGCTAAAACAGTACAAGGTAGAATAGCTAAAATGTTTTCAATCATAACATATTGGGGGGTGGAAGATACTCAACTTTCTTCTGCCTCACTCAAAGGTCAAAAGAAGAAATTCTACGATTGCTCCGGGACAAACTAGATAGAAGATATACCGAATGCCGTGCAAAGATGTGTTGAAGGCAATAAGAGAGATTTAAATAAAATCGTTTCAATATCAACTGATGGAGCAGAAAGTATGACAGGCAAAAATAAAGGTAGGACAACGATTATTCAGAGTGTGCAATACACCATGAAACGTTTTGTGGCCAAATATATCCGGCCGAAATAGTTGAGGTCATGTCAAAAGCCGTTTTAAAGAATTCTTAAACGAAATGGAGACTCAGTATTCCGAACTTCTTCTTCCAAATAAAGTGCGATGGTTTTCCAAAGGTAAGGAGTTGAAACGTTTTGCTTTGTGATTGAAACAAATAAATACATTCCTAAATGAAAATAGCATCAATCACCCTGAATTAGATAATAACAAATGATTGCAAAAACTTTACTCTTTGCTGGATACCACAGCAAAATTAATGAGTTGAGTCTAAAACTGCAAGAAATGGGAAACTCAGCCTATGTTTTAATAGAAGATTTGGTTTGTTTTGAGGAAAATTTAATAATTTTTGCAGAATATATTAAGAGCGGTAAATTACTTCATTTTAAGTTTCTAAAGCAATGTCGCGATAAAACCAGTGCAGGCATTAATTTAACTGTGGAATAGACTTCCACATTGCTGCAGTGAGGTGAAGAATTTGGTACTCGTAGTGCTGACTACTTTCGGATCGACATATTCGTGCGATCACGCGTTCTCTGACATGAATATAATGAAAAGCAAAATAGGAAGCCGAGGTCGTATGTTCCACCTGAAGATGCACCGTAGTATGTCAGCAACGAAAATACACATAGTAATCTTGCACTACCTATGGTCGAAACTGAAGTGAAGAACACCATAGGAAAATATATAGTCAAGCTTCGAAATCATTTCAATCCATTGGAAATCTGGTAGTACAACAAATCAATCACGCTTGCGCTGAATCACGTCGCTTATCCGATGGGATTCAGTGGCAGAGTTAAAGAAAGAATCGTATTAAAATAAAAGGTCTCTCAAAAGTGACTCCTATATGTACGTAGGGAATAATTTGTGGACGGTACATTTTTTATGCCATCTTTGACATTTCTCAAAGGTGAACTAATGTACAATTTTTAACGATAGAGCAATGAGTTAAAATTACTGAAATTTAAAAATTTAAAAATTTGAAAATTGTCTATCTTTGAGAACAACATATCGCAAAATTTAGAATTTTTTTGGTGGAAATAATCGTCCGAATGAGTCAAAAATTCACGGGTTGGTGAAAAAATGTCAAGAAATTGGTTATATCGAGGAGAGAAAAAGGGCTGGCTAACCAGACCAGGGTTTTTTCAAAAGTAAACTTTATGTGAATAAGCTGAAACATAACATTTAGATCGAAATTGTTGAACTTAATACGATAATGTATGAGCGAGTCTTTGAAAATTTTAAGGGGGGAGCCTGCTTTAGAGGCTTCAAAAAATCGATTTTTTTTGTTTTTGCATAAATGTCTCTCCAAACTATCGAAGAATGTGTCCTCAAAATTTCAGAAGCAAATTCAAAATATTTGCGGAGTTAGAGAAGACATTGTGAGAAAGCGTCGAGTAGGTATGCGAGCGGTTTTTTTATATACAAAAACTTTGACGCGTGATTTCTCAGGTTTTTGTTATTACGATTTGTTCCTAATTGGCGGGAAAGATAGGGAAAAAGTTAAACGTCCTCTCGAAACGATATAAGATTCACTGTATTCGGAATTAAATTATCTTCTCGTTGAACCTAAAACGCCTGAAGAGAGTTATGATTAACCCACTTTTTAAACAATCTAAAGTGAATTTGTTTTTCCAAAAATGAATTTTTTTTTTTTAATTAGCGAAAAATTGTTGAATTTCTCACTTTTTGTTTAATTTTCTTGGTTTAACTAGAAGCTATACTATAGTAAAATAAAATTTTTTTGAGTTTTTGGTTTCAGATGAAAATCGCAGAAGGTCGCAGCCTGCATCTTTCCCGCCGCACGACACATGCACACTCGAGGCGCCTCGGCAAAATGCTTGTACCAGGCATAATATGACATATCGCACCCTAAATACAAAAGAGTCACAACTCAAAATGAGCTCAAATGCTCAAATATGAACGAGACGTTATCAATAAAACGGTCCGCGGATGACATATGGCAAAAATAAATTTTTTGTTTTTTGGTAGAACTGTTATAAGCTTACATGGCAAATTTCAGCGTGACATAGTTTGTTTTCTGTGCTACTGTAAGCAAGTCAAGCTCGAGTGTGGAAAATTTTGAGTTGTGATCCTTTTGTATTTAGAGTGCGATATATTTTAATGAAAAAATTTTAGAAGGCTGTTGAAATATATAACAATAAAACCTGAAAGTTTCGTTTCAATCAAATATTTTTTTCCTTCCAAAAAAAATCCACGAAAAAATCGATTTTTTGAAGCCTCTAAAGCAGGCTCCCGCCTTAATTCTCTTATAACAACCTTTAGACGTGCTGTCATTTGTCATTTTTCATATAGGTATTTACTACGAGCCGGATTGTGAATAGGAATAGTGAAACCTGAAAGAATCTAAATAGCATATTTACATGTTTTAATTTAAAACAACATCTACGCACGTCTTTTGAAAGACCCTTTTTATGTATTTGTTTTTTTGCTTTTTATAAGGCTTTATGTATAAGTAGGCTTAATAGATACAATAAATAATTTGTGTAACTAAGAAAAAATATATATTTTCTAGTTATCTTCCAGGGTAATGAAAGAAGTGTTGACCTACCAGAGCGTGCCTCGGGTTTCACATCCATATTTAGTAAAAAATATTGTGTCACATAAACACCACAAATACGAGTAGCAGGAAAAAAGAGCAAGCACCACTAATAACTTTTTTTAATATAAGCCATTTATAATTGTACCCAATAGGAAAGGCGCTTTTGGGATATTGAAATACTGGAACTAAGAATACCATATCCAATACTTAAATAAATTTTCTATGAAATTTACCATTTTAAATAAAACTCTGAAAACCATTCCAGTCAAATCTGAAATATTCGTCGCGTCAAGCCAGCTGAATGTCTAAAGAAGAAGCTAAATTGACAAGACAACTTAAATCGGCGACGCCAGAAAGCTTCTCAAGCAGCTATGCGAAATGTGCGAAATAGTTGCGAATGACCAAATTTACACAGTTTCTGAGGAAAGCTTTCATCTGCATCTATTTCACTTTTGCGTTTTCTTGCGAAAGCGGTCTCAAAGGATGGGTATTCCTTCTCTATAAGAAGAAGGCCGTAAAGAAGCAATCAGCTGGAATTGGACCTAATCCACAGAAATATCATTGGATTTACACGGCTGTTTTTAGAACTGTCCTTTTTAAAGTTTATTTAACTCTAAGGCAAATATCTAAGCTCCACATGCTTTTTACAGTATTAGATCTGAAATAATTTGCATTAGCGGGGTGCTAAAAACCCCACTGAGTAAGACTCTATATATCATTTTGAATCCACCGTCTCTAGGCTTTGCAAGTTGTCAATTGGTAAGTATTGCTGTACTGTGCTTTAGCAAAGCATCCCAGTGGAGCACGCAAACCCAAGGCACTCACTCGTATGCACTAGAAATGTACTTATACATATATATAGTTTAAGTATATAACAATTGTAACACAAGACCCCTAAATAAGTGAGAGTGAAGACAAATATCGCATTTTAATTGATAGTTCAGTCATTCACATAATTGATTCTACATAAGCTTGCCGGCAGACCATGTGGTAATATTTTTTTCATACCTTAGCCTTTCCTTTCGCCTAACTGATGATTGGAGCATTTTCCAGGTCCTAATAAAAGCGGCGGAGCGAACACAAAAGAGAGACCTTTCCTAATTTGATGATAGCTAGAGGACATTTAAAGATATTTCACTACTTCAATTTCAGTTTCAAACTTACTCCTGGACTTTGCGGTACCAGTACTGGAGTTGCTCATATAGAGGGGATCTTATGCCACTTCGCTTTCATATCGTAATACCTCCCGCAATATTCTAATCATTGATATGTCATATTTGTGTGCACGTTTTTCAGTATGTAACGGTTTTAAGTAAAATGCAGAAGGAGCTTTATAATTAAAATTGAATCAGCAGTTTTGTCTCAACTCCTTGCCTTACGGAACTTTCTGTTACTTAAACGGAGCGCAGTAACGAGAAAATTTTTTGTGCAGCAATATATAATAAATAAAAGATTATCCATAAAATTGCAAAAGGTACTTAAATGGTGGGAGAAGAGTTGCGTAGAGAAAGTAGAGAATTTAAAAGGAATAAAAGGCAAAAATCCAAAAAACAAAGAGCATATACAATGCTGTAGTAATCAGCCATGAAACAAGCAACTGAGAAGGATTGCTGATGTTGGCACGACAAACCGCAACATTCTGAGCTATAATTCAATTTTTCAGCCAATTCCATTTTCGGCCCATTTTTTTTTTTTGGTTTTTGTTTTTTGTTGATGAATTACTCATAACATCAGATATCATACGGAGTCATGCCACCTGCAGCGGCTGTCTGCAACACCTGCAATATTACTGACAGCCAATTCAACATTGCATTAAAGAAAGCTTCAAAAATTGAAGTTAAATGTATAGAATATGAATGGCAAACGAGCATTAGCACACATACACACGCATACATACACGTGGACACACACACACACATCTAGTGAAATCCAGCACAATCGCATTCGAAACAGCAATTTAATGGCTAATGTTGCAGCATCGGCATTTGCAGCTGGCATTTATTGCGGCGCACGAACACACAAACACACACACTCAGTCAAAATCAAACACGCACCAACTAGCGAAGCCATGCAGCTGTGCAGAGGTGGAGCTGGAACTAGAGCAGGAACATTACATTCAGCTAAGCTCGTTTACCATCCGTTTTAGCTGTTGTGGTAGTGCTGATTTCAAGGCTGCTGTACTCCTGCTGCTGCTGTTACTCGTATTGCTGTTGCTGTGGCTGCCACATATCAACTGGAATTTAGCGCACAACACAAATCAATGCAAGCGAATGCGGATTTCGTTTTGATTTACCACCATTTGGCAGCAGTCGCTTTCCAATACCAATGTCAAAATCAACAACAACAACACCAACAACAAAATAAAAACATCGACAAATGTCAGCAGCAGTAAACGGCATCGTGACTATTGGCAATATCCATCTATGCGTAACGCTATGCTATGGTATGCTCTGGCGTTGATGGTAAGGTGAAAATATGTGATTGCAGAAAAAGATATACGCGATAATAAGAAAACTTACATTCCAAAAATTTGCCACTTAAGGTGGCATAAAAATTATTTATTATCATTTGCGTTCAGTTAGATACAAGCTGTGGGTTATGGGCTGTAGGGCTGCAGGGTGGATTATGAATGGTGCGAAAGCAGGCGACAAATGGTGCAGCTATTATGTGAGAAGTTTTTTCTTCACTGATAGTATTGTAAAATTTTCACAATTTTTTTTTTTTTTTTTTTTGTTTCTGCGTGTCTGACATTTTGTTGAGCAGCGATTTATATCTTAAGCTACGTCACGCGCGATAAAACGAATGAGCAAGTCTCACATTTTACAGTGACCTTGTACGTACCGATGTATGACTATGTATATTTGGGAATGTATGAACGTAGCTCTGAAGAAAATTCTTGTTATACAACCCGAGCTTTTAGCCACACTTGGCACGTGGCACCTATAAACTAAATGAAATTCAAAATAGGCTGTTTTAAGCGAGCGAACATTTTTCAATTTAAGGAATAATGAGAGCGCTTATAGTAAGAAATTATAGAATATTTATTGAACTTAACAGGTTGTCGCTTAAGTAAAAATGGTATCTGAATGTTCTGCCAGCTTTTCTGGGTGAGTATCATTTAGATTACCTAAAAATTAAATATAGTTGATGACACGGTATGTGTAATGGTATTTTATTTAAGTACAGTGAACAGAACTTTAAACCCAGTTTTAGAGTTTGTTGAGTGGATTAACAATCATTGATTGTTATGTGTGACTTGCAAGCATTTTCAAGGAGTGAAGTCTGCCTTTCAGTGCGAGGGAAATTTAAAGGGTTCGCGGATATATTTTTTTATTATATGTATAAGTCAAGCAAGTCATATTGATTATAAAATAAAACAACACTTTGTTTGAATGAAACACTTTATTAACACTTTATTGACTTTGCAACTCCTTAACGTAACAAGAACTGCCCTCGACAGGCAATGATACCGCCTTTTATACCCTCGCGATCAGTGGTAATCACCTGTAAGTGTTGTTGCGCGAAAAAGGTCGCTAGGATTCTAGCGCTAGCAACACAATTGTGTTGTTGCATGCGCATGAGGGGATATCATGGCCTGACAAGTAGTACCGCTAGCCTGCCTACCAAGCATGTCAACCATGCGTTGCTATGCAATGAGTGGTTCACTAAAGCAGGCAAGCACCGTTGTCATTTTGGGCTACCTACCCAACACGACGCTGCTAGGGCAGGCGCAAGCATTGATCGAGCTGTTGTCATGCAGTTGATCTGCATGCTAAGCTCACGCATGTTGTGTTGCTATGCAGTCGGTGGTTAGTTGGGCCAGACAACAATTGTTGTGTTTTGGTCTGCCTGCCTAACATCCTGTTGCCAAGCCAAGCGCAAGCAGTGATCACTGTTTGTTGTTATGCAGTGGGTTGTTTTGTGAGGCCAGGCGAGAGTCTTTCTATTTGCGAGTCTGTTGCTAAGGTAAGCGCAGGTAGTGATCCTCATGTTTGTTGGTGTTATTTTTTGTTATTATAAAAGGCAACAATATCACAATGAATTTTGTTAAGCAGGTGGCGAGCATATTGGTACTGTTGGCAATAGGGTTTTTGTAGGCAAATGATCACATCATGCTAGGCTGTTGTCAGGCTGCATCGACTGAGCTTAGATGTCAGCACTGGGCTGACAGCAAAAGCGGTAGGGTATGTGAGGTATGTGCAACGAAATCCTGTTGCTATATTAGGTTTCGGTATCATGCCTTAACTTATATATACTTGACCCTGCCTTAATTCTTTTACAATTTAAACCTTTTATAGATATGAAATTATAATATTTTTTTTTAATGAAGTAAGTTTTATGAAGTCACATAAATATTCAGGCAACAAAATTTAAATTTTCATTCGAAATGGTCACCATTTTCTTTTACACAAGCCTTCACACGATTCAGTCACCCAGCAATTGCAGCACGCACGTTTTCCACAGAGATTGACGTCACTACGCGAACCAAAGATTGTTTGAGACTCCCCAAATTTCTGTGAGGTCTACAACAGGCCATAATATCCAATTCTAACCAAAAACTGTAGTTCAATGGATTCAGATCTGGGCTTCTAGACGGTCAATCTTCTGCGACTATTACCCGAAGAATACTGTTTTTAATCCCTGCTGGGTGGTTTTTGCCTTGTGCGTTGGAGCGGAATCTTGCTGGAAAATCTAAAGCTCTCCAAGCCTTCTAAGACATCTGCTTGGTATACATTTGCCCTGGTCCTAAAACCTTTTTCGCAGAAGTAAAGAGATGTAAAGCCTTTACAAGGCACCCCGCACCAAACCATATAGAATATTTTAATTGCCGTTGACCGCGTGCGGTAAACAAACATTCTCGAAATATTAAGTTTTTTCAGGAATTCGCAAATCTCACTTGCACTTTTAGCACACTTTGTGATGCAATCATGACAATGCGATTTTTCTTAGCGCCCCATTTGCTCCCCATACGAAAAAAGGCAAAAATAAAGGAACCTTTTTCTGCGAATTCGTTCTTGCCGTAAACATTGTGAAATTTGCTACAGAATTAATCCGAGGCTAAATATATAGATATAAGTATATACATTGGGCCGAGTCGATTTGTGGGGAGGCAAAAAAATCGCCCATTGCTCTGTGAAAATCATGTTCTAGGGATCAAAATAAGAGACTTTGCCGAAGGAACCATACCTCTAAAACCAATTCTGATGCCCCCCAATTTGGGTCGAACTTTTTAGTTTCTTTTCTTATGTAAAGGCCAAAAATGGTGATATTTTGAAATGATTGTATGGGGAACCCCCCAGGGGAGCTCCAGGGGGTGTGCCACTGGCATGGGTGGATCGGCCGTCCAAAGTTAGTGGGAGTCGGTCATACATTTGGACTCGATTGGAGCACTCTAAATGGGTCAAAGTGGGATTTTTCGTTCGACCCAAATTGGGGGACATCTGAATTCGTTTTAGAGGTATGGTTCCTTCGGCAAAGTCTCTTATTTTGATCCCTAGAATATGATTTTCACAGAGCAATGAGCGATTTTTAAATCGAAAGCCGACTCCGAACGACAGATATTTTTATGAGGAGCTTTTTCATGGCAGAAATGCATTCGGAGTTTTGCCATTGACTGCCGAGGGGCGACCGCTATTAGAAATAACTTTTTCTTAATTTTGGTGTTCCACCGAGGGTACTAAATTTTCTTTTTAATTAAAAATTTTTCAATTTATTTCAATATTCTTTCACAATACATAATAAACTATTATTAAAATTATTTTTTGACTAAAACTTACTAAAACATTATTTGGTAGCCACGCACCAACCCATTCGGCTACGGCGGCCGCCATAACGTCAGTACAAAGAAAAAATAAACAACAATTATAAGCAAACAAACGGTATTTTCTACAAGTGTGACAGAAAATAAATTTTCCCTTATAATTATTTTACTGAAGTACGCGTAAAAAGTTTTTAATTTTTCATGTGATAGAAGAATTAATAATTGAAATAATCAGCCAACAAAACTTGTCCTAAACGATAAAATATATTCATGCAAAACACGAAGCTTTAGATTTACAGCATTTACAGTGTGTCAGATTCCAGCAAAAGTAATGTGAGAAGTGGGCCCATTGGTCAGAAGTGCAAACATGTGTAGAAATGCAAAAAACAAAAAATTGTTTTTAATTGTTTTAAGTGATATTAAAAAATTACATAATTCTTGTAAAGCAGGCAATTAAAATAGGCAAACATGTCAACACTTGACACTTGACGCAAGCGTGACACGAAACACTCAAAACGCACACAACCACACCCACCTTTCTCGTACATGAATAAGTACTTATGGTTACTTAGTTAGTTGCACAGATATAAACATACACACATACACACAAATGTGGACATTTAAAATGACCTATGTTCTACTTTACTGTGCTGTCAACCGGAACGTGCATGAACAAGTTTAATGCTATGACACATATTTATTTTAATTGTAGGCTTTTCTTGTCACTATTGTCAGTCGAGTGAGTGATTGCGTACCCAAATGGCTGAAACACCCCATGGCTGATGGGTGCGTAGCATGAATGAGTGACAATATCGGCATGTGTGAGTGGCAGTGCGTTGAGTAAATGTGGCATTAATTTTTTTTTTTTTTTTTGTATTGCCTTGGACATATAAACAATTAATAATATGTTTAATAAATTTCAAGACTGGTCAATAAATTTCCAAATGCACAAACAATTGATTGTAGGAAATAGTGCAATATCAATAAATTATGTGCGTGCTGTCTGGGAAAATAGGAATGGCAGTCTCTGCGTAATTCGTAAATTCGAATTTCGGAACTTTTTACGTAATCCCTATATTTCGGGATTCGTCTAATTAAGTAAATTTCTCGTGTGCACCTTGAGGTCATTTAAATAGTCGTCAAACCCGACATAAAACACAAAAAAAAAAAAATCCTAAAAAAATTAGTAACAATTGGTCGGTTGTTTCTTAGAAAAAGTTTTTAATTTTTCATACAATTCAATTAAAGAAATTAAATTGCGGTTTCAGAAGCTCAAAAATTTTAGCACAGGTAAAAGTGGTCATCTGTACTCGAAAGATTATAGGCCGATTAGTTTACCGTCATTCATTCTCAAAATCTTTGAAAACTTTTTGGCAAACCATATAGGGGAGAGGTTAGGTGCTGAAGGGCTGTCAAAATCACAACACATGTACATTAAAGGCAAATTCACGAAGACTGCATACTCTGGTCTCTAATGTTGGAAAAGATTTGGAATATAAGGAATATGCTTTGGGAATATTTCTGGGCATTGCTGGAGCATTCAACAATGTATCAACTAATGATATTTTATAAAGCCTCAATGGTGTAGAAATAGATCCTGCCATATATCACTGGATTGCAAGCAATGTTGGCCTGGGCGTCGAAGTACAAAGTTCCGGCATTGGCATTACCCTCGTTCGACGACGTCTCTCTATCGCTGAAATCCTGGACAATAAAATGACGCGAAAATCCAATGAACGAATGCTTTATATGCATGGAAAAGAGTGCGTGGAAGCACATGGGAACTATCACCCGCTCTTAAGCACTGGTGCTACACTGCAATTGTTAAACCTATATTGCTATATGGCATATTGGTGTGGTGGGAGGCGGTAAGGAAAAAGACATACCTCAGGCCATATTTCTCCGCGATCACGGGAGCTATGAAATCAACTCCAACGGCAACTTTCGAGGCTATCCTCAACCTAGCACCGATTGATCTCTATGCAGAGAATCGGGCTGCAAACTCAGCTGTGAGGCTACAAGCCAACAGAACAGCTTACTTCTAGAGCCTTCGCCATAGCTCTATTACTAGGAATGCCACAGCCAATTCAAACTATTTGGTTCCAGTTATGGAAAACCACTAAAGACCGTTATTGAAGACGGTGGATGGCGCAAAAGCTTGGTTCCGAGGAGTAACAACATCAATGTATTAACTGATGGATCAAAAAGGGAAGAGGGTTTTGCGCTGGCAAATATTGTGCGAAATTAAGTACCAATAAGGCATATAAACTCTTTAACTATTGTACTGTGTTTCAAGCCGAGATATTTGCTGTAAAGAAAGCAGCAGAGCTTGTATGTACTGACGCAGCAATTAACGGCGCAATAAACTTCTACGTGGATAGCCAAGCGGCTATAAAAGCAATAAAATCATACTATGTATCATCCAAAAATGTCCTTGAATGCAAGGAAGCAATCAACAAGCTCGCTTGTAACCACAGGATTTGTGTTTATTGGGTTCCTCGGCATAAAGGGATAAAGGAAAACAAGATAGGGGATTGAATAGCTAAAGCAGGTGGGAGACTTGCAGGGGCCCAGAAGTCAGCCCCTGCGCACAATTCAGAAAGAACTAGAGGAACGTATGCTAAGAAAGGCAAAAGGCTTATCTTAACCAATTGCAAAGTTCCCAGGATCATGTGTAAACGCGCATATGATGACAAGTAAAATAAATCGGTTGTATCGTTCGATAGAAGAAACTGTAGAACTTTTGTTGGTATACATCAGGGCACTACCTAGTTGCAGCACACGCTTACAAGCTAAATCTAACCATTAACGACATTTGCCGGAAATGTAATGAGCCGGCTACAAGAGAAACCTTGGATCAGCTTCTATGCTACTCCGGTCCGGTTCTCTCGAAAACTAGACTATGCTGCCTGGGTACTTACAGCTTTGAAAAGCTAGAATCTATCCTTGAACTGGAACTCGAGCGACTCCTAAAATTCGCGAACAGGAGGCGCATCTGGAGTGATGCATATTTTCGCTAAATAGAACTGTGACCTGGTATCTTTACGTGGCTTCGGCCAGCCAGTGTAACCTAACCTAACCTATACCAAAAAAGGTTGTTATGCTCAAAAAAAATTTTTTTTTTTTCTAATTTATACATTTGGCTGCCAGTTTGATGACACCATCGTCAATTTAGAGAACTGCTATACTGTACAGGTATATCTGCAAATGAAAACAATGCATCACCATTCGTAATGTTTATACACAAACCTATTTTGTGAATAGAAAAACACGTAAATTTTGTGACACTAGAAGGCGAATATATCTGGTAAAACCTTTAGGTAATTTAATTTCCCATAAAAAATTCCAAAAATTTAATGCTACAAAAAATGTATTTGTTTAAAACAGAAAAAACGGCATTTACCTATATCATTTTAGAAAATGAAGTATAATAAAAAATTCTTCTACTTTTAAAGTGAAAAACTGCTGGATTAAGAAATAATGAAAACACCGTAGCAAAAGCTAATACGAGTTACTACAAAATAAACAAAATTCAAGCACTGGAACTATCTTGGATATTGTTTAGAATTTTGAAAAGATACAGAGTTCTCACAGGCTTCACATAAAAATCGTGTTTTTCTCTGATGTTTGTCATTTTCCCAACAAATTTTGCAGCTTCTACTCTTATTGCTGGTAGAAGTATTTGCTGTCGTTGAACGGAAAATAATCCCAGGAAACCCTCAATGGTGGATCGGAGGTTTAAGTACTTGATGATGTCGGGATTCCGCATCATTTGCATGATCCGCGGTCGAACTATCTCATTTATGTACTAATGAGTGTCAAAATAAAACTGGCGTCTGGCTTTAGACTTTACCTTCAATCTGTAGTCCAACGTGTAATGCATGTAAAGCTGTTGTATCAAGACTGTTTTAATGTAATTTGTTCCATAAGGTCCACACCACATTTGTACCTCTGTAGAATAACGTTTATTGAGCATTTATTGCCGGTTCACTCGTGTCATCGTCATAATGTGCAGAATAAAAAAGAACAACCGATTTCTTTATTTTTGATACATAAGAAATTGAGAATATGCTCTTGGAAAACGCAAAAAGAGATGAATTAATATGACGCTTACGGTTAGAAAACATTTCAGTTGGTGCATATCCAGTCCATCGTCTACTGTAGTTGTTCTTCTTTGTGTTTATAAATGTTTTCGCCTTTCATTGGACATAGAACCTCATATCGCTTATAGTAGTGACTTTGTTGGTTTTTGTGCCATTCAGAATGAGTCCATGGATTATAAAAATAAATAAAATGGCAAATTAAGCGGAATCAATGGAAAGATATTGTTGAGGTGTATATCGGAATTGCACTGGGAAGCCAAAGCTCAAGCAAGCAATTGGTGAAGTAAAAATATAATTCATTCAGATAAACATTTTTTCCTTTTCTGAACGCTCTGTGTTATATATATATATAACAAATTTCTATATTTCTATACTTTAACTTAGAAACAAAAATTTGTGCAGGACTAATATCAACTAATCAAAGGGGTACGGTGTTTCAGGATTGCGGGTGCCAATTACGGGATCACGGGATTCGTATCCTTAATAATACACTTACTTATATGCAGGACTACTTTTTAATACTAACCAATACTGGTTTCTTGTGAAAATATTTATCTTATGTATATCAAACAGTGAATAATGACTATTTAAGTGAGACAATCAAAATAATATCAGTAGGAGTGCTCAGTAGGAGTGCTCGAACTATGGATATTAATTAAATTGGTCAGTTTAAGTGAGTTTGTCAGCATTATTTTTTTGTATGCATTCAATGGCATTGCGTGTGGAATATAATTTTGGTCAAATGGTCACCGCGAGTATACTGCAGGTTAAACGCATTCTAGTGAGCCACTTTTGGAAGCGCACGTTAGCCTGCACGGTGGCAATCGTCCATAGGTTAGACCACTGCATAGACCATAGATTTCTTGTTGACTTAAGGGTTACATGGGTTTCGTTAGTTCAAAAAATCGATTTTTTTTTTGCTTATTAATCTCTACAACATCTCACGAATACTATTCTAAATTTTCAATGCGATCCGAATAATAAATTCGGAGACACAGCATTTGGAAGGTGTGCGCTCCAAGCCATTTTTATTGTTACTCAAAACTTTAACGTTTTTCAAATTTTAAATTTTTGGAAAAATGTCTGCCAAAATTCAGATTTTAACTTTTTTTCTTTCCTTCGTTCAAGCACGAGTTTATGGTCTTAACTAAAACACTTATTTTTGTTTTTTCATTTTTGATGAGCCTATCAGGAGTTATGCTGACAACGCGGACGCACCTTTTTTTCGTGGGGTCACCGGAAATGACGTCACAATGGAGGAGTTTAAATTTTTTTTTTTTTTTTAATTTCAGAAATTATTCTTTAAATATGTACTATATCTATAAGGCAGAAGAAAATTTGAATTAAATAAATAATTTTTTACATAGAAAAAAAAAACATTGAAAATAGGCATTTTTTTACCCGACAAAACCCATGTAACCCCTTAAAGAAATTAGAAGCACAGCATAAGTCACACAATTTCAGTGGCCAAGGACTGTCACCGACGCAAAAGATGACGAAGCTTCCGAGCTTATAGAAACTTGTACTTTGAGTTTTCCAAACATCTTCCGGGAACTTTTTGATATGATAAAAATATCATACGCAAAATCTGTAAGCACTCTATCAACTACTATTGCTTTGTTATAGATTTGTGGAATACAATTTTTACAAGTATTCTTAGAACTAAATAACCGCTATGTGCAAACAAATTTTAGCTCAATTGGTTGCACGTTGGCGATTTTATTAACTATGGAATGCGCAAATAGAAAATCGATCGTCAGCAAATATTTAAAAAGCTTTCGCGTTCGGAATCAAAGATTGCAAAAATAGTAAATTTGCCAAAAACCACTGTGTGCAGTGTAATTGAACGCTATATAGAACTTTAGGTTTTAAAAGGAGGGTAAAATTGTGTAAAAAAGGAACGCAAAATCTAAAATTAAAATCAAACTTATTAATCCCAATAAAATAGTTTCGGGCTGCCTCACAAAGTATTTTAATAGTAAAAGCACGTTGAGGCGAATGCACATAAAGGCGGGACTAAAGTTTTATCGTACCACTAAATATCCAAAGCGGTCGAAGAAGCAAACTGTATTGACAAAAAATAAATTGACATACTATTGATAAGATTTTAATGAAGTTCAAAAGATTAATAATAATGGACGATAAGACGTAAGTTCGGTAGGTAGGTTTGGCAGCTGCATCGCACATCGAGACAACGATGCCACTTAGACGACGGAATGGGTCCGTTGTGAGCCGCGGGGGCTGGGCTATATTTCCCTCTCCATATTGAACCATCCTGAGCTTTTGACAAAGCGTAAAAGGTTGTTGATACCTAAAGTGTATAGATTATCTATATTCTTTAAGAAGTAGGATTTTAAAAATCGGTTTCTGCTTCTGGCTAGAGCCGGGCATGTGCAAAAAAGGTATTGAGACAATGTCCTGTGAGGGCCCCTACTAAGGTCCTGATTTGAAGTCGACTCAGTTTTATAATACTCTTGGACAGACGTAAATTTAGCCTGGGCCATGTTTGCCTAGCGATTTCGCAGGTGCTAGCGCTAATCCATCTCTGAATTGCAGAATTGATTAGTGCGTCCTTACTGAGAAGCTTACAAGTTGCGAGAGGTATCTCCATAAAATTACTTATGTCTGGCATACAGGTACCTTCTCTTGCAAGTTGGTCTGCCCTACAGTTCCCTGCTATATCTCTGTGGCCTGGGACCCATCATAAGATTATACGATATTGCTTGGCCATCTCATTTAGAGATTGGCGACAACGTAAGACACTCCTTGATGTTGTTTGGAATGCATCCAGGGCTCGTAGGGCAGCTTGGCTGTCTGATAGAATGCAGATATCCGTTGATGATATTCTGTTTATCTTTAGCCATTTTAAGGCTTCATGAATAGCGTTTAATTCCGCTTGAAAAACACTACAGTGATCCGGTAGTTTAAAGGATTCACTAATAGAAAGCTCTTCGCAAAATAACCCTGATCCTACACCGGTATCCATTTTAGACCCGTCCGTGTAGATCTTAACGGGTGTGCTGGGTGTTGGATCTTCTTCAAACCATTCCAGTCTAGAAGGGATTTTCATTAGGAAATTCCTTTCGAAGCAGAGAATGGGAGGGTGATAATCACAGTCACTGGGTATATCCGTGTAGGAGTCTAAGATGGTTGAATGTCCCTGCGTGACAGTCTTCCATTGTGAGCTCACTTTGAGCCTTACAGCGGAGCAGGCCGCTAAGTATTTGCAGAAGAGATCTAGGGGTAGCAGATGTAGTATGATATCCAAAGCCATGGATGGCGTGGTTTTTAGGACGCCACATATTGCTAATTCCGCTGATCTCTGCACCTTATTCAATAAATTAGAATAGGTTTTTTTCTGCATAGCACACCACCAGATAACATTTCCATATAGAAGAATGGGTCTGACGACAGCAGTGTAAAGCCAATGAGCAACCTTAGGTTTAATTCGCCAGGTCTTACCTAAAGCTCTCTTACAGGCATAAAAAGCTATGTTCGCTTTCCTGACTCTTTCTAAGGTGTTTGACTTCCAAGTCAGTTTCCTATTTATGTTTAGTCCCAAGGACTTGGTTTCTTCCGAAATCAAAAGAGCTTCCCCTTTGAGCATAATTGGACTTAGCTGAGGGATTCTGTGTTTCCTAGTGAACAATATGAGTTGTGTTTTGTCTGGGTTGACTCCTAGACCACACTTTCCTGCCCACCTAGAAAGTATATCTTCAGCATTTTGTATTAGGCCTCTTAATGTAGATACAAATTTACCAGAGACAGCAACAACAACATCATCGGCGTAAGCTATCACCTTACAGCCCACCGATTCTAGTATTAACAGAAGTTTATTTACAACTGCGTTCCATAAAAACGGTGAGAGGACTCCACCTTGCGGTGTACCTCTACTTACCAGTCTCCTGAGCACCGATTCTCCTAGTTCCGCTTCAATAAGACGTAAGTTAAACTCAACTTAAAACAGTTTTACACTTTACAGAACGTTTCTCTTAAAATCGCGTGACTGTTACATCTTCAACAATGACGACAGCCATTTATGTGAATGTGTATCTGGAAAAAAAAGAGTTCTGCCATTTATTTCCTACCACCGGCAAGTTTCGCCGGATTTAGCCAGCATTCATACCTCAGAAGAAAAAATAGAGTGGAACCAGAGCAACAATGTCGATGGAGTATCGAAGCATCTAAACCCACGTCTGAAACTAACCAACCTGTGAAATAAGTGGTGTTACTGTAAAAAATGTAATTTAACATAGTTTAAGCGGAATAAATTTACTGCAAAAGTGATCAGAGTGAATGTTCAACGTCTGATGCTACCCATCAAAAACATGCAGGGTCTTTTTGGAATAATTAAGAAAACTTATTTTTTTCTAATAGCTATCGCCCTTGGCAAACCTCCCTCTGAGTGTATTTCTGCCAAGAAAAAGCCCTTCATAAAAAAACATTTACCCTTCGGAATCGGCTTGAAACTCTAGGTCGCTCTATCACTCCATCGAGACGCACGTCACAAATAGGAGAAGCAGAACATGGAAAAAAGGTGTAAGCGCCATTTATTATTATTTCTATTAATTTATTATTATTTTTACTTAAAAGTACGCCAATAGCTTTTTTTAGAGGTACTAATTTTTGCTATCAACCTTTTATTCGCACTAATAAAATAACATTTGTGAGTACAGATTTTGTGTAAAATTGTATGAAATATTTTCCATTACATTTTAAAGTTTGCTAAAAACTTCTTTTCTCTTAAAATGCCAAAATTTTGAACTTCTCAAAGCTACGAGTCAAATATTTATGAAAATTTTACAATCATAAATTTCATGGAATCAAGCAATTTCTAATTGCATTTTAAAATAGTTTTGAAGGCGCAATGCTATGTAATTTGTAAATGAAAATTCAAAGGAATAATAAATTCCTCAGATTCTTTGCTGCAATGCAATCGAATGCAATGAATGTTTTCACGCAAAATTGATCTATGAAGGCTACAAACGAAGGTTCAAACAATCTGACATGTTCTTCCTTCATTCTCCGCTGCTCTACACTTTGTTCACACAAATAATCATCAAATGGCTACGGACGTTGAGTGGTACAAATAAAATAATCAATACACTGATTCTTGGAAGTTATTTTCAATCATCGGCGTTCCTCTCAAAAGCACGCTACAATCGTTTGTAATATATATTAATGTATATAAATATTTACTTACACACATAGAGGCACTTCGATTAAGAATTATACCAGTTTGCTGCCACTGATGATTGATTGAGTTTTTGTTCAATTGTTTTCTTAGCTTTCTGTCCATTCATTCAATAGATATTATTGCATGTGGGAATGTATATGTGCATATGTATGTACATATACAATGTGCACATAGAAATACGTGTCAATAGACTTTTGTAACTTTTGTCGGCAATGCTTGGACGACTGAATTTTATTTGCTCATATAAATTATTTCTCTTCGGAAATTAGTGCATTGACTTGGTTCGTATTATCGGATTGGTTCAATCTATTGATTACCTGCCGGCTGTTGCACTTGGTAATTTTGGTAATTGCTTTATACATAATATAGTACAGTTATGTATAATATATGAACATTTCCATGCATGCGTTTAGGTATAATTTCAAGTAATTTAAAGGTAACAGTGGTCATTAACATTTGTCGCCTTCAACGTTAATGGCAACTTAATGAAATTGAAATTGTATTGCGAGCAATTTAGTAAAACTAATTGGTTATAAATTGGAAAAATAAACAAAGTTATTTAGGGAAAAACTTCAAGGGCGTACCAAAAATTATAGAGCAAAGTCTATCTAAACTGGACTAGGAGCAGTTTAACTTAGAAAAAGTTAACAGCCAGTGGTAGACAGGAGAATGGAGGAGTTTATACTATAATATGGTATGGTAATAGACTCACAATACTTCTGAGTATTTATCGAGTGATATGAGACTTCATGTACTTATGCTACTGTGGGCAAAAAGTAAGGGAAATTTATTTGTCAAACTTCACGGGATTAAAATTTCGCTCTAGTTATTTTTTTCATGAGTTGGCAGCACTGTTAATAACATCTGGGCCAACTTTCATGTGTATGTCATTATCAGTAATATATTTACGCTTGTGTTTACCAAACGACCAAGAGTGCATTTTTCGATTTTTACAATGTCTGATTTGATTGAGCAGAGAAGTGCCATCAAATTTTGTTTGCGGAATGAAATTTCGGCTGCGGAAACGTTTAGCATGCAGAAGGCATTTGGTGATTCGACCATGTCGCAGAAAAGTGTTTATAAGTGGTACAAAGACTTCAAAGAGGGTCGAGAACGTGTTGATGACTTGGAGCGCTCCGGACGACCATCGACGTCAACAGATGACCAACACGTCAATAATGTGAAGGAGTTAGTGTTCAAAAATCGTCGGTTGACTGTTAAAGACCTTACTGATATGATCGGAATATCAGAAGGATCTGTGAAAACCATTTTGAAAGACCATTTGGGCCTACGAAAAGTCAAATCTCGTTTGGTACCGAAAACTCTAAATTTCTTGGAAAAAAGTCGTCTCGTTGATGTGTGTGAAACAATGCTTTCAGACTATCAGGGCAAGCTCAAATGCAACATTACGGGAGATAAGACTTGGATTTATGCTTACGACCCTGAAACAACCGACCAATCAAGCGAATATCGCGCTAAAGGCGAGGCCAGACCGAAAAAAGCACGTCAAAGTCGTTCAAAAATAAAGTTCATGATGACAGTTTTTTTCGATTTTCGTGGTGTGGTACACTATGAATTCCTTCCACCTGGCCAAACTGTTAATAAGGAATATTATTTGAGCGTTATGCGTCGTTTATGTGAAGCAATTCGTCTAAAAAGGCCAGAATTATGGGCCAACAACTCTTGGTTTTTGCATCACGATAATGCACCGTCTCAGACTGCACTCGTTCTTCGTGACCATTTCGCCAAAAATACCACGCATATCGTTCCGCAACCACCGTATTCACCTGATTTGGCTCCGTTGGACTTCTGGCTATTCCCAAAACTCAAGAGACCACTCCGGGGAACGCGTTTCGAGTCGACTGAGGAGATAAAAGCTGAATCGAAGAACGTGCTGATGACTATACCGGAAATGGACTATTTGGCATGTTTCGGGGATTGGAAAAATCGTTGGCATAAGTGTGTTTCATCGAGAGGGGACTGCCCACAGTAGTATATCAGCCGAATAGCTCAATTGATTTATGTGGCCGCTTTTAAGTGAAGTACACTACACCACAAACTCCGGGTTTGAGCTAACCAAAACAGTCTGCACAAGAAGTCTTCGAAGAACTAAGCCACGAGATTTAGTCGCCAACGCTGTATAATTGTTTGTAAAATACTTGTAACTGTTTTTAAATTTCAATGTTAAAGATAGAATAATGATACTTGTTAGCTTAAGCTAAGAGTAATACCATGAAATGTATACAAATTTTATAACGTTTCAATAAAAAAAAAAGCTTTTCTGTTATGTCTTTCTTTTATACCTTAAATTTATTAGCTCAAGGCAATAAAAAAAAGCCTATTAAACAAATAAAATTCACTACAAATCATACATACATACACCTTTTCGCACAACGAACTGAGTTAATTGAATTTATCAATTTGTTGACCACAAGCCCATTAAACTCACATATTTTCTTCCATGGTCAATAAAACTTACAATGCGTCTGCTCATATATCGATGTGTGTATGTGTATTATACTCGTATAACTGTAGTTATAAGCGTATAACTCAATTTCTTACATTCAACACAATAGAGATAGAGCAAACGGCAAAGTGATAAAAGAATGGTTAAGGAGAAACCAAGCCGGGCATTTCATTCAAAAATATTGCAGCGCAAAGCTTATGAAGCACACAATCAAAATTTAATGCAAAAGAAATACCCATAGAGCGTTAGTAAGTGCTTGCATGTGTATAAAATACATACTTACATATATACTACACACATATGCCTGAGCCTATGTGAGTGTAGGTGTGCTCAAAAGTAATATTTATGAATTACGACTATCGGAGAACCACAAGTGGGCAATAGAATCGTATTCGTGCGTATATAAACACTAGAGTTGTATGTTATAAGGAATACATATGTACGTATGTATGCATGTATGTATGTGTATCTGAATGTTCAATTGTAAATAGAAAACCATTCATTCATTCACTTTTCTCACATTTAAGGATTTACAAATATCACACACACATATATACATATACACAAATTGAAAGAGAGCTTTCGAACAAAGAAAAACACAGAGTATGGAATCTGAATGCTGGCTCTGGATGTGTTGTTGTGCGTACGAGAAAAAAAAAACTTCACAAAAGAGCAATAACGCAAAACAACGAAAAAGGGACAAACTCAGAAAGTAAGCTGCATACTCGTATGAAAATACTTGTATAAGAACGGACAAATATGGGGTGTCCTATTATAGCCGTCTGCATATTTTGGGATTGGGGCATTTTGTTTTTTTTTTTATGGCGGTCGTATCACTTGTCACAATGGTCATGTATGAACAATGCAGCATAAAACGTATAAAAATTGTGAAAATCCGCAGCCAAAGTGATGGACTCAAAAATGTGAGTGCTCTAAATTGAAAACCAGTCTACCAGTATCATGCGATTTGACCCAACCTCTTAAATGAAAACTGAGGCTGGACATGACTCCAAAGATTTCGCTAACAGCTTAGAAGCCAATTGATGCATTAAACCAGTATACAAGGTGACGCAAAATGAAGCACCCTATCAGTGGATTAATAAATATTTATAATTTATAATTTATGATATAATTTTTACAATGGCGTCGTACGTCAATCATACGTTGACACTTGTGAACTAGACTGCTGAGGTATACAAGCAAACAGGCAATGGAGCGCGCAAAGGTCAAAATAAAGATTCATTCACTCAAAATAATTTTTTTTGTTTTTAATTTAGTCAAAACGTAATTCGAAAATAGTCTTTTTATTGTTATTATTACTATTTTTTTTTTTGTTTTTTTAAGAAATTTAGAATAAGAAATTGTGACTAAAAAAACAGTTTATTTTCCTTATGGTTAATGGTGCATAGTAATTTATTTAGAGCTATTAATTTCACACTGACAGCTGCATAGTGCTTTTGAATTGATATTTTTGTGTATCAAAATTCAGTAGACTTGACAAACAGCAGCTGTGAATTTTTAAAATTATCACCGGTCAAAACCTTTTTGATTCATAGACTTCAATAAATAATAAATAAAACCTTACCTTGCTATTCCGGTATAGCAGAATGGCAGAATATAGAATACTACAAAATTTTATCGGACTTAATATTTCTGATATAATTTTTGAGAAGAGTGCCACTAAAAAAAATTTTTTTTTAAAAACATTCTACTAAATGTTTTATTTACCAAGCTAAAAGGCCCTGTTTGTATATCTAAAGTCAAATCATAGTTATTAATAGAAAAAAACTGTTAACGATTATAAAACTGCATTCCCATATGGACTTATTTCCAGAACACTTTGGTATGTCGTTTAGGATTTTGATATCCTTTTGTACGATTCTCAAGCAAGCCCATCCTTCAACTCATAAACACTGTTGAAAAAATATTTCAAAACCATTTGCTTTTCTTAGTAATATCCAAGTCATGTTTAAAGTTTGTATATTCACCCAAGATGTTTACATTTCAATTCCTCCTATTTGTGGTGTGCGTATTGATGTTGTTTCACAAATGGAGGGACCTACAGTTTCAAGCCGACTCCGAACGGCAGATATTTTTATAAGGAGCTTTTTCATGGCAGAAATTCACTCGGAGGTTTGCCATTGCCTGCCGAGGGGCGACCGCTATTAGAAAAGTGATTTTCTTAATTTTGGTATTTCACCGATTTTCGAACCTACGTTCTCTCTGCGAGTTCCGAATCTTAGTCACGCACCAACCTATTCGGCTACGGGTTTGGGTTACTTACCGACTACAAAAAGTATGGCATTGAGTAGGAGTGTTTTGATACCTACAACTAGCTTGAATTTTTGAAAATCTAGTATACTATTCATATACATGGCATAGAATTTTAACCCATTTTTAGGTCATAGATTAGGTTAGGTTAGAGTGAAGTGGTTGCTCACGATGGGACACACTCAGTCTCATAGCCCATTGTGGTACCGCGTGGAGATCTATAACTAAAATCAGTGTGCTAAGGCTGTGCCTATCTCGGCTTTTAGCATTGAGAATCGGCCACAATTGTCGGATGATTTGCTGCTCTTTTATTAAGTAGCTTACATGTTTGTGAGGGTATTCATCTGTCATTCTCTATATATAGTCATCAGTCAATTAAGTGCTGAGCTTCGCTAGGTCATCAGCTCTGCAGTTACCCTCAATGTCACAATGGCCAGGAATCCATTTTACCTTCAGTTGAAATCACTCAGCCAACTCCTTAAGAGATGCGCGGCATTTCCCGGCTGCCGTGGAGGTTTTAAGACCACGCCGCGTCCATATATTTGTTCTTTTAGAAACTCTACCGCTTACGCGATTATTTTACTATTAAAATTCCCTGTGCTACGTTTACAAGCATGTGGATACTTAGGAGTAGTTAGCGAACAAAGGAAAATCGAATTTTAAAGCTGAACCGAAGTGAGCCAAACTTCAAACTTTTTTTTACATTTGTACCTGTAGTAATTATTTTGTATACTTATTATGATGTAAGACTTATCTTATCAGAAGTCATATCACACTCTGTATTTGCGCACTCTGTATAACTCCATTTCTAGACCACTGTGCGACGCCGTGTATCGTTACCGCGAAGCATTCACCCATTTTGCGAAAGCGAAAGTCGTCTCAAGTAGAGCTACAATGAAATTTATTAGCAAGATTATAAATATCTCGAACTTTATTGTCTGCGCACTAGAAAAACAGCACTGACCACCAGCTTTCAAAATAATACCACTTGAAATTGCAACAAATCCCTTTTTGAAAAGCACAATACACACACTCTGACTCACTCACATATCTAACTGTGTATTAGACAAACTTTCTAGTGTGCTACCTATGTACACACACGCATACATTCCTGTTTGTTTGTAATTATGTGGGTGTGCTCGCACACATTGCGGTCGCCGTTCAACCACAAACCCACTCAAATAACACTCATACGCCTAGTAGACCCACAATCTATTATGCTTTGATAGTATGAGTAAGCGCATAATGCCACTCATATAAATAAAAGATTTTAAGCACCATATTTACTTGTATACGTACTGGTCTGGCAAGGGCACAAAACTGGTTACAAATGTACATATGTACATACATGCATATATCTGAGCGGGTTCATACAAATGTTTTTATTCCCGGCAATATGTTTCGTAAATATTCCATTGTATGTCGCAGATAAAGATAAAGATTAACGGAAACTCTCATAAAAACTGTTCATATCATAATGTTCATTGTGCGAAAGCTTTGCAAGTGAAAAGTGTTGGTTGTTTGGGTTAAAGCCGTAGCAAATTTGTTGCGGTCAAGTTGAGTGAAATATGTATAAATGTGCCATGGGTATATGCTCTGTACATATATGCATATATCTACAGTTGCCACTATTTATAAATGCCTTCTTACGCCATCGCTGAAGCTGTCTAAATGAATACTGTTTCCCTTTCTTCTCCTCTCAGTTGGTATCAATTTGAGGTGATAAAATGTTTCATACTTATGTTTACTGCTTCTTTACCTTATATAGAAAGCAAAAATAGAAATAAATATTGCGGGATTTACTGATATCTACATTGCAAATCTAATTCGTTTGAGTGAAGGTGCTTGTACTACTACTACTTTCAACACTTTCTTTTTTAATTTTTAAATATAACATTAAAAAATAAACATTATCATAATGCTTGAGCATTCCAATATGATCTAAATAATGTTTATAATTGATGTTGCCAAATTATGCTGTCGATCAAAATATGGAAGTATGGCTTTGTAACTTATTGCATTCTAACTCAAAGATCGTCCTTAGCTCTGGTAAATATATGTATGATGTGAGTATTATGTTTGCCTCATGAGCGCCCTTGTACAATACTTGTAACAGAAATTACTTTTCCAAACAATCGAGACTGGACATAAAGTATCAGGTCAGTCCATAAGTTCGTGCGTTTTTTAAAGGTGGTTTTAAAATTAATAAAAAAGATGCTTAAAGTACTTATTAATCAATTATATATTTTCCTTCATTATTTACAATGTCTTCGCAACGTTTAGGCAAATTTTTAATTCCCTGCTCAAAAATTTGTTTGTCCTTCGAGCCAAAATACGCTTCGATATCCCTTTTTATAGCTTTTTTTGAGGAGTAGTTCTTGTTACCCATATGGAATTGAAGTCGACGGAAAAGGTAATAATCACATGGTGTAATATCCGGAGAGTATGGTAGATGCGGTATTAGCTCCCATCCGAGCTCGTTCAGCTTGCCTAATGTTTGCTTTGCGGAATGAGGTCTTGCGTTGTCATGGTGAAACAAAACTTTGCGTCTATTCACTAAAGACGGTTGATTTCTTTTAAGTACCTCATTCAGGTTTGATAGCGGATGGGAATATTAATAAGCAGTTATGGTCTAGTTTGGTTCCAGAAGTTCATAATAAACAATACCGGCCATATCCCACCAAATAGACAGGATAATCTTCTTGGGATGAAGGCCATCTCTAGGGGTGGGGTCTGGTGTTTCATCTTTACCTAACCATTGGCGTTTGCGAGCAGGATTATTGTAAAGGACCCATTTTTTATCACCAGTAACGATACGGTTCAAAAAACTTTCATTTTCAAGCCGTTGCAGCAGCTGAGAACACACATTCACTCTCTGCTGAAGGTTGGCGACGGAAAGTCTATGCGGAACCCATTTTTCCAGCTTTGAAACCTTTCCCAACTGAACCAGGTGCCTGTGAACTGTTCCATGTGATGAATTTAACCTCTGAGCTATCATATCGGCTGTCAAAGTGTAAAAATGGAATCAGATATGAAGGCAGGAAAGCTAATTTTGATTGAAGAAAACGAATTGAAGGACTCTGATTCACCTGATGCGTGTTTTGAACTCAGTGGTTCATATAATATTTCACACTAGAGTGACTTAATAAGTGATTTCAATCTTAGTAAAATACAGGCAGGCATTGTTGTCTTTCCGGCTTCTTGATTGGAGATTATTGGAAAAATGGCAAAATATCCGCAAATTATACAAAACGACATTTTGGACACGACTACTGGACTCAAAAAAGAGAAGTACCTGATGCTAAATATTCCCGAAAGACTTGAATAAAATTAAAGTAATACTTACTTTCCTACATTAAATACAATTTTCAAGCATATATCCTAATTACTTAAATGCTGTGGCAAAAAAAAAAAATTAGCTTGATTGAATTATTTGAATAATGTGGATTAGTTACATGTGAGTTGTGGATACAAAACAACACCTTCAAATTCATTTAACTTTTATTAAGGTAAGTTTTGTGCATCCATTTAATTAGCGCTAAATCTGATTTTGGACAATTTTTCGTTTTCACGACAATTACAAAGCACCAGGGCATTCACATGAGACAAACCAAGAAGTTATTTTCGCTGTCAATAATTAAAACGTCCATATCAGCAAAACTGAGATAATGTTTAAGTTTGACTTATTTTAGAATGTTGTGAATTGATGTCTCATAAAACTGGTCTTGATTTGGCCGAAAAATAATTTATACTTCTTTTGTAATAAATATAAATCACTGTCGCACGTGACATTTTGCATCACTGGACTTATATGTATGTATATGTTGTTTTAGTGGCAAATTATAAAGGGTGGTTAAGTTTTAAGGGCCGGTATGGAGTTTAAACAAAATACAATCTTTTTAGGAAATTATTGTCATTTTTCTTTACTATGATAATATTGGTATGGCTCAATTACGTATGCAAAAAAATATTGACCAAATAGCTGCCGCGGCCTCGGCGCCACACCACCATCCGATGGTCCAAATTTTCGATGACGCTGAGGCATAATTGAGATTCTATGCCGTTAATGTGCCAAACTCTATCATCCTATCTCATCCTTTAGCTCTTGAATTGTTGCTGGCTTATCGACGTACACCTTTTCTTTCAAATAACCCCAAAGAAAGAAGTCCAACTGTCAAATCACATGATCTTGGCGGCCAATTGACATCGCCGCGACGTGAGATCATTCGGCCATCAAATTTTTCGCCCAAAAGAGCCATTGTTTCGTTAGCTGTGTGACAAGTGGCACCGTACTGTAGAAACCACATATCGTCCACATACATATCTTCCAATTCGGGCCATAAAAAGTTCGTTATCATCTCACGATAGCGAACACTATTCACAGTAACTACCTGACCGGCCTCATTTTGGAAAAAATACGGCCCAATTATGCCGCCGGCCCATAAACCGCACCAAACAGTCACTCTTTGTGGGTGCATTGGTTTTTCGGCAATCACTCTTGGATTATTATTTGCCCAAAATGCGGCAATTCTGCTTATTGTCGAATCCACTGAGGGGAAAATGTGCTTCATCACTGAAGATGATTTTCTTCGAAAATTGGTCATTCACTGTTGCCATTTCCTGCCACCATTGTGACCATTGACGACGCTTGAAATGGTCAAGAGGCTATAGTTCTTGAGTCAATAGCACCTTGTAAGTATGTAAATGCAATTCTTTATGCCTAATGTTCATCAACGACGCGCGCGAGGTGCAATTGTTCGGCACGACGACGAGTTGAGGTGGACGGCTCTTCAACCACACTATCGCGAACAGCAGCAATATTTTCTGCTGTACGAGCTGTACGAGCATGCACTTGTGTTTTCACATCCCCTACAGACCCGGTTTGCTCAACCTTTGGCACAATTTTTCCGATTGTACGCACATTTGGACTATTAAATTGACCATCCGTTTGAACGCCCGTTTTCATAATAAGCCTGAATAACTTTAACGCGTTGCTCGTTGCGTATCTTTCCATGGTTCAAATTGAGTTAATCTGAAATTGAAAAATGAAATGCAGAAAAAAACTTGACGTTTAGGTGTGGTTCACATGCAACATCGGCTCTTGAAATTTAACCGACCTTTATATAAACAAAAAAAAAAAAAATAATTGGCGCGTACACTTCTGTTAGGTGTTTGGCCGAGCTCCTCCTCCTATTTGTGGTGTGCGTCTTGGTGTTGTTCCACAAATGGAGGGACCTACAGTTTCAAGCCGACTCCGAACGGCAGATATTTTTATGAGGAGCTTTTTCATGGCAGGAATACACTCGGAGGTTTGCCATTGCCTGCCGAGGGGCGACCGCTATTAGAAAAATGTTTTTATATATATAAACAAGCTGATAAGAAAAACTTCTAAATAAACAGAAGTATTAAATGTATTTATTTTCAGAAAACAACAAACATAACAAAAATATGTAGTACAAATCAAATAAAGTATTGTGCAGTATTAATTATACTAAGCAAACATAAATGTGAATAAAAATAGTATCATTAATATTTCGTGTATATATTTATATGTATATATATGTAATTGGCCCTCCATTGGGTGTTTTTCCGAGCTACTTTTTTATTTTGGTATGCGTCTTGATGCTGTTCCACAACGGGAGGAACCTACAGTTTTAAGTCGACTCAGAACGGCAGATGGTTCTTTTGATGGCAGTAATACACTCGGAGATTTGCCATTGGCTGACGAAGAGCAACCGCTGTAAGAAAAACACTTTATCCATCATATCATGTTTCATACAGTTCCGAATGACAGACACGCATCAACCCATTCGGCTACGGTGACCTTATATGGCTTATGAACGCACACATTAAATTTGATTATTTCCATATGAAATTATATTAAAATAATCTATAAGTAGTTTTATTAACTTTTAATAATTCGCCTGTGTAGACGATGTGGCTTTGCGATGAACTATGTGCAATGTATAAGGAATTTCACAAAAGGAACGACTCCATACCCCCAGAAGATAACTTTTATTTAGTATTAAAAAATGCATTTGAATATATGTATATATGTATATATATATGCAGAAATACATTTGAATATATACATATATATATAATTGGCGCATACACCCTTTTTGCGGTGTCTTGTCAGTTTCAAGGCGACTCCGAACGGCAGATATTTTTCTTTTATGAGGAGCTTTTTCATGGCAGAAATACATTCGGAGGTTTCCACTGGCTGCCGAGGGGCGACCGCTATTAGAAAAATGTGTTTCTTAATTTTAGTCTTTCACCGAGATTCGAACCTACGTTCTCTCTGAACTCCGAATGATAGTCACGCACCAACCCAGTCGGCTACGGCGGCCGAATGTAAAAAATAATCACTCAAAAAACCCCACATTAATCTCATATATCAAACAAATCATTCTCTAAGGTTGTAGTTGGCTCCTGCTGGTATTACTAGGCGTTGAAGTGTTAAGAAAACTCTTCAATTTTGCTTCAAAAGTAAATTTTCCTCTTGATTCAATAAAATCAAAATTGTTTTTTAATAAGTTCCACAGTGGCGGGTTTTCCATAAATGAAGAGCAGTAACTCTTGTTTGTGTGGCAAATAATGAATTTTTGCTGCATTTGCTAGCTACCAGCTGTCTTTTTGTAAATACTTTAAAGTACTGAAAGGAAATTCTATAAAATCGAGAAACTTTTAGCATGTTTTGTTGTTCGTTGCTTAGTTCTTTGTATGAAATGTAAAGCATTTTAATTTGACTTTGATTTACTAATCTCATTTGCTCGATATAATTTTTTATACAGCAACCGATTTTGAATGCAAATAAATAAAAAAAGCAGTGAATAAATTCATCTGTGGTAAAAAGTAAAGATATAAGAAAACGGCAGAGCAAACACATTTATTTTGCATTTGGTCCTCATTTGAGTACTCCTTTAGAAATATTTACATACATATTTACATAGCCGAACAAGATTGTATTCGTAGCTAATGGCTTAAACTGGTCTACATACAAAGTTATGTGAATGCAATCGTCAACTGCCAGACAGACAGCGAAATCATATATGTATTGTAGTGTAAGCAACAGTAAAGACAAAAACAACATCATTTGTCTAGCACTATAGACGACAAAAGCAGGCAAACGAGACATGGAAAGTAAGCGAAGGACAACAAATCAGAATAGAGAAAGGACTAGCCAGGCAGTCAACTGCTTTTTTTGTTAACTATGAAATTCTTTCTTTTTTTAATTTTTACTAGGACTTTTATATCTATACTTTTTGTTTTTGTTTGTGATTTTTTTATAACTTGCCTGAGCGTTGTTTGCTTCATTTGTTTTTTTTTTTTTGTTTTTTTTTTGTTCTTTTTTTGTAACTCAGTTGCTGGCATGTCTTTCACACCACACACTTCCACATATACCCATATGGTTGTTGCATATGCTAGTTGCTTGTTGCAAACATGCATGCATGCGCCCGTCGGTATGAGCATAAGTATGGTCGAGCACACAGAGTGAGTACTGCATTGCACAACTGCGCCTTTTCTTATGCAAAGTTTTACGGAACTTGACTTCAAGCAATGGCTTCACAAAAATATACACATACATGTCCACACATGCCGGCGCACATTTGCAGGCAATTTAAGTGTGTATGGGTTTATGGTTGTGTGTGGTTTTTTTCATGCAAAAGTCATTGGTCGTGAAGTAGCACAGCAGTAGTTGACTTTTTCAATTGCCATTTTCACAGTCCTTGAACTACTACACTTGCTGATGCTGCTAGCAGGCACTCACTCACACACACATATGCGCATAAATACAATATACTATATGTATTATATATTTATACATGTGCTTACCTACTTGTATATGCATATGCTTATGCTACACTTGTTTGGCCAGGTGCACATATGTATGAAGGTATGCTTGGGTATGTGTGGTTGTGTGCAAGCAAGTGTAGCCTATCCGCCATTTCAACATGTGCATTTGCACAGCGAAAGCTGAAATGCACCTAAAAGCAAAACCAACAAAAGCTCTAAATACAAAATGCTTTTGTTTCCTTTCACATATTTCTTCTTTATTTCTTTGGTTTTTGGTTTTCGTTTCGCTGACTGATGTTTACTTTAGGAAATTCACGCTTTACTGCACTGCCAGCAAAGCTACTTTCCACGTTCTGCCAAGTGTATTGATTTAGTTGCTACTTAAGGGCAACAAGCGCTTTTTAAAAAAATTATACGACTTTGAAGTTGTGCTTTGAAGACTTTTATAAATTTGATATGATATTGAAGAATGTGCTTCAGCTGTAGATTGCATTCAATTTATTAAAAAAATTCTGCGGAGGAGATTTTAAGTTAAGACAAATAATAGCGAATGTTAAATGGAAATTTTCTATTCGACAGTGCGTATACGTAACTAATATTTTATCAGTCTCTCTGCGTGATAGATAAATGTTGAGTTTAGTTAATTTGTAAGATTAGCTTGGATTATAATTATGAAATAAAATTTATTTATCAATTGAGCATACAATATTGTTTTAATGAAACGAGTTTATTAACTTGATTTTATTCTCCTTGAAAAGGCTTTTCTACCAATGTTAAACATTGATTTTTTTTTATTAAAAGGCCTTTTCTATGCCACTGTGTCTAGAACATGATGTCATCCAAATTCTATCGTGGCTTTGCCCGATAGCCCAGATCCGAAGAGTTCAATTCTCAATGCCTCTGCTTTATACAGCGGCGGTCACAGTATTAGCTTTAGCTCCCTATTTATTGTTCAATTAAATTTATTTGTTATATAACAAAAGCACAGCTCATATATCTATTATATATATATATATATATATAATTAGCGCGTACAACCTTTTTGAATGCTTGGCCGAGCTTCTCCTCCTATTTGTGGTGTGCGTCTTGATGTTGCTCCACAAATGGATACACTCGGAGGTTTACCATTGCCTGCCGAGGGGCGACCGCTATTAGAAAAAACTTGTTTATCTTAATTTTTTGATATTTCACCGAGATTCGAACCGACGTTCTCTCTCTGAATTCCGAATGGTAGTCACGCACCAACCCATTCGGCCACGGTGGCCGCCCTATTATGTGCTATTATGTTCAATTATAATAGCGAGCTAAAGCTTAGCTAATACTGTGACCGCCATTTATATATAAACGGTGATTTTTTAAGAGCTATAGGAAAGTTTTTCAAAAGAACACACGTAAAATTTAGAAAAATGCATGAAATTTTTATTTAAATCGATAGTACAGTCCATATAATTTAATGTTTGAAGATTATTTCATGCAAATGTTGACCGCGACTACACTTCAAATGGTCCATCCGCTTAGTCCAATTTTAGCATACTCTTTCCAATGTTTCGGCCGGTATCTTACATATAAATGCTTTAATGTTGTCTTCCAATGCGTAAATTGAAGCAGGCTTGTCTGAATAGACATGAGCTTTAACATAGCCCCACAAAAAATAATCTAAAGGCGTTATATTGCACGATCTGGGTGGCCAATTGACAGGTCCCGAACGTGAAATAAAATGTTCACCGAACTCGCCTCTCAACAAGTCCATTTTTACGCGCGCTGTGTGGCATGTGGCACCGTCTTACTGAAACCACATGTCATGCAAGTCAAGCTCTTGCATTTTGGGCAAAAAAAAGTTGGATATCATTTCACGGTAGCACTCACCATTCACAGCTACGTTACGATTCGCAGCATCTTTGAAGAAGTACGGTCCAATGATACCTCCAGCCCATAAACCGCACCAAACTGTGATCTCTTCTGGATACATTGGTAGCTCTTGCAATTCTTCTGGCTGATCTTCACTCCGATCGACAATTCTGCTTATTTACGTACCCATTGATCCAAAACTGAGCTTCGTCGCTGAACACAATTTTTCGATAAAAAAGTGGATCTTAAACTTTTTTAACAGAACACGCATTTTTATAATAAAATTCAATGATTTGCAAGCGTTTTATATATACCTATACTTTTTTTCTTAGCGTAAGGCCGTGAACTATGAAGAACTTAGATGGATTGGTGTATGGTAGAAATTGAAGAGGTCATGCGGGACTCTCCATTTATTAAGCATACGCTGAATACGCAGATGTTTATTCTGGATAAAGTTCTGGAATATAAAGTACGGCAAAGATTCACGTACGGGCCACTCTTTCGGGCCAGAATGTGAAATTTTATCTGTTTATAAAGAAATTCGTTTTGAACATTAGGAATACCTGGAAATAAATAAATAATTCGCTTGTATTGTGGCGTGCATCCTGATTTTTTGCTGGAGGTCCCAGTTTTAAGCCGACTCCGAACGTCAAATTGTGTTTTATGATGAGCATCTTCATGGCAGAAATATAATCCGCGGTTTGCTATTGTCTGCCGAGGGGCCACCGCTATTAAAAAGAAAACTTTTCTATCATTTTGCTGTTTGATGCACGGAGATTCTAACCTATGCGCTCTCAAATGGAAGTCACGCACCCACACATTCGGCTACGGTGGCCACAAGTATACCTAAAATGGTATAAATCTGAAAGGTGGTAAACTACTGGCACGTCTGCCACCTACATACACTTTGGTCCAGAATATTAGATATGATCTTACTTTAAATACATTTGGTATACTAATTTGTGATAGTCAGAAAACCAATTATTCGTACCACGTCATTAGTAAAAATAAACAAAGATTGTATCGTTGGCAAACACTTGTCGCGCTCATAAAATTTCATATTTACAAAGCATAATAAAAGCCCGTTGTATTTCTTTTTCGCAGATGATTACAATGAGCTCTTTGATTCTTTGGCTTAATGTACGCTCAGAAGAGTATTTAAAAGCTCTTATTTTATATATTTACTTGGTATGTAATTTCTAGATTATTTTTAAAACTAATTATACCAACACTTAATATATACCTATTTCTACCATAGCGGGTCAAATTACCCGACTTTATGTTTCCTGCTTGAATGTATGAAAAATGGATGTAAGGAAGGAAATAAAATTAAGAATTAAATTTATTATAATTAAATAAAATAAAGAAAAATTAGAATTTTTAATTCATTGCTCATTGGTATTTTTACATATAAGTGTGTCCATTTTACATTTTCCGTTGAAGTAATGGTTTCCCAGATTTCCACTTACTTGTATTTTTTCCCAGAGAGTTCCATCATTTATTTATATTTCACTTTCTTCAGAACTTGAGGGTAATCTTATTCTTTTTCGTCCAAAGCATATATTCACACAATTTTCCTCTCCATCTTCGCTATCTGTCGATTCAAACTTACTTTCATTTGCAACCAATATATCTTCATCTTCAGAAAATTCATCTTCACCAATTTCCGTAATCTCTTCTTCAATATTATTATATATACATTTTTCTGGGTAAAGCGTAACCTGTTTTACTAAAGTTGTCAAAATAATTTTTAAGCTACTTATCAAATCTTTCAATTTTTGCTACGTTTTCTTACACTAAAAAGCTACTTTCAATCTAAAATTTTGATATTTTCCTAAAATTATTCTCAGCTGTTTTGATTTAACTACTTTACGCAACAGTATTTGCAGGAATGTGCCACTTACCGACTGCAAGTATTACTCAAAATAAGCCAAATGCTTAATCAGAGGATTATTAAAGCCTCGTTAGGCCAAGCTGAACTTAATGTCACAACAGTAAAGGGATGTCTGCAAGGAGGAGTTCTTTCTCCACTGCTATGGTCCCTACTAGTTGATGACTTGGTGCAGCACCTAAACAATAAGCGATTTATAACCATTGGTTATGCATATGACATATCTGTTATAATAAAAAGCAACCATGAAATGACACTAACAGACTTAATGCAAAATGCCTTGAACGCAACAAGGGAATGGTGTAAAAAGGAGAGGCTGTCGATCAACCCTAACAAAATCACAATTTTCCCCTTCACTAGAAAAAGAAAGTTGGAGTTTCCCATATTGAAAATAAATGAAACAGTGATAGAACTAAAGGAAGAGGTCAAGTATCTAGGTTTAACCTTAGATAAAAAACTCACTTGGGAATCACATATAAATAATATAACAAAAAAAGCCACGAAATCCTTGTGGACAACCAAACAATTACTAGGGAGATCCTGGGGCCTCAGCCCTAGTATGGCCCTCTGGATATACACGCAAATGGTTAGACCAATCATACTGTATGGGGCACTAGTATGATGGAGCAAATCTATCCAACAAACAGCAATAACGAAACTGGGAAAAGTACAAAGGCTTGCTTGTCTATGCATCACAGGGGCTATGAGAATTACCCCAACAGCTGGCATGGAAGCACTCCTTAATCTCCCACCACTTCATATAGCAATCCAAGAGGAAGCAGCTACGCAAGCACTCATGCTACACATGAAAGAAAATTTCAAATTACGCAACCGCACCGGTCACCTAAGTATCCTAAATAAAATCAAAAACACCATAAGCATGGCTCAAGTCTCAGACCACATTGACCCAACCCTCTGTTTCACAAAAGGATACACAGTTACCTTTCCTGAGAGGATCGAGTGGAAAACAAAAACAAAATGGATGAATGATGATTCACAAAAATGGTACACTGATGGATCAGAAACACCTTATGGTGTTGGAGCAGGAGTAGTGGGGCCCAGAATCCACAAATCATTCACTCTCACCAGGGACACCACCATCTTCCAACCGGAATTATACGCAATAATGGAAGCAGCAAACATCATGCAACGTAGAAACCACAAGAGAGTAAAGATAAGAATACTCTCGGACAGCCAATCAGTTCTAAAAGCTTTAGATAGCTATACCTACAACTCAAAAACTCTCTTAGAATGCCTCAAGGCACTCAATAACCTGGCATCCAAAAAAAATTTCTCATTAATTTGGATACCAGGACATCAGGGATATGACGGCAACGAAAAGGCACACTTTTAAGCCAAAAATGGGGCAGATGAAAACTTCATCGGACCTAGTCCTATGTTCGGACTCAACAAAAACAACCTGAAACATAACGTAAAATACTGGGCCAAAACTCTATTAAATCAGCATTGGAACAACGTAGAGGGTCTTAGACACTCCAAAAAGTTCCTAAGTTTCAACGCTAAAAGAGCTAACATGGCCCTCACGTTAAACAAAAAAAGAATTCGCACTCTCACAGGCACCCTCACGGGTCACTTCACCTGCAACAAACACTTACATAAATTAGGCATAACTAACACCAGCACCTGCAAATTTTGCTGCGAAGATGAGGAGTCTATAGAACATCTCACCATCGAATGTCCGGGGTGGACGCATAGAAGGAAAAGGTTTTTAAACAAGTTCATGCTTACAGATGAAGACCTTCAATCACTCCCTCAGAAGGTGCTGGTACAATTCATAAACATACTTAACAGTCAATAGACAGCATAGGATGCACAATAGATCAGTATGGTCGCAGTGCTAAAGGCCCATACCTTAACACTTTACTACCATTAACCATTACTCAAAATAAATAAAACAAAAAAGTAGTATAATAGCTGTAGAGTAATTAGTTAGAAAAAGTCATGAATGAAAGTAAAATGTGCAAAACCCATAAGATGATGCGGGTATTTTCGATGCAAAAGTTTAAAAAGGGTCATTTGATCCGCTAAGGTATGTTTGGTGTTAATATTCTACTTTTTATTATTATTAACTTGTCAACTCACGCATTTTCTTCACCTATTTTCTGACTCCTTCAAAACTTTCAATCTTCAGTAAAATAATAAAAATTAGAGGTGTTTGCAAGTTAATTTCAAAAGCTTTATACTGAGTGTTAAAAAAATAATCTAAACCATTTAAATATAAAGAGGTAAAAGTATTGAGCAAAAGAAGAAGAAAGGAAGTATTTCAGGCGACAGGTTTCTAGATTTTGTTGTTTTCCTGTTCAATTATTAGGCGTTGCTTACCTAAACTTTCTGAAGAGCACACTGATTGATGGGCAACATTCCTTTGGACCAGTTGCAACAACTCTGATTCTAGCAAGACCGAGCTCCAGTTCATTTTGTTAAAAAACATTCACACTAAAGTCGATGACTTGGAAGGAGCAGACCTGTATTATGGCTTGCAAGAACGCTTGATTTAAATTCTTTAGCTATATTTTTGGGATATTTGGGAAAATTGTATATGGTAGTTATGTAAATAGTATTGAATGGCTGCAACAACTACATTGTGCATACTTGACCATAAAAGGAGTTCACTTTTAATATCTTATGTGATATATATTTTTTTTTACTTTTGCTTCGCTGTGCACAATAAATAAATATTTCAGGAAATAATAACTAGCCATATCTTTACCACCATTAGTTTACCGACCCAAGCATACACTGCTGGTCTTAGGTTAGACGCACGTTTAGTTGCATACAACTTTGCTTCATATTTATTTATTAAAGGACGATAGAAAAGAAGTTGATATGCAAAAACATTTCTTATTTAATGATACTTTAAATATAATATTCAAATGATTATACATATTTAACAAAATTGTGTTTTTCAAACATTTTCTTAAAGCTACTCAAAATAAGGCGAATTTTTCTTGGTCATTAGAATAGACGCACTTTGGCTTTTTAATTTTTATAAGAAAAGTATTTGGATTTTAACTTAAATTACAATTTGATTTATTTGAAATAAAAAAATAATAATTTCAGTAATGAGTACTGCCTCCTTTGTTAGTAATAACTTCATAAATCCTTCTGGTCCTTCATAGAATGATACAAGGAATCTATGTAGTTCAAGGAAATCTCGCTCCAAGCACGTACAATATCTGTAGTTAATGTTTCCTTATCTTTGTATTGCTTTCCTCCTTCGTATACCTTCCGTGTTAGCCAGCCCCAAACATTTTCAATTACGTTAAGATCTGGAGAATATGGTGACCAGGTAATGATATTAACGTTTTGACTCGAAATAAAAGATTTTACTACTCGAGAGTTATGAATAGGAGCATTGTCTTGTTAAAAAATCCAAGGAATTGGTCCAAAGAGATCTTTTAATTTTGGAAATACGGACTCCAACAATGTGTTGAAGCTTTCGCCGTTCATCTTTTGATCGATAAAAATCAAGTCAATTGGTCCATAAAACGTGATAGCACCCCACATCATTATTCCCCCTTTTCGGCTATGGTGGCGACTTAAATATAGCTCATCTTTCCGCAAATCGTGATAATAATATTGAAATCCATCAGGGCCTACTAAATTAAAACGTTTTTCATCAGTAAATACAACTGAACGCCAATCATTTAGTCGAGTGTCAGATTGGACAGTCCACGTCATGTATTCTTTCGCGAATTGAAGCCGGTTTTCTTTGCGTATTGCATTCAAAGGGGGTTTTTTCTTGATTTTTAGACGCTTCAGGTGTTCTGCATTTCTGATCGTACGCTGAACAGTTGATAGACTTGCTTTTACTCCGGCCAAGTCCTTGATCTTAGCAGCAGATTTAGTCGAATTCGAAGCAATTCTAACTATTTGGCGTACTGCTTATTTTGATAGTGCCTTTTTCCCCCTTTGAAGTTATTTCCATATGCCTGTGGATCCTTCAAATATCTGTCAACAGTTCTGGAGCTGCGATTTATTTGTTTGGCAATGTTCCGATTGGACAGTCCTTGCGATTGAAGAAAGTCTACTTTTTGACGTTCCAATAAGCTCATGACAGCAGCTTTTCCCATTTTTTTCTTCAAATGTAGCTCGAAAACACTTTATTTGTTTATTTTTCATATTTTTTCAATACGAATGTTTACACTTGTCCACGCAATACGAAGAAATTTAAGCTGCGTCTAATTCAATGACCAACCGAAAACACGTGTGATTGCCATAGAAATTTCTATAACCTCCGAATGTACAGTTATTTTTTCGCAAATCAACCAGCTGTCAGCATTTTTTTTTTCGAACAAGATTCGCACTTTGATAAGAAAAGCATTTTGGACAATTAGAACAAGCATGATAATAAATAATTGATTTTGTTTAAAAACAACGATGGTGCGTCTAACCTAAGACCAGCAGTGTATTTTTGTCAAGTCATTTCTATATACTAGTCATTTGTCAGCAAGTCATTTGCATACTATTACCTCATTTAATGTAATGCTTCACTTTTATTTTTAGCGCCCTGCGTATAGTGTCATAAGTATGTCGAATTAATGTCAAATTTAGATTTTGCGGCATGGCGTAAGCTACAGTAATACAAAGCCAAATTTTTCTAGCACATCAATACGTATCCAATTAGAGGTAATAATATAAATATCACAGAGAAATCATCGCTACGTAGCTGTTGACGTATTTAATTCTGGTGGTCGCATACTTAACAACCGCATCTATCTATTCCCAATCGCTTTACATCACAAACAATTATAAAAAATTACTCATACGTCCCATATGCCCAGCAGCAATCTTCTTGGTCACGAAATTGGTGTTACAAAAAACAAAAAACACGAACACACACATACATACAAATAGTATATGTCCATCCAACATAGTGGTTGATTAGTTTTTTGAAACGAAATAAATAAGTAAAAGAAAAACAAAAAGTAGACATTTCGCGTAATTCCCTAGTTTCACATTCTAACCTGACCTAACTTAATTTACTCCCTTTTGCTTGAGCACCGCCGTTACTTTTTCAGTCATGTACTTATGCATATTTGTACGTTGCATTATAATACTACTACACTCTACTGCATATGTATGTGTACATGTACAAATATAAGCCACATTGGCCACAAACTCATTAACGTATCGCAAGTGGGAGTAAGTATGCTTGTAAGAACATACCAACAACCCCACAGAGAGTTATGAGTGTGCAAATGTGTGCATAGGAAAATGCTCCTATGACTACGTGTTTGTGTATGTGCATACAACCAATCTACAAAACTTATTTCATTACTTCTTCGGCAGTTTGTCAGTTAATATTAAAAGTAATTTCGCTTGCAATAAATGTCATTAGATGGCAACCATGACACAACTGACATTTCATTTTGAGCATAGCAAAAACCAAGTATAATTAAAAATAATAAAAGTAATAACAGTGCCCGTGCTAGTGGTAGTAGTTTTCATGTCCTTATTGCTCTTATTGTTGTTGTTAGTGATGCTAAGCGAAACAGGTGTTGTAGATGACAGCTGCCATCAACTTAAATGGTGATAAGCCAAAATTCGCAGTTTTAAAGCTTCATGCCGTCAGCTTTCATGCAACTGCAGCAATTAAAATTTCATTTTTCATTCAAAATACGCGCAAAGCAGGAATTGACAGTTGGCAGCCACGAAATTTGCTTGTACCGGTCAAGGTGTTGAAATGGCCAGAGTTTTCCCCCATTTCATTTATTTTTTTTTTTTATGCAGTGTTTGCTTTTCCTGCTGCCGACCGTAAGTGCCTGTGTGTGTAAATGATTATTTGAGGGGACTGCCTCACTAAAGTAGTTTATATACTCACATTTTTTTTTTCTTTCTTTCTTTACAATTTGGTGTCACGAACAGCTGCACGAGAATAAAAACAATAACCAATTTAAAGTTGCCAAAAATGTCAGCTGTGCGATAGGCGAACGTTCAATTGCCATGGAACGGTTCAGGCGCATGTGCTTTGGAAAGCTCAAAAACGCTCATTTTTCATTCCGAAAGCTTTTACTTAGCGCTGGAAAAATGCGCGACTTCCAATAGATTTTAGTCCGAATTCTGAGAGCCGTTAGAACAAAGTTAGGATTTGCGCACGAAGGCTCACGCTCTGCTCTAACAACTTTCGCTCTCTCGCCTTATTGCTCTATTGCGGTTTTAATCTCTCTTTAATCTTTCTCCGCTCCTACACTCACAAAATTCCAACGGCCTTGTAACACTGTGCAAAATTGAGTACTTCCTACTTTTTTTTGTAGTTTCACATTTTCCAAGACACACGAATCGTATAACTCGCATTTAAATGTCGCATTCCGTGCGGTTTAGCATTCAGTTGACCCGACAAAGTTGCTTTGTGCAAATGTCGTATGACGCACCTCGAATTAATAACAGCTTTTGAGTAAGCAAACTGAGCCACTTGCGCGCTTGCAGGAGCGCTGTGTAACAGCGAAAATAGTTGCCAATGCACAAACCCCCAAATTTACTTAAATTCAGTTTTGAGACCTCCAATGGCAATGCATGTACATATATATATATATATAGGTATGTGTAAATATTTCGTTTCATTCAGCTAATGACTCTCATCGATAAGACTGACTCTCATCACATACAGCTTAATTTCTCAGATTAGTACAATTTTGTATTTTTTGCTTTGCTGCTTCTGCGGTATTTCCTTTATCTTAATGCACATATAAGTACGTACTGCCATTGCCCTCTGCATCTGCTTCCAAGTACTGCTGCTTATTTCTTACCCCTTACTTTCTTCTGCCTCTTCGCATCCGGACATTTCCGGTCTGCATACTTACATACCCATTCTGATAGCTGCTTGGGCTTGTCAACCAGCTTTATTACCACCAATACGTTTCGATAGACATTTCTTCCACCTTTTAACACTTTAGTAAAATTCAGCTTACACATTTTTCCATTGTTTTTTGCTTATTTTTATATACTCATAGTACGTAGTGTATGACGGTATTGCCAGGTACTATGGTATCATCATATCGATACGTGTATAAGTATTATATAAATGGTTAATTGAATCGGTTTAACTACAACGACAACGATAATAATGATTAAAATAAAAGAATAATTGCCTTACTCTTAACCCTCGTAAAATTCTTCAAATAATGAAAAACAGGGAGGAAAGGGTACAGGAATATATTTTTTTCATATTTTCATATATATATAGGAGTAGGTATAGCTCGTGAAAAAATAAAGCACCTTAATATCTGCACCAGTTTTGACTATTTTCTTTTATTAGCCATGATTTTTTATATAAAAGTATTACTCATTGTTCACAAAAACCCATATAAATCGAAATTACAAACTTTATAAAAAAATTATAAATGTTTTAGAAATACGCATCGAAATGTTAATTTTATTTTTTTTCATTTGATTAAGAGTTTCGAGTTTCTGATTAGCAATTATTAAATTTTTATAAATATTTACAGAGTTTGAAGCTTGGAATAATATGGTCTTTGTTACAGAATGAACTACATTTTTACCAAAAAATAAATAAATAAATAAATAGTTAAATCTTATGTCGGGGTGATATATTTTTTTGGTGACCGCACATTAAGATGACCAAAGAAAAACTAATGTTTTTTCTTAATGTTGAGTTATGTGGCTCTACAACCGTGTGTCGGTTTTGGCCGAAACCAAAATGGCGCACAGCAACTTCTGCCTTTTTTTCTTATTACTTCTTCAAAAATTTGTTCATGGCCACTTATTTATAATTTTTTTATTTTTTTTTTCAATATAAGTAAGAAAAATATAATGGTGTACTTTTATCCATTGTCGCACACTGTTTTCATCTGTGCAGCCCTCTCCAACTATTTCTCCAGGCTTGAAAATACCGGGATTGCTTCAATGAAAATCATCCTACCGAAGAATGTGTGCCGCATTCGATCGAAGATTAGGGAGCGTAGTCACATAAAGCCGAGCTTCTTATCCCAATTCTGTTGAAGTACTCCTTAAAGTGATTAAATATCGTAACTAGGCCTATATAAATTGAGACTATGCCAATAGGTCAAAGTATTTCAATGACAATGGCCTACTGATTACAGCCTTTTGCGTGGCTGAACTGCATGCCACATACCCATAAGTTTCTCTTCAAAACCAGCTCTAGCACGTTCAAGACGTATTTTCCTTTATGCTCTGGTGTCTCGCGCGCATTATTTGAGCTTATCTATATGCGAACATATAACAATAATGTTACCATCAAGTTTGAGCGAGAGTTCAGTACGTTTTATCCCGCAAAAGATTATATCTCGCACACTGAGGTCCTTCAATGTGCACCACCAGAGTTCCACTTTGTCCGATGGCATTGTGCATGGAAACCACCTCCGGAACATTGACTACGCTAGGTAGGTGATGTTATTATTTGGTTGGGGAATAAATTCATGGCGTTTTTATATTTTCTTTTATTTTACACCGATTTGTTTGCTGTTTGGCAAAGAGTAAGTATTCATTCAGTAGAAAGTCCTGCTTTCTGCTCTACAAAACCATGTTAATTGTATTTTTGAGTTATTTAGGTTAGGTTAGTCTGGTTGGCAATAAGCCACGCATAGACCTTTTGGTCCCTAGCGATACCAGATGGAGACCGACCTATATGAATACCTAAAGTACACATCATGTAGGATGTCAGCGCTTTTGGCGAATCTAAGTATGGCTGGGAGCTTCGTTTTTGAGACGTCTTCCAGACCCTCAAACAGTGGGGCTCCCAGGCATCTTAGTCGCGATTTTGATAATGCCGGACAAATAACTTCTCATACATAAGACACAATTTCAGGCTCTTAATTGTCTCTTTTATACCAGCAACGGTAGTTTTTTATTCAATTGAGACAAACCCGTGTACGTCCAGCCACGACTAGTGGTTGTACAGTATTGAAACGCGCAAAAAAAAGTGATCGGGATCTGTGTGGCGCACGGTAAGTGGTTAAGGGCTAAATTTCTAAACTATCATTTAGAAGCTCCCTGTGAAAACTCTCTGCTGCTTTTGTGTCCAACATAACCGTATTGGCTAGTGCTTAATGTGGATCATTAAAATAAAATAAAAAAAAAATTAAAAAATTGAAATAGGTAAGTAGTTAAAACCTGAGCTTCCTCATATTATACATAAATTGACTTTCAATATTTATTAACTTAATATATATATATAACTGGCGCGTACACCCCTTTTGGGTGTTTTGCCGAACTCCTCCTCCTATTTGTGATGTGCGTCTTGATGTTGTCCCACAAATAGAGGGGCCTACAGTTCCAAGCCGACTCCCAATGGCAGATATTTTTTGTGAGCAGCTTTTTCATGGCAGAAATACGCTCGGAGGTTTGCTATGGCCTGCCGCGGGGTAACCGCTTTTAGAAATACTTTTTCTTCTTTTTACTCTTTCACTGAGATTCGAACTTACGTTCTCTCAGAACTCCGCATGGTAGTCACGCACCAACTCATTCGGCTACGGCACCCGAATTTAGTTAAATTTGTTTACAAAGTCCAAACAAACGGATGAACGGCATTTTGAAGTTAATAAAAATCGCTTAGAGCGGTGCACAAGGCGTGCAAGGCATAGGCAGAACCAATGCTGAACTGACCTGTTCTGTTATTAATGAGATGCACAATGCTTTCTTAGTTTATAATGAACTTGTAACCCGTTGTTATAACTATTCTCGATAAATTTTTCGATTGAAATAGTCGAATGGGCCTCACATAGCCGTCAGTCTCACTTGTTGTGTTTCTGTACAAAAGAATTAGTCCATATGATCGAAAACTCTGGTAGTCAACTGATATGTTGCATTACTTTTCAGTAAAAATACCCAACTGAAAAGGTTTCTGTTATGTTTCAGTGACGCAGTTATAAATTTTGAAATAATATTGTACTTCCCACGGCCCTTCGCTGCCTAACATTTTCAACATTTCTGAATAAAGTCAGTAGGAATGGTGGCAAGGGATATCCAGTACCTTCAACCAATCATCCTGTAGAGCCATTGGTAGTGTATTCGTTAAGCATATGGGACCTACGTATGCTGCTTTTCCAAATGACATCAAATCATAACACATTTTTGGAGAAATACAAACAGTTAAGTATTTATCAATAATACAATCAGTGCAGACGCATTTAGGTTGCTATTTATACACATAATTTTTTATTCAATTTCACTCATTCCTCGCTGATAGGCATACCGTTTCTCTCAATATTCCCAATTTTGTCGATTAATACTTACTGAAACACTTTTTTTCTACCAATCGAGCAAATTGGATTGAGTCGATGTGACGTCATTATAATCGACAATTTTGACGATTCCTGACAAAAACTGCCTACAGATATTGAGAGTGAGTTCAAATCAATATTTCGTGTACGTTTATTATGACCATCAATAAGGTAAGTAAAGTGTTAGTAGTGAATATTTATGTTTGCTCTTATAAATAGGTTATACACATCCGCTCACAGCTTAACCCAGCTAGCTTTAATTTAGAATAATTCTTCCTCAAAATAGGTATATCCCCTCAGGTGTACAGCACGTACTGCAAAAATGTATAGAAACAGTAAATTTCCGCATAAGTTCCTTGTTAGCTGCTTAGCTGGCCTTCTGTCCTGATTTGTGGTGTGTGTCGCATTACAAATGGAACAGACGATTTTTGCCACCTACAAATTAAAGAGAATTTGTATAAGAAACTCTTTTATGGCAAAAATGCACTTGGAGGTTTGTTACTGGCTACCAAGGGCCTACCGTTGGTAGAAAAAAAGTATATCAATTTATGTTTCATGTTCACAGTCATCGAACTCAGACATCGAACTAAGTACTAACCGAAAGTAGTCCCGAAGTATAGCTTTCTTAATTCTTAGTAAATGTAGAATGGGTTGGTGCGCGACTACCCTTGGGAATTCTGAGTACGTTGGTTCGAATCTCTGTGAAACACCAAAATGAAGAAAAAGTTTTTCTAATAGCGGCCGCCAGGTAATGGCAAACCTCCGAGTGTATATCTGCCATGAAAAAACTACTCATAAAAAAATATCTGTCGTTCGGAATCAGCTTAAAACTGTAGGTCGCTCCATTTATGGAGGAGGAGCTCGGCCAAGTACCCAGAAAGGGTGTAAGAGCTAATTATATATGTATGTATATAATATACGAGGGATGCCTTTTATATTTCGGGATTTGGCAACCCTGATGTGGCAATCTGGCAACTGACAGCTGTATCGCAAAGTTTGAAATTTTTTGGCTTTTACGTACTCAGAACGTTTTGAAATATCAGCGCAATTTGTGTTGTTTACAGTAACTTAAAAGATTCATCTCGGTCCAAAAATGGAATTAAATCGTGAACATTTTCGTGCGATTATTTTTTACAACTTTCGACGTGGATTAACTCAGCAACATTGCATGGATGAACTTAATTCATTTTTTGGCGATGAAGCTGCATCAAGGACCAGTGTTTATCGATGGCATGGTGAATTTAATCGTGGTCGTAGTTCACTCCAAGACGAATTTCGTGAAGGTCGTGCAAAATCAGTTGTTGTTCCGAAAACCATTGATGCTGTGCGCGAACTGATATTGCAAGATCGTCATGTGACCTATCGTGAGATTGAGACAATCTTAGGCATTAGTGGGACCAGCATACTTTCAATATTGCATAAAAATTTGACTGTCAAAAAAATGTGTTCGCGTTGGATCCCACACAATTTGTCAATCGCTCAAAAAAAGGCTCGTGTCGATTGGTCGAAGAAAATGCTCAAAAAATACGATCGCGGGGCTTCGAAACACGTCTATAACATCGTGACAGGTGATGAATCATGGATTTACGCGTATGAGCCCGAAAGTAAACAGCAGTCGACTGTATGGGTGTTTCAAGATGAGCCAAATCCAACAAAAGTTGTTCGCGCATGAAGCACTTCCAAGCAAATGGTCGCCTGTTTTTTCGGAAGAACTGGACATGTCGCAACCGTACCACTAAAACAACGCAGAACAGTAAATTCTGAGTGGCACACAACCATTTGTTTGCCAGTTGTCTTCCAAGAAATTAGGAAAACCAATCGCCAAAGACGGATCACTCTTCACCAGGACAATGCGAGCTCTCACACATCGGCTCAAACAACTGGAGGTACCTCATTCAGAGTGGCAAAAGTGCTTCGACAATTGGTTCAAACGCATGCAAAAGTGTATAGATCTTCATGGAGAATATTTTGAAAAACAATAAAGTGATTTTCGATGATTAAAATTTGTTTTTGTTCTCTAATCCGGAAATATAATACCCCTCGTATATTATGAAACTGAGAAGAAAGGCATATGTAAAATATTGCGTGCTGTTATTTATTTGGCATGAAGTTGTAAACATAAGCTGATTTTGCAGCTTGAGTAAACATTTTTAAATTCTAATGTAACTCAAGTTAAGTTCACGTTTAGAGAGAATTAGAGTAATTTTTTCTATATTCATTGCGTTTTGATGTTGTACAAAAGTTTTGTGCAATATTTCGGTTGCTGATATTATGATTGGTAGTGATCTATTGTTTCTGTGTGTATGTTGCATTTACGACATCGGTCGGATGTGATGGTTAAATCTTTTATTATACTCATATATTTCTGTTGTTTCTTGCGCCTATAATTTGGTACTGTTTCCCAATAATGAATACCTCTGTTTTCGCTTTCTTAATCACGTGTATGAGTGGCATTGTTAACTATATGTGGATGTTTCCCGTGTATTTGATTTAGTTTCCATGCTGCTAGAGTTTCTTCTATTGTTTGTTTTGGTAGAATTAGATTCTGGTTGTCAAAATTAGGGGTTTTATTTTTTGTATTAGTTTTATTGCTTGGTGAAGTAATGTGTTTTTGTTGCTCCCTTCCTTCAGTTTTCCAGGGTATTGTTATACGTTCCTTACATGAATGTGGACGGTGCTTATTATATTTAGTTAGTTTTGTTCTTGTTGCTATCTTTAGGTTTTCTATTTCCGTATCACTCCACTTGATTAAGGTTTTTCGAGTTTAGGTAGCTTTTCAAGACTTATTTTACACGCGCTAGCGGTTAATTCTTTCTTTATTATTGTATGGCCCATTTTTATACTTTGTTTAAAACTTAGATATTCACAACCCTCATTTTCTTCCATAGTTAGGCGTGTTGTACCGCGGTACATGTGCACATTTTTAGTTTTTTCTATTTTCCATCCTCCTTATTTTCATACACACAAACGAACACTGGAATATCTTTTATATACAAATTAAACACAGCGAGAAAATGTCCTACCCAATCATGATTACGATAACGAAAGTAGTGAAAGTTTCCCTTTTTGGTTATCCAGCTTAAGCTCAGCCAACGTACTTTTTATTCACTACAAAACCATCGAGGCGAGAAACATAAAATTAGTATAGCTAAAACAATAAGCAGATTGGAGTTCATCATACAGTATGTAAGGCATCATAAATTTGGGTAAGATTCTTTTCCATCAATTTTTTTATTAATACCGTAGGCGAAATCGGTAAATTTTAAGAAAACTTTAATACACGTATATGCGTATATACTTTCATCTAACAGAATTTCTTCAAGGTTGTCGGCCGTCATGCATCTATAAACTCTCATACGTTCACAAAAATATCATAGAATTATAAAATTTTACACTTTTAAAGAAAAAAAAAGAAAAAACAAAATTTTTTTTTTTTTGAAAATCAGTGCTTGCGAAAATATATGACCATTGCGGTTCTTCGAGCGTACAACAATTGCTATACAGTCGAACTTCCATATAGTGAATTCGCACGGGACCTGAAAATCACTTCACTATATAGAAACTTCATTATAAAGAAACATTGATTTTTTATGTAATTTTATTTAAAATAATCAGTGAGTTTGGTTTGAATTACAGTCTTCCATTTTTCATTTTCAATAAAAGCTTCCAAATCATGTAGAGAGTTGAAAACATTAATCGGCACGTCACTCCTCAAAGGTTCTAATTACGCTAATGGATGAAGCAGCTTGTATCAACGTAGGTAATGCCTCCTCAGTTTCTGCCAATTCTTCAACGGTCAAATCGTGTTCATCGTTATCTGAAATAATATTTACATATTAAATTTTTGTTTGACTATAAAAAGATAAATGCTTACCAGGTTCAGCTGGAACTCCGCGACTTTCAAAAATGCTGTTGAGAATATCTTCTTCGGATGGGTTGTCCCAAGTCTGCACACCATTATCAACATTTACGTAGTCATCAAACGATTCTGCGATATTTGCTACTTTTTTAAATGAAGACTGTAAAGCAGCCAAATCCGATATTGAAAGAAGGTCCTCTTCATCCCAATGCTCAAATGGAATCTGCATAGCATCTTTTGAAAATCCGGCCTTTTTAAAACAGTTGGCAATTGTTTCTGGTTTAACATAGACATTCCACACATTGCTAAGATTTCGAACTGCTTGCAGCAAGTCTATGGCCATAACAGAATTTCCCTCATCCACTTGAGTCAATATATTCGTTAAAATTCGTTTTCTGTAATGTTGTTTCATGTGGCATTATCTGCCTTGGTCCATTGGTTGCAGTAACGAAGTCATGTTGGGAGGAAAATAAGCGAGATGAATGTTTCTCAACTTGTCTCTTACATCTTTAGGGTGGGCAGTGCAGTTATCAACAAAAAACAACACCTTTCTGTTTTGATCACAAAATTTTTTGTCGAGTTTTACAAACCATTTCGTAAAAATCTCACTGGTCATCCAAGCACCTAAAGATTTTATTCCCTTGAAGCACCTCGGATTTTTGGCCTTTCCGATTACCAGCAATTTTAGCTTTTCTGATCCAGTCATATTGCTTCCCACCAGGACAGTTATTCTCTCCTTGCTTTGCTTCCCACCAAAGCATTTTTCATTTTTGTATGCCAGTGTTTTAGTTGGCAAGCATTTGAAAAACAAAGCAGTCTCGTCGGCATTAAAAATGTCGTTAATGTTGTAATTTTCAATTAATTTCGGTAAGACGTTCGTTACCCATTCATCACGGTTTTCTATGTTGGCGTCAGCACTTTCTCCACATAATGTCTTTTGAATAACGCCATGCCGACTTTTGAACTTGTCTAACCAACCTGTACTTGCCTCAAATTCGTGGTGTCCTAGTGCTTCCGCAAAATCTTTGGCCTTTTGCTTCAATAATGGTCCAGATAAAGGGAGATTCTTACCACGTGCAACGAGTAACCATTTCAGCATTGCTTCGTCAATATCCTCAAAATGACAAGGTCGAAGTCTTTTGCGTTTGGTATCTACTGCCAAATAATCCGCATTTTTTAAAATCACTTCCTTATTTTTTAAAATATTTGATAAAGTGCTGGGAAGAACTCCGAATTCATTGGCAATATCTTTTTTTTTTCTTTCCTTCATTAACTTTTTTTCAAGCGAAATGCTGCTTCGATGCGTCATTTTAACTTCAATCACTGAATAAAACTGTAATAGCTCAGCTCTTTCTGTTTTAATTTTGGGATTCCCCTCATTACAGTTTGTCCACATCTAACTGTAATTTTTTGCAACAGAAAACTTTAGAAAAAATTCACTATATGGAGACAAAAACTTAGGACGCTTGAATTTCCAGCTGTAAAATTTGTTCATTATATAGAAAACTTCACTATATAGAAATTCATTATAAGGAGACAAAAATACACCGAAAGTAGAACGAAAAAGCAGTGTCTTCGAAACCAGTTCATTATAAGGAGAGCTTCATTATATGGAAGTTCACTGTAGAGAAGTTCGACTGTATATGTATATATCTATACTAATATTATAAACTTTGTTTGTTTATAATGAATAGGCTCAAAAACTACTGGACCGATTTTAAAAATTCTTTCACCATTCGAAAGCTACATCATCCACGAGTAACATGGATTATATTTTATTTTGGAAATAGGGCTCGAGATATAGGTCAAAACGTGGACCCGGGTAAACTTCGGATGTGTATGTACAATATGGGTATCAAATGGAAGCTGTTGGTGAATGCTTTAGTTCAGAGTATTTCCATCCGCTCCGTGACTAGGGTCTCGAGATAGAAACCAAAACGTGGACCCTAGAATGTGTTTGTACAATATGGATATCAAATGAAAGCTGTTGATAAGTGCTTTAGTACGGGGTAATTTTCATACCTATTGATGACTAGGGTCTCGAAATATATGCCAAAACGTGGACCCGCCGTGTCTTTGCACCGAATTAAACCAAACTTACGCACATTGTTAAGTAAGTATTGAAAATGGGTTTCGTAAAGTTTGGTTGTAATTCGAAGCACTGGCAAAGGGTACAGCGTTCTTTTGAACCAGCCATAATGTCGCTTACTTTTTTAACGCTTGGGGTGGAACTGAACTGTCAAATTGACAGTGTGAGTTACAATGTGTCAATATTTCTTTCTGATTTGGATGCCATAAGGAAAAAACGTAAGTGCAACATGTAAAAATTGTTTGTGAATTTTTTTGGAGTGGATTTTGGAACAGTGAATAATTTCTTACGAAATTTGAGAGTTTAATGTGAAATCCGAATGAAATTATGTGTTCGTGGAAAAAAATTTTTTTTTTCGTTTTTTTTTTTTTTTGAAAAATATAAATGGATAATGGTTAAAAAAGCTCCAATGCTTCATAAAACATATAAATTGAAACGAAAAATTCATGGATGATCAGGAAAAAAGACGATTGTTTATTCATATGCGTTGATTTTAAATTTAAAAACAATCTTCTTTTTTCTTGATTTTCAATTTATATTTTATATTTACTCAAAAACAAATAGAAAAACAAAATATATTGTTTATGCCAAAGCGCTTGAATAAAGAATAAAGAAATAAATAATATGAAAACCATATCTTTTCTGTTCTAAACCATATCTATTCTTTTTTAGTGTGCCAAGCGAAGGGGGCCGGGTTTGCTAGTATATTATATATGTATGTATATATAGGGTTTTTTAATAGGTGCGCTTCAACTTTTTTCCGATAGGGAGGGCGAACGACGCAATATTTTTTATTTTTCGCTTGTCATTTGTAAACTTCATTAGTATACATTTCATCATGGAACGCTACACACTTGAGCAACGATTGCAAATCGTGCAAATTTTTTATGAAAATAATCGTTCTGTTGCTGCTACTTTAAGAGCATTACGGCCATTTTACGATACATTTAACAAGCCGTCCCGTTTTGGGTTATGTGAAGTCATTGGTCTACAGTAACAAGCCGGTGACGATTTGTGAGCTCAGAGCCAATATTGAACGCGAAATTGCTGGAATTTCTGCCGATTTATGCAAAAGAGTGGTCGAAAATGGGGTTCAACGATTGGACTTCGTAAAACGTGCACGCGGTGGTCATGCAAAAGAAATCGAATTTCATACTTAAATGTATATGTTCAAACTCGATAATAAAAAAAAAAATAGTTAAAAAAGTCAAACCGTTTGGGTTTTATTCAAAAAAGTTCAAAAGTTGAAGCGCTCTTACTGAAAAACCCTTTATAATACTTAACAGTTGTTAACTGTTAACAGCCACAGTTAGAGAAAAAAGAAATGCTTTTGAATTAAATTAATATTGAAGCTAGTGAATAGTTATTAAATTTTTATGAATTTTGTGAAAAATGATCAAATCATGATAGTTAAATAATTTTTTTTTTCTTAATTTTTTTGTGTGCTTATATATGCTAACATTAACCTCCCTCAACCTGGTTCTCTGTTTTTTTTTGTTTCTTCACATCTTTATAAATATGTTATAATTATAATTTTTTTTTCTTAAATGAAAACGGAATCGAGTTAAAAGGAAAAAAAATAGATTTTTTTGGCTAAAGTGAATTTATCGTAATAAAGGAATAACCTAATGTAATTTAAAGCATAAAAATCTAGCAACAACCACACAGCGAGGAGGCCTTCTACGCGTCGTTGGACTGCTATATCGACACCAATATGTAAGTGCAATTGCTAGTTTTTTATTTTATGTTAATACTGGTATTCACTCTCCCTCTCATTTAAACTCTTGTAGACGTATGTATGAGTGTATGTAGCAATTTGCAATGACAGCTTTTTTTTGTTTGAGAGAACCTATTTATGGAGAATAATGTACAACCATACGTACATATGTCTTCTTTGGTCATTTCGGTTATTCCATTTCATTGCTTATGTTTCCTTATTTACATACATTGAATATTATTTAAGATATTTTTTCTTCGGGTTAATGACCACATATACAGGGTGAACGATATGAAGTGTTATAAATTTCACACTGCTTGTATATGTAAAACAGCTCATGACATCAACGTCACAATTGTTCTAATGACAGTTCAATATATTGTTTATAGGCATTTGAGTCTCAGTTTTGTTGAATTTTTTTTTTCTATGATGGAATTCAAACGTAATAGTGTGATTGCGTTATATTTGGCTGAAAAATCACAACTAGCCATTGTTCGTGAGCTCAGTCACCTCAAAGTGAATAAAACGTTTGTGTATCGCGCTATAAAAAGTTACAATGATACTGGTAGCATTGCAAAACGCTATGGAGGTGGACCAAAAAAAACCGCAACAACGCCAGAAATGGTTCGGAAAGTGAAGGCACGACTTGAACGAAATCCACGTCGAAGCGGAAGAAAAATGGCCAAAGAACTGAAAATATAGCAAGACAGCATTCGACACATATTGAAAAATTAGCTCAAGGTCAAGGCTTACAAGTTAAAGAAAAGCACACGATCTTTCACCCAGCAAAAAAAAGTTCGGTGCGAAAGAGCAAAGGAGTTGTTGCGTTTGCACGAACGTGGCGAATTTCTTAACATTGTGTTTCCTGATGAAATTTCCCAATTGAGCAGTTCAAAAAAACTCGAATGATCGTGTCTACTTGACCGAACGCTCATACGAGAATTTGAGCCTACGTATGGCCACTCGAAGCAATTTTCCATCGCAAGTAATGGGTTCGGCCGCAATGACCGCTGATGGACGCTCTCCAATCGTTTTTATCGAGCCTGGTGTCAAAGTGAATGCGACTTATTATCGGGAAAATGTTTTAGAAGCTGCTTTAGAGCCGTGGACATGCAAAAATTTCGATTGTAAGCCATGGACGTTCCAACAGGACTCGGCACCGTCTCATAAAGCTCGTGTGAACCAAGAATGGTTAAAAAATCATGTTGCACACTTCATTTCGTCCACACAATGGCTTTCGAATTCGCCAGACGCAAATCCGATGGACTATTCCGTCTGGTCCATTTTGGAGAGGAAGGTGAGGACTAAAAAATATGCCACTATGAATGCGCTGAAGAAAGCGATTATACGAGAATGGGCCAAAATACCTTAAGATCACATTCGTGCAGCAAGCAACTCATTTTTTGACGGTTTAAAGGCTATAGCCAAGGGAAAAGCTGGTCATATCGAGCTAAAGTGAATATAGTATATGTTAAAATTGTAATCATTTTTGAACAATTTTGTGTATATAGTTTTGAAAATGAGACTCCAAGCAGAAAATTACAAAGTTCTCAAAACTTTCTTACAGTAATTTTCCAAAAAAAATTAAAAGTCTTGAAATACCAATTTTTTTTTTAACCCATACAAAATTGTAAAACCCGTAAAAAGTTAATCGTTTTTTGAAGTTTTGTTCGATTCTGACCGGTTCTTAAAAAAATGGCTCATATAAGGGCTTTAGTGATTCTTGGCAGATCTTTATAGATCTGCGAATTTTCTGAATAGCTGCAAATAACGCCTACGCATAAGGTAGCCGAATAACATTAAACACCCTTCACAAGTAGAACAATTAAGTTTAAAATAGGCACAAAATAAGAAGAAAAAGCGCATGAGCAGTTTGTTGTTACTCAAGGCAAGCCAAAAATTTCTGTGTGCAAGCAGGTAAACGGAAAAAACACTCATACTCTAATGACTTGCTCACACAGTACAGAGCCGAACATAAGTTTATGCACTGGAATACAAATTCAAATAAGCACCAAGAAAACGCGTGCGCAATTGCAGAGTGAACAATTTAATTGTTCCACGTAGGAGTCAACAGCAACAGTCAGCATCCGGCAATAAGATGGTCTTTTCGCTGTGAAACTGCTTTTTCTTCTTTGCTTCTTCGCCACCCGTCATTCTACGCTCGCACATAACACTTATGACCCTCTGCACATGCACTCACACACATACATGTATATATACCATACTTGTACATATCTCACTTTTCATTATAAGTGTCAGCGCCACAAACTTTTGCTGATGACCGATTTTTGTTCTAAATTGCATCGCCACCCACCAATTTTTATTCTGCGCCAAAAGGTGCTCACACATGCATCCATTCATATAAAAACACTTATGAGTGATTGTATGCATTTGTGTGTGTATGTGTGTGCTGTGGTTTTGTTAGAAGTAAGAAGAAGGCAAAAACATTTTTTCTCTTCAATGCCGCTGTCTTTTGGATTTATTGTTGTTCTTGGCGCAACGTCGTCATTGCCGTTGTGTGTTTTTTACAGCCGCAGCGATGTTGGTGGTGTTGGTGGTGGTGGTGGTGGTGGGTGCTGTCTGATGGCTTTTTCTATGTGTTTGTTGCTGTTGGAAGTGCTCGTACATTTTGCGCCTTTGGTTTCTCTTTGGTGGCTGCAACAACAACTTTGCTTTGTTAAAAACTTTTTGTTTTTGCTGCTCTTTTGCTTTTTCCACTTTTTTCCTTTTTCTCTATTGCCGCTGTTTTTCGTTACATTTTTGTTGCCACTAGCTTTTGCTGCCACTAGCTTTGCTGTTGTTGCCACAACCCGCAGCACAATAACGTTTGCTGGCAGTTTGTTTTGGGCCATGTTTGGTTGGCCCCACAGGGCATACGAGAACAAACAATAGCGGCGAGGCAGAGCCATAGCAATACATAGCGCGCTTGTGTTTTGAACTCCCGCTGCACTCTTTTAACACACTCAGCGCCAAACTTATGCTATTATGCACCTACATGCATACATATGCATGCAAAGCCGCTATTATTTAAGTGTTTGTGTGAGTGTGTGTATGTGAATTTGTGTTTGTGACCAGTCAAGCAGGCGCCACCACTGATTCCACGAACGAGGTCAAAATTAATGAACACATGGACGGACAACTTAGAAAATTTGTTGCATGGTCGCATTGGTTGCACCACTACTAAGCGCTCAAAAACAGCTGCAGCAAGCTGAACATTAGCAACAACAATTAATGTTGGCTTCAGTTGCTATGATGATTGCTTTGGTTGTATGATTGCTGTGAAAGTTTGCCGTGCTGCCATTTACTGTTATTAATATGTACTGCAGTTACAGTTGCTGTTTTGTTCTTCTTTCTGCTGTTGCAGACAATTGCCGTGCTGCAATTGTTGCTGCCGGACAGCCGCTGGCATTTATTTGAAGCCATGGCTTTTTATGTGTGCTTTCATTGTTGTTGTACGCGCAGACATTTGCTGTTTATTGTCACCTGTGCACTTTCCACAAGCACATATGTACGTATGTATGTATGGAGGTCAATCTGCACATACACGTAAATGTCATATTTGTGCATATAAATCAAACGTTTTTTTTCTCTTATTTGCCCAAAAGCGCACAATTTTTTTTAATTTTTTCGTATCTTTCCCTACTGCAGCAGCAATATTTTATTACATTTGTTTGATTATTTTTCTTTTTTTTAACTAACACTCGAATTTGAAATCAGTCGTAACAAATAACACAAACGAACAAACAAATACCACACGGCTATTAAAACCACAGGTGACAGTCTGGCATATTAGTATGTCTACTTTGCTTAGCTACAAATACACGCAGATCAGTAGTACAGGTGCACAGTGTGTTGTATGAGTCAAAAATTAACAGGTCTTCCGGTTAAGATGCCAAAATTGGTTAACACATAAATATTGAAAATATGAAAATCTCTAGGACTGCACATTAAAAATATTATCAAACAAGTAAAAAAGCATTCGGACTTTATATACGCGCACAGATTTTAAGTAGAAATACAAAAATTTAAATACGCCTCGCATTTTTCAAAATTTTCCTTGTGTCGTGTTTCCTTTCTTTAGTTTATCATTTTGACATCATCGGCCTTAACAACCGCGCTGTTAGTTCTGCCTTCTCCAAACTGGATAAAGAGGCAAAGCGAATGGGTCTGATGGTGAACGAGGACAAAACGAAGTACCTCCTGTCTTCAAACAAACAGTCGGCGCACTCGCACCAACGTCACTGACTTCGTTTATTAAGGAACCGGCACTAACTCCTATAACAATGACAGCCTGGAAATCCAACGTAAAATCCTCTTGCCAACAAGTGCTACTTTGGACTAAGTAGGCAACTGAGCAGTAAAGTCCTCTCTCGACGAACAAAACTAACACTCTACAAGACTCTCATCATGCCCGTCCTAACGTATGGCGCAGAAGCTTGGACGATGACAACATCCGATGAAGCGACGCTTGGAGTGTTCGAGAGAAAGATTCTGCGTAAGATTTTTGAACCTTTGCACGTTGACAACGGCGAATATCGCAGACGATGGAACGATGAGCTGTATGAGCTTTACGACGACATAGACATAGCGCAGCGAATAAAGATCCAGCGGCTACGTTGGCTGGGTCATGTCGTCCGAATGGATACAAACGCTCCGGCTTTGAAAGTATTCGATGCGGTACCAGCTGGTGGCAGCAGAGGAAGAGGAAGGCCTCCTCTGAGTTGGAAAGATCAGGTGGAGAAGGACTTGGCTTCACTTGGTGTGTCCAACTGGCGCCGGTTAGCACGAGAAAGAAACGACTGGCGCGCTTTGTTAAACTCGGCCAAAATCGCGTAAGCGGTTATAGCGACAATTAAGAAGAAGAAGAAGTTTATCATTTTTAGCAAATTTTAGTAATTTTTCTTTATTCATAGCAAAGATATGTACCTGTTTTGAAAGCGAACGAAGGTGAGCCTGGTTACGGGTCGATTGAATAGCTTGGAACTTAATTTATTCAATTAATTAAGTTAAATTTTTTCTCGAGTTGCCGTGCTCAGACAGATGAATAGACAAATGGTCAGACATGCCTAAAGCGACTTCTCTCATCCCTTCACCTTCGTGGATAACTAAAAGACAATTTTGTTTTAAAATAATTTGCAGAATAGTTTCCATAAGACATTTATTTTTCTAATGATGTGAAGTAGGAAACTCTTAGTGAAAAATTATATACTCAAAACTTTTTCAAAGTAGCCATTTTTAAGCGTCGGCACTTGGCTAAAATTGTACCTCATGATTCCTATTAGTTGACTTTAACTGAAAGCAGAACGTATGTATGAAGAACGCATGAACTAACATTTAAAAACGAGAGCGTGCAAGCAAAAAAACACATATTTTTGCTGCTTCCGATTGAGCTTAAATTTATTTAATTTTTTCATACCGATTAATCAAATTCTCAGAAAATATGGGACTTATTAAAAGCGATGTATGAATTTTAGATTTCATTTAATCTATGATTGGTAAACCTGGGAAAGATTTAAACCAAGCTTCCCCATTCCGGTCAATTAGTCTATTGTCCGTACTCTCTATGCTTTTTGAAAAGTTACTCTTGTAGGAAATAATGCCCTTTATTCATGAAAACACTATTATTCCTCAACACCTGACGCTTGTTCACAGGGCAGCGTTCTAAGTCCAACTTTATACGCATTATATACATCTGACATGCCAACGACGAGCCAAACAATGACATCAACATTTGCCGATGATACTGCAATACTTTGCACTCACAGAGACCCAGGTGCAAAAGAAGCTTGGCTTAAAGACTGGAGAATAAAGGTTAATGAAACCAAAGGTGTTACTTTTACTCTAAGGAAAGAAACTTGTCCTGCAGTTACAATTAATGGTCGGAACACCTCACATAAAATTAAATAAAATATCTTGGAATTCACTTAGATAGAAGACGCACGTGGCAAAATCATATTAAAAGAAAGTGACTAATGAACTAGCTCGAAAGACCATTCCAATGAACTAGCTCGAAATCTACTTTTAAATGAAGGTCACACACGATTGAGAAAAAAAAGACATCTTAATCTGTAGAATGCCACGTGGAAGACATTTATTCGATGAAGAGCTTGGACTGATTAAAGGGCTAAGCGAAAGTGGCAAAAGTATTCATGAAATTACTGCTAAAATAAATCGGCATAGGAATACCATAAACAACTTTCCTAAAAATCCAGAAACATATGGTCAACTCAAACGAAGCGGCAGGCCAACTAACATCGACAGCAGATGCAAACGAGAAATTCGTCGTCTGGCTGCTCAAAAAGAAATGTCTTGCACGGAAATTAAACACCATATAAGTCTTAAGGTCACCGATGGACAAATACATCAAATTTTGGTCGAGGACGAAATACTTAAATATTGTTTGCGGGAGCCGGTACCAAGACTATTAGCACGCCACATTAAGTCTCGTTTAGCATTTGCCGAAAAATATAAATTTTGGACTAACGAATTCCGAAACGTTGTATTTTCGGACGAAAAAAAGTTCAACTTAGATGGTACAGATGGTTGCCAGAAATATTGGCGGGACCTTAGTCAACCACGGCAAACGCGTAATAAGCGGAACCACGGTGGTGGGTCTTTGATGATTTGGGCCGCTTTAGGTCATGGTGGAAAGTCTCTAATTTGTTTTATTCCGACAATAACCAACGAAAAATTCTATGTTGAAATATTACAGGATGTTCTCATTGAATTTGCGGGAAACATATACGGAGACGATGCCTCAATCCATACGGCTCGTTTAACTAAGGCCTTCCTATCGTCAAGAAAAATTTCAGTTCTGGATTGGCCAGCACTAAGTCCCGATTTAAACCCAATTGAGGACCTCTGGGGAATATTGTCGGCCCGTATTTATAAAAATGGTCGGCAGTTTGAGACAATCAAAGACCTTAAAGGTGCTTTAGTGGAAGAGTGGGATGAGATAGATGATTCCACTCTTCAAAACTTGGCAGACTCTATGCCTAAACGTATAAATGATGTCCTTTCTCAAAATATAAAAACATATTAAATATTAGAAAATCGAAAGTTACAGAAGCGTTGTAAAAAAGTGTAAAAAGAGGCCGATGCACATATCCTTATTTCATATGCACTTATTTTAATTTCTTTTTTAATTTAATAAGTTTACTCAAGTTGAATTTTTGTTGCATAATTTTTTGTTCCTATTGTTCCTAAATATACATATATTAAAATTATTGGTTGAACCTTTCTCCTGCTTCTTTACAGTTTTTCATGTGAAAATACCCTTGCACATATATATGGTTTTTCAGTAAGAGCGCTTCAACTTTTGAACTTTTTTGAATAAAACACAAACGGTTTGACTTTTTTAACTAATTCGAGTTTTCGAGTTTGAACATATACATTTAAGTATGAAATTCGATTTCTTTTGCATGACCACCGCGTGCACGTTTTACGAAGTCCAATCGTTGAACCCAATTTGCTACCACTCTTTTGCATAAATCGGCAGAAATTCCAGCAATTTCGCGTTCAATATTGGCTCTGAGCTCACAAATCGTCGCCGGCTTGTTACTGTAGACCAATGACTTCACATAACCCCAAAACGGGACGGCTTGTTAAATGGACCGTAAAATGGCCGTAATGCTCTTAAAGTAGCAGCAACAGAACGATTATTTTCATAAAAAATTTGTACGATTTGCAATCGTTGCTCAAGTGTGTAGCGTTCCATGATGAAATGTATACTAATGAAGTTTACAAATGACAAGCGAAAAATAAAAAATATTGCCTCGTTCGCCCTCCCTATCGGAAAAAAGTTGAAGCGCACCTATTAAAAAACCCTATACTTATTTCTTTCAGGTACATATTTTTTTCTTCACCTGGTTAGCATTTCTCCTCCCTACTTATTTTCAACATACCTGTATTTCATTTACATATTAAGCACAGGCAGAAAATTTCAGAACCTATCATGACCATATTGAGTTTTTTTTTTGGCAATCACAGCTCAAGTCCAGTTGATGTTTTTTCTTTGCTTCAAAACCGTCGAGACGTGTATACATCAAAAATTTTAATTGCCCTGTACATAGCAAGCACTAGATTTTAAGTTGACTACTTATAAAGGGTTTTCCAATAAGAGGTGTTATTTTGATATTCTAAGAAAAATGCCATTTTTTAATATTATATAAATGTGCGGATGTTTATTTCAAATGACCACCACGATCGCACTCACAGGACAATATCCTTTTCATGAAATGTTCCATAACCGAATTGCAAAGTGGCTGCCCTATGTCCTCGATAGTATCACGAATTCCATCTTTGAGGTCTTGAATCGACCCTGGGCTGTTGGCGTAGACCTTCTCTTTCACATGGTCTCAAAGAAAAAAGTCAGAAGGTGTTAAATCACAAAATCTCGGTGGTCAATTGTGATCACCTCTTCGAGAGATAACACGGTCCGGCCACTTTTCGTTGCTTGTGTGCCACGTAGAGCCCCCTTATTGAAAATAAACGTTGTCCGGATCAATACCATCCAATTACGGCCATACAAAATCGTTAATTATCTCTCGATAGGAATAGATAACACCTGTTATTGGAAAACCCTTTATAATACCTTTCGGATTATCATATTGGTAATATTTCTTTCCATAGCTATTTTGACTAATAACCTTAGGCAAAATAACCCAATTTCAAGAAAGTTTTAATAGAAGCATATTTGTATTTACTTTCTTCTACAGAGTATGTTCCAGTTGTCGAGGTGGATTGTCGATAATACTGGCCGCTATATACACTGTTGGCGGCCGCCGTAGTCGAATGGGTTAGTGCGTGATTACCATTCGGAATTCACAGAGAGAGCGAAGGTTCGAATCTCGGTGAAACACCAAAATTAAGAAAAAAAATTTTCTAATAGCGGTCGCCCCTCGGCAGGCAATGGCAAACCTCCGAGTGTATTTCTGCCATGAAAAACCTCCTCTTAAAAAATATCGGCCGTTCGGAGTCGGCTTGAAACTGTAGGTCCCTCCATTTGTGGAACAACATCAACACGCACACCACAAATAGGAGAAGGAGCTCGGCCAAACAACCAAAAAAGGTGTACGCGCCAATTATATATATGTATACACTGTTACGTATATACCGGACTTACCACACCATCGTGCACTCGTAGGACATGCACCTATAAAAAAATGTTCGCCTTCAAAAATACAAAATTACATCGCAAAAAGTATTACAATGACCTCACAACTATTAAATGAACATTAAATGACAGTGAATTTTGTGAAAAATTATAAAACAGATAAATAAATAAATAATTTTTCTCCAATTTTATATAAGTATACTCGTACAATCATCTACGTAGACTAAAATTACCTCCCTCGACGTAGTTCTTTTTTTTATTTCTCTATATCTTTATAATCATACATTTTTTCTTAAATTAAGCAGTCAAAAAGATTTTTTTCTATAATAACACAAATTCTAAAGTGAGTTTAACATAAAAAAGAGGAAGAACCTAATACAATTTACAGCACGATATTGCAACAACAACTACATAGCGAGGAGAACAGTCTATAAGAAAGTTTATTACGCGATCTGAATCCGATCCAGGTAAAATTAAGACTCTTAAGATTTCTGAGTTTCCAAATATGGGGAAGGCGTTTTTCAATTGGTTAGCGAATCAAAGGGCCCAAAACTTACCAATTACCAAGGCTTCCACCCTAGCAATGGGTTACAAGCTTTGCAAATAGGCACTGAATGCGATGGCTTAAAATTTGCAAAGAAAAATTATCTAATAATAGTGACTCCATCAACCCATTTTTGCACAAATTTAACAAAACAATTATGGATTTAGGTTTGACAAAAGAGCAGATATCGGCGAACTCGCGCTCAATAAAAAGCTTTACTTGCATGTCTGTTGTCAAGAAAGGAAATGAAAGTGCTGAGATTACCTTAGCTTTATTTGAAGAATGTTTTCACAGAACATTTTTTCCGCAAATGTTAGTTGTTTGTCAAAGAGTTCCAACGCCTGCAGATGCGATTGAAAGGTAAATACTTGCGACAAACTCGGAACTTGCACGGAACTCGATTTTCATTACGTGCAAGAATCGAGTTTTTACTGTATGTGCGAAGAAATTTCGAAGAGGGTGTATTTTCAAGAAGTAGGATATCATTTAAAAAAAATATTCTAATCTATTTTAGTCTCTTTGCCAACAGGTGCACATATCTATATACGAAGTGTGTTCAAAAAGTATTGCAAATTTTGAATTTTCACAGGTTACGTATATTCGAATTTGGATTTTTTTGTGGCGAGTTCGGCCATTTTGAATGTTCAGTTAATTGTTGACAGCTGCTTTGCTTGCACGTGCTTCGGCTCGTCTTCGAGTTTTACCTATTCAAAAAGATGGATCAAAGGACCTGTATCAAATTTACTCCAGAGGGTTATAACTGGTGACGAACCATGGGCTTATGGTTATGACGTGGAAACCAAAGCTCAATCATCTCAATGGAAGTTGCCGCACGAACCAAGACCGAAAAAAGCGTGTCCGTTTTCTTCGATTGCAGGGGCGTTGTGCATCATGAGTTCTTGCCACAGGGTAAAACGGTCAATATTATTCAGGAATATTACCTGCAAATTATGCGCAATTTGCGCAAAGCGATCCGCCAGAAACGCCTGGATTTGAGAAAAACCAAAATGGGCTTTTGCATCACGATAACGCCCCTGCTCACACATCGTTGCTTGTGCGCGACTTTTTGGACAAAAACAACACACTAATGATGCCACAACCACCGTATTCCCAAGATCTGGCCCCCTGTGACTTTTTCTTGTTCCCGAAACTGAAGAGGCCCATGAAAGGATGACGTTACGCTACAATTGACGAGATAAAGACGGCATCGAAGGAGGAGCTGAACAAGATAAAAAAAAATGTATTTTTTGAATGCTTCAAAGATGGGGAAAAACGTTGGCACAAGGGCATAGTAACTCATGGGGATTACTTTGAAGGGGACAAAATATATAGATATTAATGAATAAATAAATAAATTTAAAAAAAAACGCAAAATACGCGGTACTTTTTGAACACACCTCGTATGTGTAAAAAAAAATAATTTCCAGAAGCTTGTTTATAATATTTGTAAATAGTTATTTTTAAATTTTTATTTTATTTTTACATTTGTGGAACAACATCAAGACGCACACCACAAATAGGAGGAGGAGCTCGGCCAAACACCTAACAGAAGTGTACGCGCCACTTATTTTTTATTTTTTTTTTTTTAAATGGCCATATTTCTCTTTTACAGAAGATAAGCTGAAAGAAGTAGTTCAGGTGGTTATAAATAGAAAAAATCAACAATTTATGTGCGATTAAAACGCGTACACTGCTGGTCTTAGGTTAGACGCACGTTTAGTTGCATACAACTTTGCTTCATATTTATTTATTAAAGGACGATAGAAAAGAAGTTGATATGCAAAAATATTTCTTATTTAATGATACTTTAAATATAATATTCAAATGATTATACACATTTAACAAAATTGTGTTTTTCAAAAATTTTCTTAAAGCTACTCAAAATAAGGCGAATTTTTCTTGGTCATTAGAATAGACACACTTTGGCTTTTTAATTTTTATAAGAAAAGTATTTGGATTTTAACTTAAATTACTATTTAATTTATTTGCAATAAAAAATAGTAATAATTTCAGTAATGAATACTGCCTCCTTTGTTAGTAATAACTTCATAAATCCGGTCCTTCATAGAATGATACAAGGAATCTATGTAGTTCAAGGAAATCTCGCTCCAAGCACGTTTAATATCTGCAGTTAATGTTTCCTTATCTTCGTATTGCTTTCCTCCTTCGTAAACCTTCCGTGTTAGCCAGCCCCAAACATTTTCAATTACGTTAAGATCTGGAGAATATGGTGGCCAGGTCATGATATTAACGTTTTGACTCGAAATAAAAGATTTTACTACTCGAGAGTTATGAATAGGAGCATTGTCTTGTTAAAAAATCCAAGGAATCGGTCCAAAGAGATCTTTTAATTTTGGAAATACGGACTCCAACAATGTTTTGAAGCAATCGCCGTTCATCTTTTGATCGATAAAAATCAAGTCAATTGTTCCATAAAACGTGATAGCACCCCACACCATTATTCCCCCTTCTCGGCTATGGTGGCGACTTAAATATAGCTCATCTTTCCGCAAATCGTGATAATAATATTGAAATCCATCAGGGCCATCTAAATTAAAACGTTTTTCATCAGTAAATACAACTGAACGCCAATCGTTTAGTCGAGTGTCAGATTGGACAGTCCACGTCATATATTCTTTCGCGAATTGAAGCCGGTTTTCTTTGCGTATTGCATTCAAAGGGGGTATTTTCTTGATTTTTAGACGCTTCAGGTGTTCTGCATTTCTGATCGTACGCTGAAAAGTTGATAGGCTTGCTTTTACTCCGGCCAATTCCTTGATCTTAGCAGCAGATTTAGTCGAATTCGAAGCGATTCTAACAATTTGGCGTACTGCTTATTTTGATAGTGCCTTTTTCCCCCCTTTGAAGTTATTTCCATATGCCTCTGGATCCTTCAAATATCTGTCAACAGTTCTGGAGCTGCGATTTATTTGTTTGGCAATGTTCGGATTGGACAGTCCATGCGAGTGAAGAAAGTCTACTTTTTGACGTTCCAATAAGCTCATAACAGCAGCTTTTTCCTTTTTTTTTTCAAATGTAGCTCGAAAACACTTTATTTGTTTATTTTTGATATTTTTTCAATACGAAAGTTTACACTTGTCCACGCAATACGAAGAAATTTTAGCTGCGTCTAATTCAACGACTAACCGAAAACACGTGTGATTGCCATAGAAATTTCTATAACCTCCGAATGTACAGTTATTTTTTCGCAAATCAACCAGCTTTCAGCATTTTTTTTTTTCGAACAAGATTCGCACTTTGATAGGAAAAGCATTTTGGACAATTAGAACAAGCATGATAATAAATAATTGATTTTGTTTAAAAAAACGATGGTGCGTCTAACCTAAGACCAGCAGTGCATAAAAAAGATTCCACTATTTCTGATTTTGATAATTTTCTACAGTTTAACCATTTATGTTATCTCAAGTATCTGTCCAATTACTTATAAATTAGACAAACAAAAAACATTCTCACTAATCATTAAAAGAATTTTATAAGATACATTCAATTTAGTAAAAATTGTTAACAGCTGAAAACCTCAAGAACGCCTATAATTTTCATGCAAATTCAAGAGCTGAGTCCGAAAATTTAAATATTTTTATTTTTTGTTTGTTTAGCAATTTTTGAGTTATTATTAAAGAAAAAAGTAGATGATAAACATGCTTAAGATCCACTGGCCGATCAAAACGAGTTAAATATCAAATAAAGCTAACTCAATTTGCTACTCTCATTTCTGCTCCAATAAAATTCAACACCTCCAAGGTATTTACAAAGTTTGTAAACAAAATATTATTTTCTTGGTTTGCTAAGATATAAAAATATTTTCGGTGTATATCATAAGAAATATTTCTATGTATAAGAAAACGATTTTCGAAAGTTGTTGTTACAAATTTTTAGATCTAACATATCTAGCTAAAATTTAACAAACAATATAAATGAAAAGGAGTCATTATAGTCATATTAAAACAGTTCAATCAAAATAATTATTAAAATTCTAGGGTATTTTGAAAGTTTGGTCGCTATTTTGAATTCCATAAATTGAATTTTAAAAATCGAACTGCAGATTCGTAACAAGAGGCCTTAAACACCCCTGAGTAACCAGTTTTATTAAAGTATACCGGAGTTTGCTAAATGCTGCCACCGGCATGTTAGTTTTAAAAACGAATTCTTATTTGGTATATTTAAATTCCTAGAACCTTCAACTAATAAGTTTCATTCATGCCTCATAATGCTTTCGCCATTTTGAGTTTTAAAAACCTTACCTTAAATTCCTCACATAACCAATTTCTTTCGTATCCAACACAGCTTTAAAGTTCGTTCACCTTATTGAATTCGCTTTTTTGATTAGAAATTCAATTTGAGGTCCGTAATCAGTGGCCTCGAAATCCACGAGCATTACTTATCTCTGCTTAAAATCGCGGAGCAACCATTTATAAGCAAAACCTTCAATAATGAATGAAAAAATCCGCATGTGATGGAACAAAACGGCCTTCAGATTCGTATTTAGCGCATTAAAGCACAAAAGAAAAGAGCAGTCAGATCCCGTTGTTCCTTTTTCTTTTTTATTCTTTTTTCTCTTTTTTCTTCCAAAAGAACTTCAACCACGCGGCCTAGCTTATTATAAATTTATTTATATTTTATTTTAATTGTTTAGATCCAAAGCGGTATGTAAATATAAATTTACATTGAATTTTATCAACAAATGTAAAAATTTAGCCGTCTCTTACATAACACTAGCAACTCAGTTTTTGCCATCTGCTGGCCAAGCACTTTAATTACAGTGACTTTCAAATGATTTACACCTGTTACGCGAGCGCCATTAAGTCAATTTTCATTTACAGCATATTTCTTCCTTTCCACTAGCCAAATGTGTTAGAGTATAAAATGCGGCAATAGAGTATTACGTAATACTAACTAAAATTTGCTTTTGCTCTTGTTGTGGTTAATGCATGCAACATATTACTTATCAATGCGATACGCTTTATTACAACTAAGAAAGCAATTCGGCACTCGCCACACACTGAACTCCACCTCATTAAGATTACAATGTAATCTTATGAAATTCAAGAGCAAGCAAGCCGCTGCATTCTCTTTCACTGACCTAACATTTTCGAAAGTATTGTTTTATGTTTTTTTTTTTTTTATGGAAGAAATTGTAATGAAAATTTGTTGAATGTTTTGCAGTTAGGTGAGTGTATAAAAGCGCAGGCTAAGAAGGCAAATAGTTACAGTTTTGAAAAGTATCTAAAGTGGAGCAGTTATAACGGAAAAATAGCAGAAAATTTGAAATCATGGCATATTTTGTAAGTACAGTTCGAATTTACTACTGAAATGTTATAGTTGCAAAAATATTAAAAACTAATTTTACTCCATTTTTACTTTTCACAGTTATATTTATGTCCCTTTGTTGTTGTCGTGTGCGCCCAGTTATCCTACGCTTCACACCACGGTTTTGATGGCTCACAGTACGGGGACCATCATACAGTTGAGACACATTCAGAGTCGTCCAAACATGTACCCATCAAAGTGATCGAGAAGGTGCCTCTACCCATACCCCACCCAGTGCCCGTGAAAGTGCCCCATATGATAAAAATCCAAATTCCGGAGCCCTATGCAGTGCATCAGCCAGTTGAACAGGAAATCCAAGTGCCCAATTATAAAATTGTGCCCGATGTTACCATAAAACGTATACCCTACACAGTGGATAAGCCCTACCCGGTAGAGGTGGAGCGTCACTACCCAGTTGAAGTAGTCAAAGAGATTAAAATTCCCGTACCTAAACCATATTCGGTGCCGATAATTATTTACAAGCATGTGGTGCAGGAAGAACATCACTAAGCTTAAAGTGAGAGAGAAGAAAGCAAATTAGATGAAGCTATTCAACCTATTTATATTCATTTATTTATTTTATTTGTAATAAAATTGGAGGTAGTGTTTTGGAATTTCTGACTTTAACTATGCGTTCTGCTTGTTTGTTTTTTCGTTTTCTGTTTTTGCCTGAGGATTCAAAGTATATTGGATGGACGGACTCTATTATTTAGCTAAATAAGCTGACAGTGTGGCTATTAAATACTTTTCAAAAGCAACATTTTAATGATTATTATTTATATGTAAAGGGCGTGAATGATCTGTACCGGAATGGCTTGGTGCGTGACTACCATTCGAGAGTGCAAAGGTTCGAGTCTCCGTGCACGAAACAGCACGGTGGCCCCTCGGCAAGTTTTGGTCGCCATGGCTCCTATTGTAAGAAAGAAATGTCATGAAAAGCACGTTGAACTTTGGCTTATAATACCGCATAGGAAGGGGTACCAAATCAAAACTTCTTGAACCATTCAACATAACAATTTATTGAAATAATCAAATCTCCAAACTTGTCTCGTAATAATTCAATTATTTAACGTGCTGTATGGCACGTAGGTCTGTCTTTTTGAAACCAGATATTGTCAAGATTATCTTCTCCCGACCGTAAAAAGTTAGCTATGATCGGTTTATACCACTCTCCATTTACAGAGGCGGTTTCACCAGCTTCATTTTAGAAAGCGCCCACGGACAGACGATTACTTTGAACGATTATTTTGAGAACAAAATTTAATGATTTGTAGACATTATTTATGGGCATTACTTTCCACAATGAAAATATAAGTATTACTGTCATGACAAGCTAAATATGGAAGAAACGTCGAGGAGGAATCATATCACGCTTAATGAAAGACCCTTTATGGCGGCTACTTGTCATAATTCAGCTCCTACGCTGGCTAGGTTACGTAAAGCGAATGGACATTAACGCTCCAGCAAAGGACGTGCTCTCTTCGTATTAGTGGAACTGTCAAAAACGACGTGCTCATCTACATTGGAAACACCAAGTCGACGACCTCACCACCCTTGGTGTTTCTTGGTAGTAGCCAAGACCGACCAATGATTAGTGTACAACTACACGTCGTAGATTTTTTTCACGTTACAATATTAAACAAATTAAAACGTTGAACCTGTCGCTATACTCGTCAGTTCACTATAATCCTCATCAGTACGTGCCCTTGGGCTTCCAAAAACTATTGGATTGGCAACTAAGTAATTGCGGTTTTTTTCTAGAAAATCAAAGACAATTTTTTCATGGAACTATATTCTGTAATGTATTGCCTATTTTGATCAATCACCTTTTGGCAGCATCATTATCCCACGTTCATAAAACTTCTGGTTTTCATTAGCAAAAAACTGAATTAGGTACAATTTGGCATCCTCATCATTATTGAAATATTTATAAATATTAACAAAACCTTCTTTTGATGAATATCAGCTTTTGATGTTGTTTGAGTTGGTTCACCTGGCTTGCTCCTCGATCTTTATCGCTTGATATTGTTGTAAACAAGCTATTTTTCATCGCCAGTTATCAGTCGTTTTAAAAATGAATAATTTTCATTACATTTCTTTAGCAAATCGCAGCTGTCAATGCGTTGCGTTAAATGCGTTTCTTTCCGTTCGTTATTGCTCCCCTAAATGACAGAACCCACTTTTAAAACATCAGTAGCCACTTTAGAGTCTCAAAGTGACGGTTTGGTGTGCATTGTCAATCAGTGGCATAAATGTATTGTAATTGGTTTTGAAAATCGACGAGGGCAAGCAATTTCTGTGGACGGTGTCTCTGTGCATGCTGAACGACTATTTTCTACCAAGAGTGAATGAACATCCTTCTTTCAGTACACACATAGTGTCAGCAAGATGGTGCTACCCCGCACACGGCCAGGTAGTCCATGGCGATACCACATGATGTCTTCTGAGCAAACTGACAAGCCGTTTCATAACACATCCTGGCTACCCAGTTCAGCCTACGGACTTTTTCTATGACGGTACCTCACATGCAAAGTCATCTCAGCAATAAAAAAAATTATGTTCACGTGGCTCTTGATATCCCAACACCACTTCTCCAGCAAGTGGAATGGAGCGCGAAGGCCACATACATACCAAGAGTAACATAGAATGGTTAGTACTAACAGAAGAAGAGGTGCCACCAGTCGCCGGGCACCCTATACATATTTTAATGTTTAGCCGAAAATCATGAATATGACACAAGCTTCTTTTTATCCTGGTGTAATTTTCGGTTCCTGTGGTATGCCTCAAATATATATAGAAATGTACTGCCTGCATTCCTAAATCGTAAATTCGCTTTGGATGAAGTGATGTTTATTGATCGTGAATATGCCCGCGAAGGTGTAAAAGTGTATTAGAATCTGTCAGGTAACGTTGTTAACAAAATTTAGCACACTGCCCGACTTACGTCATATTAAGAATATATCGCACCCTAAATACAAAAGAGTCACAACTCAAAATGAGCAGAAGCTCAAATATGAGCGAGACGTTATCAATAAAGCCAACTTCTTTGGCCCAGAGCCCGCTTTGCCACTCCCCTCTGCGGCCATCACGGCCACGGTTAGCAAATGGGTAACTACTACCCACAAGCGAGCTTGGCAGGCTGAGAGAGGCTGCAGATGGACAAAACTGATGTTACCTATCATGTCCGATCGACTGTCGCAAACCCTTCTGTCATTAAGCAGAGGGGAGTGCAGACGGCTGGTTGGACTGATGACGGGCCACTTTCTGTGGGCGAAGCACATGGAAAGGTTGGGCATCTCAGACAGTGTACTCTGCCCAGCTTTTGAAGAGGAGGATGAGACGGCGGACCACTTCCTATGTGTCTGCCCCGCCTTCGCCCGAATCAGGTTTGAGGTCTTTGGCACTGATGTGTTAAGAAGCGACCATCTTGGCTCCTTGGCACCACAAGATCTACTCAGATTTCTTCGGAGATCGGGTAGATTTAAAGAAAATTAAAAGGGAATCCAAGTGTAGTACAATGGACTCAATTAATGTCTGAGTGCTGCAATTGCTAGTTGTCCCGACAAAAAAAAAAAAAAAAAATTTCAATAAAACGGTCCACGGATGACATATGGCAAAAATAGATTTTTTGCTTTTTGGTAGGACTGTTATAAGCTTACATGGCGAATTTCATCGTGATATGTCACATAGTTTGTTTTCTGTGCTACTGTAAACAAGTCAAGCTCGAGTGTGGAAAATTTTGAGTTGTGCCCCTTTTGTATTTAGGGTGCGATATATTGGTTGCATGGAAAAGGTTTGTATGCTAAAAATTTGTTGGCGTTAGATGCGAGTCATGTATTTCCAAAAATCTTATTTAAACAAAAGAGAGGAATTACGTCAAGATAAGTGTTTTACGTCTATACCAGGCGACAATGGTATAGTAAATATTTCCACAGTATGTATTGTACTTTGAGCTGTGTGTTCACATGACCTTCCACTGGTCGATATTTTCTGAAAAATGGGTATCTTCATCTCCAATCAAACTCCCCGATTTGTCTCGCAAGTATTCCATGGGCACGGAACTCCTCAAGGGAATACACATTGAGGACTCGTGACAACTTTCAACGATTTTTGAAGAATTTTCTCTACGGCTCCTACATGACTTTTCTAATTCAGGATTCATTGATTTTGAAGAAAATCTTCTACAGATATCAACCTCAGAGAGTCTTACCCCTCCTAACTATTAAAAAGTCCTATATTTAGGGATCTCAGTTGCCCAATAGGACGGTTTGCTTATAAGAAGACTCAGTAGATGGGAGCTCTCCAGTGAGTTATTTAAAGCTGTAGTGGATTTTCTCCTAACCCATCAAGCGACCTTTCCAAAAGATCTCAGCCGCCTGCAGGACTTCCAGAAGTATTTCCTCAGATTCCTGCAGTATACATTCCAGTCCATACTCTTCAAGCTCCTACAGGAGGATATTTGGGTATCGTTTTATCAAGTAGGTTGACAGGTAACATAATAAACCTTAACTAGCCCGAAATTTAAACTACAAGCACCCGCTTAGGTAACATAAGTAATTTTCTTTTGGCCAAACCCCAGAGAAATTTTTTTGCCGGACCATATTCTATAAAAGAATATTAAATGCCCGAAGCAATCACTATTCTCTTGTTTGTTTTAGGTTCAGTAGTTAGAACAAATAACTATTTAGAAAATATTTGATTTCAGTATCCAGAATGTCCGAATGTCAGATAAGACAAATTAGTCATGAAACAAACCATCCGCAAATTCGCGCCTCGACACCCATGTCGAGTAGTAAGGAACTTATTTTATTTGGAAACCAGTATAAACATCGATAACAATGACAAACCGTAAATAAAAATCATGTACTGCATCGTACACGTGGTAGAAGTGAAACTTCTGTGTGTGAATCAGTGTGAATAAGAGAGAGAGAGAGAGAGAGAGAGAGAGAGTGAGAGAAAGAGAAGGAAACAGGGATAATTTCAAAAGAAATACAACAGTATAAAATTTGTGTAACCAAAATTCGATTTTATTAACTATATATGCATTATGCTATCATCTGTTGGTGGTTCATTGGTAATACTGATATAATTGGTTTGTGATAGCTGAAATATGAAATATATGTACGTGATTCAATATTTTCATCTAGTGTAGTTCCGGATTTTGTTGTTGATTCTTTAGGGTTATTGTTTATCTGCAAGCCGAATGTTTCTCGAAGAAATTGAATCAACGGCAAAGAATCATTGAAATCTCCCCCGAGAATCAATGGAATTTTGTCTTCGCCTCTTCCAAGTGCATTTGCACCTGCGTGGCTGTAAACCAGTAGTGAGCGGTGAATGAAATATACTATGTCATCAAGATTTTGGTTCGGTGAGATATAGATGGCGGCTATGACAATAGTTTTTCCATTCAGCGTTTGACATTCTGCAATGCAAACATCGCCAACTGGTGTGACTGTTGATGAATATGACTGAGACTGCCTTGCAGTCATTTCCATGTTTGATGTGACGATATTTACGCTATCATCTTGATTGTGGTAGATTGCCACACCGCCAGCTCTAACATTTAGTCGCTTATATTTGATGACGCAATTGAAATTTGGTATACTAATATCCTCGTTATCGTTTAACCAAGTTTCGGACAAAAGTACTATACTCGATTTGCGAATGACAGAGTCTGTTAAATCTGCGGAATGTGCTCGTAGGCTCTGACAATTAAGAGTATATACAGATAGCCCTCTTCTCTGAGTCATGAAATCGATTATTTGATTATCCACAGTTTCCAGTCTATTTAACGATAGTCTCCGGAATTCATCTTGTAAATGAGACATACTGACTGATGCTCGTCGACCATGGTAGAATCTAAAATCATTTCCGTTCGTTATAATCCACAAGCCTTCAATACAAGTGACTCCTGATAAAGCAACGTAAACTAATGATTGCGAATGTTTTTTATCATATTCGTAAACAACTTCAGAATACGTGCTTCCCTGAGACTTGTGAATGGTCGTCGCACAAGCACAAACTAATGGTAAATGTGATCGTTTAGCGTTAATCGTTTTGTTGTTGTTAAGCGGGATTGTCGATGTGCGCCGTCCGATTGGTACCGCTGTTTTACTGATATTATGCGCTGCAACATGACTAGCAACTTTTTTTTTATATGTCGCGTAACATTATGATGTATAGCTCTCCTTCTCTTTCTCTCTATGTCATATATCTGTATACTCTATCTTACAAGGAAGCCTATGTCTTAGGTATAGAAAATGTATAGCTCATTTTCTCCTTCTCTCTACGTTGTATCGTTTTTCTCTCTCGCGTAACGAAATCTCTAAACGTTACATTTTTTCCAATTCACTCTCCATTGTCGCTCAAATATCAGACCGCTGCTAAAGAAGTTTCACTTCAAAAAGATATTTTTTTTTTACTTAAAATCCACTTAAGACTGAGTCGATAATTAAAAAGTAAAGATGGCTCTCGACGAACAAACACTACGTTTTGTAGGTCATACATCATGCCAGTAAGACGTCATCCTGTATAACACAGAGGCTGGGACGATGAGGGGACTCTTCCGATGTTAGAGAGACAAAATCAGAGGCAGATTGACAAAGATAAATATCGTAGACGATGGAACGGTATATGAATGTGTGTATAGAGCTAATTCAGCGAGTAAAGATCCGGCTCCTCCCGCTAGTGGGTTACGTCGCATAAATGGATATAAACGTTCCATAAACGTTAGAAGAAGAAAAGGAAAGGCTCGAAAAAGTCTTGAGCTACAATTTGTGTATATAGGGTGTTTTTTTTTAGAGGTTAGGTTTTCAAGATGAAATAAAACGTATATAAGTTAATGTTATGGCCAAGAATTTAGCTTTATTATAAAGATAAGGGTTTGCCATTATGTTTTAAAAATGATACCCATTCAACCATTTGTGCGCAGGCGCTAAATTCAGTAAATAGCTAAAATTCCCAGACTTTTCGAACGCACCGAAGTCAATAAATAATATAATTTCAAATCATCGAATAACCCAGTTCTGCTGTTACTCAAAATTGGTGCGTCCATAAGTTTTCTCGACAACATTAGTCCGCCTCGCTTCTGTAATGCAAAGAGATACGCTTTTCACAAAAAACTGATACTCAAGCGGTTATCTGTGACGGTAAATCAAGAGCGGGATATTTTGATGTCAAGCATTTCCTACGAGCACCACGAAGAAACCACTTGAATTTAGGAGCTTCTAGTTCATCGTCCATCTAAAACTCCGAATTTATGAACCACGGCATTCGGAATCGCGGCATTCACAAGACGGTTAACAAATTCTAAATTATGTTGATTTGTATTTTGTGAGTCGAAGTTATTTTTTGAAAAAATAAATGCAGCACTCTCGATACAAGCCGCGCTTTAACTCGATTTATACCCAAAACATCGTGTATACCACTCTGTACCGATCCAAGTGAAACTCGAAAGTAGGCTGTCATTGCCCTGATACTCACATGGCGCACTTTGTGAACAACTTTAGTAAAACGCTCGTTGTTTTCGTGCGAGAAATGAGAAATTCGGGGTACTTTTGGAACGGAAGATACAATTCTTGCCGAATGCTTTATGAAAATCTCCTATTTCCCTTTTGGAATTATATTTGTAACTTGAACTGGTATGTGGGAAAACAATGAGCAGTGCTTGGATATATTTAAAATAAAGGATATGAAAAATGTAACTCAGTTTTATAGGACTTCTCTCTTTTTTATGAGGTTTTGTACCCACATACTCGATTTTCGCCACACTGTATTAAAGCAATAAGGAGGGGTAAGAGGTGCGGTGGAAACATGTTGCATTGCACCCGACAATAAATGGCACAGAACGTAATTTGAAACGTTGCTTTATCGCTGTCGTAGCAACAACTTTTTAACTGCTTCAGCGACAACACAAGCAACAGCTGACACATTGCCAACCAACGCCATTTATTTCATTCTTGTTTATATATGAGTATACAAATGTGCTCCTTACTTGCCAGCATACGCCAACAACGCTTGTTTCCACTATCCCCATTCTACGTGTATGTGTATGTGCGTGTTTATGTGTGCCCTTTGGTGTATGTGCATAGAAATAACGAAAATACAATTAAACGCATGTAAACATCAAATGACAACTCGCTACTCACAAAATCCGTAAAACTGAGTGAAATTCGCCACCACAACGCAGCAAAAAGTAATGAAATGCAATGAAATGAATTGCTTTGCTAACTTTGACCTGCCGAAATGTGCACTGATTTCATGTTGCATAAACGAATGAAACTTTTACCATCAGAGGTAGGGTGCTGCTGGGTGGACGTATGTGTGTAAATTTTGTTAGTGTGATGAATTTCGCTACAAAATTGCAAGATTAGTTAGCGTGAATTGAAATCTGGAATAAATTTCCCGATTTTAGGGAAATTCGTTTCGCGCTTGAAAGGAGGGTAGAGGTAAAATATTTGTGAGGAGCTGGTATAGAAGTATCTTACCGAGCTTTTTATAGCACATGTCTTGAAATATGACATTTTTTATACATCTACGCAATGTATGTGTGCGCTACGCAAAACTTCTATTATATGGCAAATATGCGATTGTTGCTGTCTGATAACATTTATTTTCAAATAATGACTAACTTACGGCAGTGCGTGCGCGGAGTTTGATATACACGCGCTATGCCAATCCTACTCTATATACTGCATTGTGATAAATATTTTTTTATTAGTGACGTAAGAAATTTCTGACATTTTTCAAAGACAAGATTTTCAGTTGCTTGCACCTTATTAGATACACTACACTACACTTTTATCAGTTTTTACTGTTTTTTCTCATGATGGCAAGAATAATGAGATGGCGCCTATCGTGGTCCCGTTACTTTGCTCTCAGCGAATTTGACAACGAGTTACGTGATTTTAGCTCCATTATGGCCAGACTACCATTTTCGTAACTTGATTCAGCATTTTTTTTTTGTTATTTAGTCTCAGAGTTTAGTTGTTTCTTCATGGCATTTTTCTAGCCTGTTCTAATTAATATGTAATGTTTATAATTTTGTATAATATACATTTTTTAATAATTAGTTAAATGATTTACTCAGTTTTATTTAGCTTTACTTTTTTTTACCATCTGGTGGCATTGCCCACGATTGCAGGTGATGTTGGTGTTCTTCTGCTTTCGGCAATCAAATGTCTCTCTCTCACTACTGCAGTGTTGCCTAGCTTTGGATATAAAAATGCACTAAAATGCTCATTTAAAGAAAATAAAACACTAAATTTTTTTAAATTACTTAAGGGGGGATTCTACTGTAAAAATCAAATTTTCATGGATTTTGTTTTCATACTTGTATTAATTTAATTAGTAAAAAAAAGTTTAGGGTTACATAAACACAGGTCTTGAGTGTACAAAAAAATTTTTTAAATTTATTTTCATTTCAAAATGGCAGCTGTACAGCCGCTCCCCCGAAACGCCTTTTGAAATCTGCCCACACTGTCGCGCATTTAAAAAAAATCTGAAATGAAAAAAACCAAATTTTTTTTATTATATATCATTATTTTTAGTTGTTAAGCCTATTACTTGCAAAAAAAAAATTTTTTTGTAAAATTTTTGAAGTTTTTTAAAAAATCGACATTTTTTTATTGTCATTTTGTTATTAAAAAAGGGGTTATAAATAATAAATTTTTTCCCACCACAGCTTTAAAAACTAGTAAATATTGTTAAAAATATACTATCAAAGTTTGAGCTTGATATGTTAATTTTTCACGGAGCTGTGATGTGGGCAATTTTGAAAACGTGGTTTCGAGAAAAACACGCTTAAACAAGCGCATTATCAAGCGCATATGACCGTAAACCGCTCGAGCGCTCAGTTTATACCTGCTTTGCTAATACTTTTATAACTTGAAAACTATTCAAGATTTCTTTGTTTCAACAAAAAGTAAAAAATCGATTTTTTTTAAGTTTTACAGTAGAGGCCCCCTTAAAGAACTATGTATGCGTGACAAATTTTCTTTAGAATGTGGGTTTTTTTTAATAAATGTGTTATGTTTATTTACAATTTAATTTATGATTTTTTTTTTGTTATGCGAGACTATTTTGTTAAGGGAACGACTTATTTGCTAAATTTGAGGTTATGTAACTTGATAACGTACTCATTTTGTAAAAATTTCACTATGGTTTCTTTAGTATTTTCTGGTATTTTGTGGCTTATTTTCACAATGAATACATCTCTTGATGCCCTATGTCCCACTAAGGATTGATGGCCGGAAGAAACAATTACACCTCTGTGGTTTTAATCCACATTCAGCAAATTCAAACGCCTTTTAAAATGTATAAAAAGGTTTTCAATCTTAAGAAGAGTTGAGAGAGGGGCATTTAATATTCTTGCATAACCTTAAAAGGAGAAAAAATTAAATTCATACTTTCAAAAAATTTCAAATTTTATAAGAACCCACTAATCTTCATTAGCACCTTCTCATGTATAATAATACAGTTTTTTTTTAACTTAAAGTTCCGGGAGCTTTAAATTAAAAAAAAGAAACACACACGAAACTTCAAAAGTTTCGCACTAAATTTATTGCGAAGAGCAAATGGTTGGAAGCTTGGAAAAACGTGACGTCGCGTACTCTCTGATGGGTGCAATCTTCTTTCTCTCATTCTTGGCTTTTTCTTCGTTTTTTCAATTGCCATAATTTTCTTATAAAACAACAAATTTCATATAAATCAAAATTTCCAACTTTGCACAAGACTCTTAGAAATTCGCTCAGTTTTCTTCAAGATTTCAAACTTTTAATCAGAATTCGAAAAAAGAAATTTAAATACGACTGAATTTTGATGTGGTTTTTTATAAAACAAAACTAGTAAAAGTCCTGCACTAAACAAAATTATTTGCATGCAAAAATACAGTAACGAATAACGAATTTTGAAAATTTTTTCAAGATGTGGCGCTTAAGCACTTTTTATTTCTTAAAAGTTCTATAACAATAATAATATCCCGTTCTCATTGAATGTAGCTTTCTTAAATTCTTACCACTATGTTAACAAATATGAGCTTAGAAACGAATGGGAATACTCAAAATTTAAATTTTTTAATATTGCGGTTATGTAACAAAGAGAAAGAGATTGGTTTAAAAAATGTAATTAAAGAAAAGATCAGTTAGAAAGGGAGCACATTAGGAAACGTGAAGAAGAGATGTGAGAATATATAATAAGTAAGGGAGGTAAGGAGAGAATGAGTAAGAAAGTGTGTGTTGTTGGTAGCGGGAGCATGGGTATGTGACTATACCTAAGTGTACCTCAATCTAGTTTTAAAAAGTGATTAGTGGTACTACAATAAAACTATATAATAACATTGTTCTCATAATTGTCGTTTGAGATGGCCTACCCGAACTTAGATAGATATCAACATCCACATGTAAGCCAATGGAGAAACCAGTTTTCATAAGCCTTTTTGTGTTTGAAAAGGAAAATGGTGGGCCAACAAGAGTTTTTTCTTTTTGCTTTAAATCACTTTTGATGGGTTTCTCTCTATGACCTTCTCTCAAGCTTTACTTATCTAAAGCTCATTAACAGTATCCCTTGAAAAGCTACGATCATACTAAACGAAATATTCATCGAGAGTTTAACTTGAATGCAGTTTTTCCAGATTATTTCGAATATTGGTGCTCACAAAGTTAACTAAAAAATAAGCGAAAAAAATTAAAAACAGAATTATACCAATTAACTATAGTCAAAACTCGAAATTATGTCTTGAAAACAAAATTATGTCACTTTTTTTATGTCGAAATGTGTCGAAACAAGCTTTAATAAAGGTCGCTAACTCAAGACGTATATTAACCATGTGTTGGTAGAATTAAAATAGAAGGACGTACGTTTGTATTTTATGCCTTACGCTACCTATAGTATAACAATGTAATGAAAAATACAAACAAAATTGAGTACAACTGCCAAAAATTTGTCAAACAACTGAAATTTATTCTTGGCCCGCTTTTCCTCCCTTTCAGCCCAATAGAAGAGTTCTAATAGTTGTTGCCTATGGAACTATTTCATTCTTTATTTCCCTAAAATAAAAATTATTTTAAAATTAATTATATCCACTTATATATGTATATGTAAATACATATATACATAAAATTAGCGCTCACACCCTTTGTTGGGTCTTTGGTCGAGCTCTTCCGCTGATTTATGGTGTACGTCTTGATGTAGTCCCACAAAATCGAGAGACCTACTTTTTTATACCACCTCCGAACGGCAGATAGGTTTTTTATGAAGAGCTTTTTGATGGAAAAAATGCACTGCGAGGTTTGCCATTGCCTGCCAAGGGACGACCGCTATTAGAAAAGAACTGTATTTATCATTTTGGTGTTTCGTGCCTGAGTTTTCCAACCTGGTTGTAGTCACGCACCAGTCCTTTCGGCTACCGCTTATTTTATTCTCTTACCACGGTATTTTATACCTACGCACTACTACTCAGGGGTATTAAAATTCTACCCACACAGTTGTATGTTAGAGTATAAAATAATTGAAATGCATATAAACATATACATACCAATATGTTCAGAATGGTGAGAGAAGTCGATTTAGCCACGTCCAACCGTCGATAAATCGAGCAATAATTATTATATTTCAATGAAAGTTACAAAATTACAGACGACTTCGATAAGAAGAAATATTGCATTGCCGTGTATTTGGACATCGCGAAAGCTTTTGACAGAGTATGACACAAAGGACTTCTATATAAGCTAAAAACCATTTTACCACTTAACATATTTAATATCCTTAAAATCTACATGACTGATAGACACTTCTTCATAAAATATGACGATGAGTGCTCTGTTATCTTGACGGCATCTGCTGGAGTACCCCAAGGAAGCGTACTGGGCTTATACTTAGTATACACAGTAGATATACCAACGCCAACTACTCGAGCATCAATGATAGCTACATTTGCAGACGACACAGTTTTAATGTTAGCTAACCACAATGAAGAAGCAACAACAAAAACACTGCAAGATACGCTATCAGCTACAACACAATGGTTTGAAAAATGGGGCATTGAGGTCAATAAAGACAAAACACAACATGTAATATACGCGAAGAGAAAATCTGCAAGATATCCAATCCAAATTAACGGGGAAAACATAAAAATACACTCAAGTGCAAAATACTTAGGCATAACGATTGACTCAAAACTCACATGGAGAAAACACATACTGAACAAGAGAAACGAGATGAAAAACAAATTCCGACAACTCTACTGGCTACTAGGAAAACAATCAACCCTAAGCTTACTTAATAAACAAATGATATGCAAATCAATAATCAGACCGACATGGACCTACGACATCATTCAGAGAAGTCAATCTAAGATGCTAAGGACAATCACAAACGCAAATTGGTTCATAAAAAATGACGACATTCATCGCGACCTCGGCATAGACACTGTCACTGAAGCAGTAAAAAGAAGCAGCAGTAAGCACGTCTTGCGACTATTGGAGCACAAAAACCATGAGATGAGACTGATACTGGAAATGGAAATTAAACCAAGAAGACTAAAGCGCAAAACACCCACAGATCTTGCTCGTACTGTAATATAAAAAATAATAAAATATATATTAATAATATAAAATTATAGAGAACTAAGTATTAGTAAAATTGTAACTAAATACCACCAAAGACAATAATGTTCTCATTCAAAGGGAAGGGGCATTTTAATTCCAAACCCTAACACCAATTACTTATTGTTAATATTAACAGATCGTAATTTATAATGGAAATAAAAAACAAACAAAAAAAAAACAAAAAATGAAAATTGGCGGGCATAATTCTTTTTGTTCAAATTTGGTTCGATATGAAAATAGTCAAAATCGGTTATTATTATGCCCATCTTCCAGACAACGGTGATGTATTACTTTATTTAAAAACCAAAAGTAACTATTTTTATAGGGACCTTCCAAAAATTAAAAAAAAATTTGTTTAAACACAAGGAAAAATTATTTATGTCGTTTTTCTGGTAATCATTGGTAGCATTTTTGGACAATTGTGAAGGGAAATACAAAGAAGCCATTAAATATTGTCAATCGTTTTTATACGGAATTTATGGCAAAGCGAATTTTTCCCAAAAACAATAGAATACAAGATTGCACCATTCCATTTGCAGTGATGTCAGTTCTGCGAATAAACACACAAAAGGATTAGGAGTGAAAACTGTCAAGCACAAGAAATTGTACACACACACACTTTCTTGCCAAAAACTTTACAATAATTCTTGCTTTCACAATTTAACAGGCTGCACCTTATTTTTATAATTTTTTTTTATTTACAAATTAAAAATCTTAACATCTCACAGTATTTACCAATTCATTCACTGAATTTTTAATAACAAATAAGTTCTCCCGTTTTTGTTTGTTTTTTTCATGGCACTGGCGAAAAATAAAGTAGCCATTATCGGAAGGCGCCATCTTCTGTTCTCTGTACACTAGGCCGGGTCGATTTGTGGGGAGGCAAAAAAATCACCCATTGCTATGTGAAAATCATATTCTAGGGATCAAAATAAGAAACTTTGCCGAAGGAACAATACCTCTAAAACGAATTCTGATGTCCCCCAATTTGGGTCGAACTTTTTAGTTTCTTTTCTCATGTAAAGGCCAAAAATGGTGATATTTTGAAATGATTGTATGGGGAACCCCCCAGAGGAGTTCCAGAGGGTGTGCCACTGGCATGGGTGGATCGGCCGTTCAAAGTCAGTGAGGGTCGGTCATACATTTGGACTCGATTGGAGCACTCTAAATGGGTCAAAGTGGGATTTTTCGTGCGACCCAAATAAAAAATATGGGGACATCAGAATTCGTTTTAGAGGTATTGTTCCTTCGGCAAAGTTTCTTATTTTGATCCCTAGAATACGATTTTCACAGAGCAATGAGCGATTTTTAAATCGACCCGCCCTACTGTACACCATGCATTTTTCCTGTGGATTTTCAAAATTAAATATGAAAATAAATGGTGTCGCATTTTGTTGGCCACAGCTTAAATTTTGGGAGGAGTATCAGGAAAAAAACTTTTTTTTCGGCTATCTGAACGCACATAACAAAACGGAAATGTAGTAAAACAGAAGTAAAATGACCCTTAGAGAATCAGCCAATATCTTAGTTGCCGCTTAACGGCTCATAAAAATACATAGTTCACAACTCTTCAGAGAATTAAAGGCTTGCATGTTAGGTGAACGAAAAATGTGCGCAATTCGTTTAAACTGTTTCATATTGTTTTTTCCCCAGTACACATTTACGCATACATATGCGCATGTGCTAAAATGTTCATAAGCTTTCATAAATCCATACAGAAATGCTTCCTTTACAATGTCAACTTTTAATACCAATTGAGTTTGCGACAACGAGCCATTTAACTTTACTGCCAGAAGCCATATGCAAACAAATATAAGCCCTCAAAAATATGGAAATTTAAGTTTTTTCTAAGAACTTAAACCAAAATTATGTAAAAACGTTAAGGCATAAAAACATCAAAATAAAATAAACCAGAAACAAACAAATAAAGAAGAACAACAAAAACAAAAAAAGAATGCCAAAATGTTATGAACATGGAAAATAACAAAAGGCAAAGTTCCCAAAGGCCAGACTAAAAATGAATATGCAAATACGAAATGTAGCAAAAACAAACATGCTAATATGTATATATAATAAATATATATGTACAGGTATATGCATCCACAACTATATACACATGTGCAGATTAAACACATACTCATACAAGCATCCACATACATATTGAATTGCGTGCATTATTAAACACTTGTTTGTACTAAATATAAAACATGAATATTCTCTCCAAGAAAAAAGCATTTGGTTTCACTTGTAATAATAATAAACATCAGACAGGCTTTGAATTGAAAGTAAATATGCAATGGAATAACCAACTGATGGCGAGATCGACAGCTCTCAATGCATATGAATACACACATACAAACACGTATATGAAAATCGATGGGTGGTTGGTTGTGTAATTCAGATGAGGTCAGATTGAGTGCAAAATGTGAACTTATGAAAACTTAAAGCAGCGAAAAGAAAATCCCACAAGCAATCAATTTTGAATGGAAAGAAAAAAATCGTATGGAAAGTTAGGACCACAGGCAGCTTGGCAGTGCTTTCGTAATATACATAAAATGCATGGTAAGTAGTTGGTATGTTGGCAAGTATGTACTAGGTTGCATATACTTAAATGAAATTCAGTAAATTTACCCACAAATATACATATCTACAAACTCAGCTATACACATATGTTAGTATGAGTGAATTTGTGTATGTTCATATGAATATGCAGAAAACTTGGCGTTTGGCCCCAAGCCACCATTCGAAATGTTGGCTTTCACGTCTAGCCCACAGGCCTAACAATATTACCTATTTCATCTATTTCAGATTTTGTACATTTGCCTATTAGTATATTTGTATGCTCGAATATGCGAAGAAGTTGGGGTGGAGTGTGCGAGTGCTTCCAAACCATCAACTCATGGCTTAATGGTGAAACGTTATATGTGTTTATGTATAGATGTATGTTTGCATTGTATATAGAAAACCTTTGAAGGTGATAAAAATTAATTCAAAATAGACAAATGTTGTGAACGGCCTGGACCTGCACCACAATAAGCTCATTAGTAGGTTGCTTAAGTAGGCTGTTCTTGAAAAGTTCGTCTGAGAGAGAAGGAGGCCTAGAAATTAGGGATAGCAATATTTTGTATTTTATTTGTATATTTTTTACGAGTACCGCCCAACGTTCGAGATTTGACTAACTAAAGTTAGATTAAGATAAATTCAATTAGTGTACTGGAATTTTTTTTCATGAGGTTGTGTACTTACCAACACAAGGTTATAAGCAGGATACTGAACTGTAATAAAAGGAGGAATAGACTCCATGCAGTAAAATCCATTAGTTCTGAGCTAACCTTTGCTTTGCAGCTAAATCTAAAAGAAAAAGTTTTTTCTATTAGCGGTCGCCCCTCGGCAGGCAATGGGAAACTTCCGAATGTATTCCTGCTATGAAAAAATATCTACCGTTCAGAGTCGGCTTGAAACTGTGAGGGACCTACATTTTTGGAACAAGAAGTAGAAAGAGAAGCTGGGAAAATACCCAGTAGAGGTCCAAATATATGTATATATAATTCATAGTCTTACAGCCATGCATCAGGCATACCCTTTTAAAGAATTCGTTCCTAATGGACAAAAAAACAGTTGAATGACTCCATTGACAATTATGTTATTCTGATCCTCATCTTAAGCGCTTGAGCATTTCTATAGGGTGGGCCATGTAAAATTTGCTTTTTAAATCGGCTATAAAAAAAAACTAATCAATATTTTTTCAACATTTTTATTTTATTTTGAAGATTGAACATTGTCATTTATGAATGAAAAATAATATGGTTCAATTGACCGCCACGACTGGCTTTACAGTAGGCCATTCGATCAAACCAATTTTTAAGCACATTTTCGATTGTTTGGGCTCCAATTTCATGAATGGCAACTTCAATTTCGTGTTTTAAATCATCAATCGTCTCTGAATGGCTCGCATAGCATTTGTCCTTAACGGTTCTCCACAAAAAATAGTCCAACGGGCTTAAATCACAGCTCCGAGGCGGCCAATTGATATCGGAATTTGCTGATTATTCGGTTTTCAAAAACGGTAGCCAAAACTTCGAGTGTAACTTTGGCAGTGTGACAAGTTGCACCGTCCTGTTGAAACCAAATGTCGTCCATGTCATCCTCTTCAATTTTTGGAAACAACTCGTTGAGCATGTCACGGTAACGCTCGCCATTTACTGTAACCGCGGCTCCTCGCTCATTTTCGAAAAAAATGGCCCGATGATGCCGCCTGACAAAAAACCGCACCAAACAGTGACTCGTTGTGGATGCATTTGCTTCTCTACAGTAACGTGAGGATTTTCTGAGCCCCAAATCCGTCAATTTTGCTTATTGACGTAGCCGCCGATGTGAAAATCAGAAAAAAAAAGAAGAAGACTCACGACTTTGGAAATAGATTTTCACTATTTCCCGATTTTATTCAAGCGTATAGCGTCCCATTTCGTAAATGTCTAACCTTTAAGTAAATTATGAACACATTTGACATGTCATTTGTGTTACCATTCTCAAAAAAATAGGTGGTTCAAAAAGCAAACGCTATATGGACCACCCTGTATAAACATACACGCTGTAATAGAAAAAATTTTGTTTCGCACACACCTCTAATTGGTCGTTCTGCAATAGGTACAATTCTGCCAGGTCATAAACTAAAATGTTCGCCATGGAAGAAAACATCTATCACCATCAGTAAAGAAACCATCAAAAATCAACACGATTTTAGAGTCACTTCAGACTTTCAATTCAATGTGCTAAAAAAGTTAGGTTAGATTGACTTGCAGTCACGCAAAGACCGGTTTGGTCCATAGTGATACCAGATGGAATTCATTGGTTATGTGTTTTTAAATAGTTTTATTGCGAATTCTAGGAAACATTTCCAACCTACTGCTGAGATGTCTTCTAATCCGTCAAACTGGGGTGCCCCCAAATATACTCAGCGTGTTTTGAATGGCCTGCGTTGTACACAAATGAGATGCTGCCAATCTTTTTACTGCCTCCCTGCTCTGAAGAACGATCTTGATGTTATACTAAACAATGTAATTGCTTTAATGGAATTGGTGCCAGTAGTAACACAGGCTAAGTCTACTACCTTTCAAACCGCGAAAACCTCAGGCTGAATATAATGCAGTAGTCTGTGGAGAAGGATTTGGGTTCACTTGGTGTTTTCAACTAGCGCCGGTTAGCACGAAAAACCATCAGTAAGGAACCTATGTAAACTATGTACCTGCTGCGTGAAATTTTTGGCGAACGTCTGATTTACAAAAATTCAGATTTCCCTTGGCCGCCTTGTTCGCCAGATTTGACTGCGTTCGACTCCTTCTTATGGGGATATTTAAAAGACAAAGCGTATCTTAATAAACCAGAGACTATTAGACAGCTGAAGCAAAATACTCGAGGCGAAATATTGAGCCTTCAACCAGAAACATTATGTGGTGTAATGGAAAACGCGTTGAAAAGAGCCAATCTTTGTATCGAGAAAAATGGTGGACATTTGTCTGATGTAATATTTCATACATAACTTCCATAAAATAAATTCAATGTATAAAAGCAATTAACCAAAATAAATGATTATTGCAAAAGTTATTTGTGTTTAACATTAGTAGGTCTTATTTCGCCCACCCTGTCACACAGCCAGTGAGTGTTCTTCGGAGAAAGAGTCCGCCTACGTCCTAACGGCTTTTTGCATAAAAATAGAGCTGCAGTAGCTTTCCTTACTCTGTCCCCTACATTAGTGTTCCAATTTAATTTCTTGTCGAGAATTACACCCAAATATTTGGCGCTATCCATAGTCTTACACCTTTTAATGTTGACTCCACAGATTGTGGAATTTTGTATTTCCTCAGGAACAGCCCTAATTCTGTTTTCTGAGGTTTCACACCCAAACCGCTATTTAGAGTCTATCTAGACAGCTTATTAAGAGCGGTCTGCATTAGATCGCTTGAGGTCGAAAGATATTTGGCACATGCGGCAACAACTGGTAACTATATAAGTTAATGAAATAATTTTGAAAGGCTCTTCAAATTCAACAAGAAGCGATGGTTTTAGTTAAAGAAGTGCAAATAGATCTAATATTTTGTTATGTCAAAACATTCTCTTGACAAACCGTATGAGTTGAGTTGTAATACAGGGTAAGACGAGGTGTTCTAACAATACAAATTGGACCATAAGCAATTCTGCTCATGAACAGCATGAAAAGTTTAGTTAGTACGGAAAGTGTTACGCCCTTTTTCCTATTAGAAACCAATTTCAGATATGGCGCACTTTTATAATTCTTGCTTTCAAGTGGTAAGTGAGAAGACACAATTTCCACATTTTGTCGGTATTTGCCTTCATAGTAAAGGTTATGCAAAATCTTTTAAAATCTATTCCGACGAATGTTCGCACTTACAAGATTATTGAGAATGTCTTCACCTTGACATCAATATGCCGATATATGCCAAATATTTTGCATCAAATAACTATAATATAACAATAAGCATATTTTGCATTTTCAAAATGCAATCGTTGGCTATTCCAGGTTAATTGTGTCCTATAATCATTTATAATTATAATTAATGTAAATAAATAAAACAATGTATTTCAGTTATGAAAAAGTTGACAACTCATTACCGGCGCACTTTTCATATAAACTTAAAAAACAGGTTAAACAAAAAGAAAGAAGAAGAAAAAAAAATAAATGTGAGCCACTCCATCCTGTGAAACTCTCAATTTGTCATACTTTAGTTGCGTGAAAAACTTGTCTTCATGTATGTTTTCGTAGGAATTATAATTTTAATAGAAGCTATTCGAACATCTGGCATTTTGCATTTATTTATTATTGCTTTTTGTGCGCGAGGTTCGACTTTGCATTGCGAAACGAGAAAGTGAAAAAATGCTTATTTCAACTTTTATTATTGCGCAAAAATATATATATATATCGTCCCCTTAGTATTAAAATAGCCTATAAATTTTTTGATGTTTTGAGAAAATGAATTTCAAACTTTTTGTCGAAAGTAGCTCTCACTCAAATCTCGCCTATAAATTTTTTGATGTTTTGAGAAAATGAATTTCAAACTTTTTGTCGAAAGTAGCTCTCACTCAAATCTCGTTATGTCTGTAAATATTTATTATTTTTTGACTGACGTTTTGACCCACTTTGTGGAACTAGAATTTGATAAAATTTTGACCACATATAAAATCGACGATGGAGAATCTAAAAATTCAATAAAAAAATAATAGCCTATGAGTACATAGGCTATTGTTATACTAAAGGGATGATATATGTATACATGTATTTACAAATAAGTAAAATCACATCCTTGCATCTGAGTTGTTCCATCATTGCGGCAGGAACTCTTAAACTTTCGCCAAAATTACGCCAACATATGGTTCGGCCACATATTTCTTGGGATCAACGATATCACTGCAAGCAAAAACAACATAAAACGAAATCAAGATTAATATGTAGTTTATAAAATACAAAACCAATACAAGTAATAATTATAGAATAAAACAGCAAACGAAACTGTAAAAGACTTTATTGTTGATAAATGATAAATAGAGTCCACTGAACACATTATATTTGCCATTCTGTCCTATTTTTTTGATTGAACGGTTTTAAATGGGAAAAATTCTTGCACATAATTTAAGAAAATATAAATTTTTAATACTCATGATCACTCTATAGTAATCACCGAAAGTGAAGAATCACTGTCATCATCGATTGACAAACGTTACCATGTGGTGAATAGATGAAGCAAATGGTTTAAAGAAACATATTTTTGTAGCACTGGAAAAGTGCTGCCAAAAATTAAGTTCGTTTGGCAGCACTTATCGAGAATTATTGTAGTAAAACCGTTCTCATACAGGGAGACATCTGTTTGAAATACTTGTTACTTGTAATGCTCGTGATCTGTCAACATAGCACCCTTGGTTTCCTCGCTCTTCTCAATGTTATTGTTGACTATATGTTTAAAACTAAACTAAGAACGCGATGGGCAACACTAAAAGAGAATTTGCAAAGTTGACGCAACTTAAGTCTCCCTATATGAACGCGATCTAATGAAAATCTAGTAAAAGAGGTTAGGTTAGGTTGTGGTGGCAGTCCGTCCGTCCGTATGACCAACTCACTTAGACCTCACAGGTCCGTTGTGATACCACTGTGCGACACGTGAACCTTGTTTATTTACTTTCGTGAAACCATTTTGAGGCTCCTTTGAGGCGCTCTAATATCCGCGCCAGATAGTTCTATAGCGTTAGTATAGTAAAAGAGAGTTGGCGGCAAATAGTGAGCGAGCGCTTCCTGCTCAATAACTTTGTTGGTGCTTTCACATGCAAGCGAACAGAGCCAAAAACATAGCGATCAGACAAGTGGCGAATCGAAAACGCCTAAAATTTGTTGAGCTTCCATTAGAGCAATGAGAGACTCGAAGAAAATACATACACATGGGAACTTGTCTGTAAATACATATAAAATGGTATAAAAACCCTTTGCCTACAAACACTTTATTACGCAAAGAAAACATTAGGAACACATCTAATTAACGACTTTTCACGTAACTTTAAAAATAATTTTTTTTAATGGAATCCAAATATTTCGTTTTTGTATCTTTATTGTATTGAGCTGAAATTAAACGAGTTCACAAATGCGAAAAATTATTTTTCTACCATTAATTTTATTTTACTTTTGATTCCCCTATTGGTTTCTTCATTAATATCCACTACTTCGTTTAACTTTATCGCTCCGGTAATAATCGAAATATGTGCTGAGATTTCAACTTTCAAAGCACGAATATAAATACGAGGGGTGCCTTTTATATTTCGGGATTAGAGAACAAAAACAAATTTTAATCATCGAAAATCACTTTACTGTTTTTCAAAATATTCTCCATGAAGATCTATACACTTTTGCATGCGTTTGAACCAATTGTCGAAGCACTTTTGCCACTCTGAATGAGATACCTCCAAAACATGCATTCTGAATGCCGCAACCGCTTCTTCAGGTGTCGAAAACCGTTGACCTCTCAGTTTGTTTTTTACGTACGGAAATAAAAAGAAGTCATTCGGTGCCAAGTGAGAACTATATGGCGGATGACCCATTAATTCGATGTTTTGGGTGCTCAAAAATGCAGTTGTTTGAGCCGATGTGTGAGAGCTCGCATTGTCCTGGTGAAGAGTGATCCGTCTTTGGCGATTGGTTTTCCTAATTTCTTGGAAGACAACTGGCAAACAAATGGTTGTGTACCACTCAAAATTTACTGTTCTACGTTGTTCTAGTGGTACGGTTGTGACATGCCCAGTTTTTCCGAAAAAACAGGCGACCATTTGCTTGGAAGTGCTTCGTGTGCGAACAACTTTTGTTGGATTTGGCTCATCTTGAAACACCCATATAGTCGACTGCTGTTTACTTTCGGGCTCATTCGCGTAAATCCATGATTCATCACCTGTCACAATGTCATAGACGTGTTTCGAAGCCCCGCGATCGTATTTTTTGAGCATTTCCTTCGACCAATCGACACGAGCCTTTGTTTGAGCAATAGGGATCAAACGCGAACAAATTTTTTTGACAGTCAAATGTTTATGCAATATTGAATGTATGCTGGTCCCACTAATGCCTAAGATTGTCTCAATCTTACGATAGGTCACATGACGATCTTGCAATATCAGTTCGCGCACAGCATCAATGGTTTTCGGAACAACAACTGATTTTGCACGACCTTCACGAAATTCGTCTTGGAGTGAACTACGACCACGATTGAACTCACCATTCCATCGATAAACACTGGTCCTTGATGCAGCTTCATCGCCAAAAAATGAATTAAGTTCATCCATGCAATGTTGCTGAGTTAATCCACGTCGAAAGTTGTAAAAAATAATCGGACGAAAATGTTCACGATTTAATTCCATTTTTGGACCGAGATGAATCTTTTAAGTTACTGTAAACAACACAAATAGCGCTGATATTTCAAAACGTTCTGAGTACGTAAAAGCCAAAAAATGTCAAACTTTGCGATACAGCTGTCAGTTGTCAGATTACAACACCAGGGTTGCCAAATTTCGAAATATAAAAGGCACCCCTCGTATTCAAAGTACCAAAACGTCACCAAAAGCTACAAAGACAATTCAACCGGTAAACCACTGCACAATCTGCTTTGCCGCTTTGACTTCTCGAAGCCATTGAAAGTCCCTTGCGGCTCGCTGTCACTCTGATATATTTTGCTCTCTTCATGTCATTGTATTGCATAAAATGTCTATTCTGGTGTCAAAATGCTTAGTTAAAATTGTAACTTATTAAGAGCTTGAAAGAGCTCGATGGCAACTTAATAGTCCCCGTGGAAGACAGCAATATCTTCAAACTTAGCCAGAAAACAATTTTATTATACGAAGAGGCCGCACTAGTAGTCATGATTGCTTAAATATCCTGCTATATCATTTGAATTTTAAAAGGCTCCTATAGCACATTTGCAGAAATATAAAGGAAGTCCCGGTAACATGAAATCACACTATTTTTTTTTCTTTGTGAATGATACTCAACCGCGAATGATTTGCAAAATTTTAAACACCTATGGGTATTTGCGAGGGAAAATCAATACATAAAGTGTAATAACACTTTCAGCGGACCTTCATTATCCCATTTCAACCATCTTCTGCGCTTTTTTAACTTAATTTTATTGTTCTATCTCTCTTTTCTCTACTCACCCATCGTGATATGCCGACTGCAATGAAGATGTTATCACCTCCGCTTGAGAGCCCATATTGAAGTGTTCATTTATATTCAAACTTTGTGGTGTGCCACCCAGATTTAACACAATCACAAATAAATCATCACCTGATATCTCACTGCAATAAATACAAAAGGGAATATTAAACAATGATTTACGGAACAAAATGAGCAACAACAATCAAAAGTAAATACATAAATACTATAAGAGGCGCGGTAGCTTGGCAACACTTGAAGCTGCTTCACTTCTACCCTGAAGTGCATTATGCGGTGAGTGCCTGAAAATGGCAACGCCTAAGTGCATTATGAGAGCGCTAATAAAGTATTAGCATATATGTGCGTATGTATGTCATGTATGTATGTAAGTGTGTGTATTGCACCCACCGTGAATAAATGATAATGTCATTGCCAATGGCCTTTATCTTAAGTGGGCCATCTTGTAGAGAGCGTAATTTGCGTAGGCGAATTAATTTCATAAATATCTGCAGATGACTTTTTGGTGCGCGCAACTGGGCCAGCGCATTATTTGTACGATAATTACTGGCGACTGGCAGCCAAGTGCGGTCGGCGGTAGAAAAGCCTGAAAGTGGCAGAAAATTTAAGTAAATAGATAATAATATACCTATGTATTATAATTGCGAAAAAATAAATATTACTCTGAAATAGTTCATATGTAGTTATGTGTTATTACTATCAGTATATATACAAGCATAGTGGATGTTTACTAACCAGCATTTTTAGAGGCGTCCCATTGATAGGGTGTGCGAGCGGGATCCCGCGAGTAGTTCTGATAGTTGCTGGGGTCAGCATTGCAGCCTTGTGGGTCGACCGTTTGCTCCCATGTTACCTCGCCATCTACCATGCATAGTTCTTCGCCCTAAGAAAGTCGATTATAAGGTGAAAATAATGGTTTAAATTTTATAAAACAATATAAGGTACCAGAATTGGGTGTTTACTACAATTGATAAGGCGTTTAGTAACACGAGTCGTACGTAAAGTCGAACAATAAGAAGGTTCTGCCAATGAGTTGAAAGTTAATGGGCATAGGAATCGGTGTCACTATTACAATCTAGTTACATGATATGTTCAGCATGTAAAAAATAACGGTAAACATTATTTTTTTCAAAGAAAAAGCGATTTTTTAGAAGGAAGACGAAAATGCATTCCGAGCATGCGAGACGACTTTTATACGCAAAATCTATAGCCGCATATCAGAACCTTCAGTAATTCGGATAATTTTATTTTTCAGTTGCTTATTAGTTTTGCCTCCATCTATCAAAACAAGGAAAGTGCGTCACAAACGAAAATGCATGCCTAAAACGTATCGCCTGCTCAAAAAGTACCCATAAAAGATAAGGTTCTACTTATGTACATTAAATCGAAAGCAAAAATAAGTTCAGTTTTTCCATTGAAATTATAAACCTAATTAAACTATCAGTCCTATGACAAAATTTTTTTGAAAAATACTAAGAAAATATTTTGAAAAAAAAACCTCAAATGATGGAAGAGTTAACATAAAAAAGGGCCACATAGAAATATTTTAAAATTCTGTTGGAATACTTTTTTGGCAGAAGTCTTAAAGAAAAGAAATAAGAAAATTCGTAAACATTTGCATTTTGTCATAAAAACACGGACAATTTTTCCACTAAGTCAAGTAATTTTACAAATGTTCGTCGATTCAGACAAACTTAGGCTTAAAATGTAGGTGACAAAATTGTCTTTCAGAAAACCTATCTTATGTCGATATACAAAAAGTTTTTGTTCCAGAAAAAAGTTAATAAACTTTGATAATTTAGTAAAAAACGTCAAAAATGCCTTTTTTTAACTTTCGACAGCTGTTTTGCGAAACCACCGACTTCCATTGACACGAATTATGTATATATTGCCATGTAGGTTATATGTGTGCCTTTCGAAATTTATGCACTTCTAAGAAATGGCGCGCACTGTTTTCGAGATTGCAGGTAATAACTGCACTATTGCAGAAAAAACAGGTTTTTTGGGAATATCTCGGAAACCGTTCATTGAAAAAAAAAAATAAAATTCATTTTTGGTTTCATCGACCTCAAATTAGTCTAAAAAACGCTTTTTGGTCGAGGACCATTTTTGAAAGTGAAAATTCGTAAACTAGTGTAATCGATTACAGTGAGGCAAAGAGTGGTTGTTTGAATCAGCTGTTGAGGCGACGCCTATATATAGAGTTTTGTTTCAATTTCTTGTTAAAAATTTTTTTTTTTTCTGTTGTTAACCTAATTTAAATTTCTTTTTATACAAAATATTGCTTCTTTCTGGCATGTTTCTTTTTTAGCTTCATTTAACCGCACTTTTAAATTCTTTTTGCTTTCTATTGTCTTCCTAGCTTGCATCAAACTAAGCTTTAAATTTTTTTACAAAACTCATTTTTTGGATTAAAATTTTTTTACAAAGTACATTTTTTTCTAAGTCTGACTTTCAATTTTTTTGGAAAACATATTTTTTTTTTGTATTTTTTATTAATTATCCTAACTTCTAAATGTTTTTCAGTACTTTTCTTTCTATTCTATTATTTTCATTAGAATAACCCAACTTTTAAATTGTTTGCAACCTAATTTTTCATTATCGTTCTCGTTTGCAATAACCTAATCGAACTATTTTTGTTTGTTTTTTTTTTTGTAAAAGATTTTTTCTTTTCATTGACTTGCTTATTAGCATTTGCCTAACTTAACTGAAATGTTTGTTCTACAGAACATTTTTTCTATTATCGTTCATGTTTGATGTTTGATGCAATCCTAGCGAAACTTTTAATTTTTTTGCAAAATAATTTTTTGTTTTAATTATCGCCCTTCTACACCTTAACTTTTAATTTTTTTCTTTCTATTGCTCTTTTTGCTTGCATTACCTTATTTATTTAATTTTTTTTTTCAAATTTCTCTTCTTATTGTCTTTTTTGTTTGCTTTAGTCTAACCTAGCTTCTCAATTTCTTTTATGAACGCTGACTATTATAACATTTTTTTCTTAGTTATCTCGCACATCTCATCTGGGATTACATCACGACATGTTTGTGCACGTTTTTCCGCTTCAGTCTACGTGATCTTCTGCGCTATCATTAATTAACCGCAGTATAGTCTACTGAGAACTTTTTGATACATTCCCATAGGTATATGTATGTATTTGTGTATTTTACATTATCTAGTCACCACAGGCATGCGTTGACCTTCTAAATGCTACAGCACATATTTTTTATTCATTTATCATTGTTCATACACAATAAAGGACCCGATTTCACGGTCAGTTGAATGCACACTCCGATTTATTATTTCTGACCAGTAATCAATAGAATCTTCATCAATATGTTTCCACAGCAGTAACTATCATCGTTATGAAGATGAATACTGTTGGTTTTTTGAAAGGTTTTTAAATTTTCGCGAAACAGCCGTTTTAACCACCTGCAAATCTCTTCCACTCACATGAACAACTAACAGTCCACAAGTTTTCATTACTACAAAGCAGCTGATGAAAGCACACGCACTACCAGAGCGCGTTTCAGGTTTTGTTTGTATCTGTTGATTTGAATCACTTTGCTTTGATAGTTGATGGTATGTATGTGTACTATATTTGACTAGGCCTTCATTAATCTTACTTTTTCCATACTCGCTTTTCAGCTTTGTTTTTTTCTTTAAAGTAATTGCTATTATAAATACCGCTCCACATCGTTGCGCACGTTTTGATTCTGGGCAATTTGTTGAAACATAGCCCAGTGTTAAGCAATTATAACAGTTAATCGATTTAGATACATATTTCACTTTCCCTATTTATTGTTGTTTTTCACTTTTTTCGCCGGTTATTAACATACCTACATACGCAGTTATAATGCAACACCTGATATTTTAATGATTATATACGGAATAATTATAAATATCCCATATCAACTTGATTCGATTTTTTTTAATCATCCGAATACCTAAGAGCAGATCATCATCATTAATTCAGTTAATAATAGTGGGTCTTTGAAGCTTGAGTATAGAAATCACGAAAATTCTCCTTATGTTTTAAAAATTTTATTATTCATAGGAATATAATCGATAAATGTGATTAATGCAGACTGCTAGTAAGCCTTTCCGAGTTTTATAGCAAACAAAAAAATACTTGAATCGTTTGATTAATTTTCGATTAATTGCGGTTTGAAATTAATCTTATACAATAATTGACACAATTTGACTTATAAACACGCCTCTTTTGTAAGTATGTTTCTATCGCAAAACAAAACTTTTTAGGAGAGTTAACACCCAGCATTCAACAAACGCTGTGCAAAGCATACTGTGCATATTTATTCGGATACAGTGGAACTTTATTTTAAAAGATTTCCGTAGAGAAATGCTCGAGTATTTTAATATGAACAGATTTTTAGCTCGGTGCATAGGAACTATAACTTTGCAGAACTGGTTAGACCGATCAGTTAATTTACACTTCGAAAATTCAGTTAACTTACACGCCTTTTTTGAAAGTTTATCGAATTTAGAATTTTGAATAAGGTCGTTCGTTTTTAATTTGGAATATCTGATGCCCTGCGCGTCTGAAACAATTAGTAATGGGGCAACTCCATGTCAAGTGATCCAAGATATACGTGAATATAGAATGAATTCATTTATTCTATTGGTGAAACCTTTATATGAAAAAAGTTGTACAGTGTAAATGACTAAGTTTTGAAATAAATTTATTTTTATTTTATTGCCTCACCTAATTGCGTAGTAGCAAAGTAAGGCAAAAATATGAAACCTTTTATTATTATTCCAATTATTATGTGGAGACCAGCTAAATAATCGCTTTTGAAATACAGTTTTCATCTAACTTCTCCCACTCTCAAGTGGAGCAACGCTATTTTAGCCTTACGAGGAGTGTGCTTATTGTTGTATTATATATTTATACAATATTCTTCAACTCCAGGCAAAGCGCGGGCCCAAGAATTATTAGAATTGTCAATTGAAGATACTGTTGCGAATAAATTTCAGTGAGAAACACCTTTAGGACTAAAACCGACCTCGAGTTGATATCGAACTGAAATACTTAGCGTGTTAATATTATATAACCACATTTTCTTACTTTCCGTAAAAGGTTTATACTGGAAGAAGTAAGCTCATCGATGTATCCCATAAGATCAAAATTTCTCAGATATATCTGTTTTTTTTTTGTTTTGCAAATTTACAAATCTTTAGTAATATGTAAGAACATTTTGAAATATTATTGTGTATGGCTTGTAAATTCATTATTATTAATTTTTTTTTTTTTCGCAAATGGTTTAAAACTGTTTTATGATGATTCTTTAGCTCTTGGGCGATGCTACGACTACTAACATAACGATCAACTTTGATTATTTCGGTGATTTTATCGTCATTTTCGATGACGGGCCTGCTTGCAATAGGTGCATCTTTAACATCAAAAATTTCGGGATAGAATCGCCGACACCAAACTTGCACGTAATTAGCTGTTAGAGCACTTTCACAATTTCAGCGGTCTGGCTTGCATTTTCTTCTTTTTTCAAAGAATTTTTCAAAGAAAAACTGTGAAATGTACCGAATTTCCACTGAATGGAATATACAAAAGAACAGAAATGTCACCTTGGTAACGAGCATAAACTTTAAAATGTTTCTTCGGTACTTGACGAGATATCGATCACTTCAGTCATCTACCGACAAAATAATGGATCTCTTTTCTATCCAGTTGGCCTTCCGCTAGGTTTTTTAAATTTAACTTTTGAAATTCCTAATAATGGTTCGGCTCACTGTAAGTGTTTGAAAATAAATAGGAATGTTCCCATAACTTTGGTACTTTCAGGGATGATCATAGTCTCAACTATTAATGGAAAACATACAATCTGAGAGAGCGTCTTTTATAAAAATAACAAAAAAAACTGTCCAAACATTTAGGAAGAAAAGATAATATTTTCACATGTCATGCCATGCCACCAGACACTTCTCAAGAAATATACTTTCCAAAAAAGGAGTCAAATGCGGAAAAGGACCTTAAGTGATTATAAATCGTAACTAGAAGCTTCTTATAAAAATTGTATTAGAACTCTACCAATGTTGTTTTTAAAAGACTGGTGGCAGTTGTACTACCATTTCGCAATTATTATGGGCGCCATGACAACTTTGCTCAGTATCCCAGTGGTTATTTTTATGCAAGAAAGGTTCACTTTTCTAACTTTCAGCACGGCCTGCACTAAAAGAAATGAAAAAGTTTCCCTCAAGATTCATAAAATGGGAATGAGCGTTCATTATATCGCTATGTTTATCGCTACTTTATACTTTAACTTAAGTATGCCCTACATTGAAGTCCATCACATCTTCTTTCTATTATTCTTAATTACTTACTTAAAAGTCCTTACTTAAAAGTCACTTAACCCAATTTTAGTTCTTGAGCCAACACCATAATTCATTTTCTACGTCCTTGCATACATACATAGTAGGTCACCGCATTTCCTGGCAAAGTCTGCAGTAGTATCGCAAACAGATCAGCACGCTGTGCACCCAATCGCGTCGAATAGCGTGGATTATCATGATTGCCCAGCACCCAGTTAGCCGACACACCTGCTGGCATACTTTGCATCCAATGTTCAATCATATCCACAATTTCTTGCGCTGACGAATCGTTCTTCACATTTCTCATGAAATAGAAATTGAATGGCACCATCGATCCATTTCGTTGTCCATCTCCATAGGACAACATCAAATTCTCAAAAGTAGTATAAGCCTCTGTCAATAAAACGCGTGATTCACCGCCTTTCTCCTTCCTATACTGCTCCACCAATTCACGCCACTGATAGATCATTTCAATGGACTCCGGTTGATCTTGTGTATACGTATGATTCAGATGACACCAATCATTTGGGTCTGGACATACACTCACATCGTCAATGACTGGTTCGTCAGGAAAATTACCATTCTCATCTGGCCCCTTTTCAAAAAGGAAGGGTATCGAATCAATGCGAAATCCTGAAATGCCCGTATCCAACCAATAACTCAAAACCTCCTTCATCTTCGCCACCACTAGTGGGTTGCGGAAATTCAAATCTGCTTGCTTAATAGCGAACTGATGCAGATAGTATTGCTGACGCTGCTCATTCCATTCCCAGGCGCTATAGCGAAAAGCGCTTATCCAATTGCTGGGTGGTTGACGTTTACCATTTGAATCTACTGTGCCATTGTCCCACACATAGAAGTCTTCATAGCCTGGTTCACGATTCACTGACTTCACAAACCATTCGCACTCATCACTGGTGTGGTTCGGCACAAAGTCGAGTATAATGCGGATGCCTACTTGTTTGGCACGTGCAACGAGCGCCTTGAAATCCTCCATAGTGCCGTATTCGGGCTGTATGGCATAGAAATCGGAGATATCGTAGCCGAAGTCAACCATGGGAGATTTGAAAATGGGCGAGAGCCAAGCAGCCGTAAAACCGACATCCTTAAGATATTGCAATTTCTCTGTAACGCCTGGAAGTAAAGAAGATAAATTAAAAACGGAAATTGAAATTGAATTTTGAAAGAAATTTTACTTCACGCCGTTTTAGGTGAACTATTCGAACTTTTGTCAAAAATTTTAGTCTGGTTCCCATGAAAAAAGTTCGACCAGAGGTCCTGTCTGCGACGAAGTTGGGGGACATCCTTTTTATAATTATTGGTGTTTCTTCGTATTGGGTAATCACTGTACAATGTACTTAAAATATCATGAAATTCATTTGGCATTTCGTAGACGATATTAGTGTCCTCTTCCATAGGTTCTCTGACGTGGAGACAAAACCGAACAAACTGTTCGAGTTGACTAGGATTAAAGCCATGTCCATCAACAATGCCAATAACAACCGAGTTATGGTAGAAAGCTCTCTCATGTCGACAACGTCTGTTATCTGAGATGCACAATAGCCGTGCAAAGTACGCGGTTCCACATTTTGAGATGATCAAAGCGTGTTAAGTGAGCCAAGTATTTTGGACCTTGCCATCAATTATTATAAAAATTGACTTATTTGCTCCCAGTATCTGCTTTTTTTTGTGTGTTTAGTTGTTTTTTTTGTCGGGAAAGCTAGCAAGTGCAGCACTCGGACATTAATTAAGTCCATTGTACTACACTTGGATTCTCTTTTACTCTTCTTTAAATCTACCCGATCTCTGCAGAAATCTGAGTAGATCTTGTGGTGCCAAGGAGCCAGGATGGTCACCTCTTAACACATCAGTGCCAAAAACTTCAAACCTGATTCGAGCGAAGGCGGGTCAAACGCACAGGAAGTGGTCTGCCGTCTCATCCTCCTCTTCACAAGCTGGGCTGAGCACACTGTCTGAGATGTCCACCCTTTTCATGTGCTTCGCCCACAAAAAGTGGCCCGTCATTAGTCCAACCAGCCGTCTGCACTTCCTTCTGCTTAATGACAGGATGGTTTGCGACAGTCCATCGGACATGACCGGTAACATCAGTTTAGTCTATCTGCAGCCTCTCTCAGTGTACCAAGCTCGCTTGTGGGTTGTAGTAACCCATTTGCTAACCGTGGCTTTAATGGCCGCTGAAGAGAGTGGCAAAACGGGCTCTGGGCCAAAGAAGTTGATAAGAAGTCAGAGGTATCGTTATCTATCTAGGAGAAAGACCCCACGCATTCCCAAAGACACCTTTGACCTGCCAGAAAGCTGTCAGTGCATTGGATGTCTTTGTTTCAACGTGTGGCTTCCAAAGAAGTTTCCCTCAAGAGGATTACTCCAAAATATTTGATTTCTTTGGACAGCTGGATTGTGACTCCTTTTAGCTTAGGCAAAACGAGTCCATCAAGCTTTCTTCTTCTGGTGAAGGCCATCAGTCTCGTAAGGTCTCGTAAGCGGCGCAGTCTGGGCCTCGTTCTCTGCTGCCATGCCAATGCCCAGCATACAATCTGAGGCAGCAGCAAATGCAATGAGCGGGGCTCTCGGCTATTCGAGTTTGTCGCTTGCTCTTGCCCAAAGATGCACAACAAAGGCAGACAGCCCACGTTTGTTACTGCTAGAAAGGAGCAGGTGCCCCTTCCAGGGCATCGTAAGAAAAATAAGCAGATGCAATCACAAATCTCAGCCATCCCCTTCTACCCTTATAACACACCTCAGCAGCCAGCTACCAGGTCCTGACGACAGAATTGCTCAAGACTCGTCACAGAGAGATGGAATGATACTATAAGACCGGTCCTCGAACTCTTGTCATATAATACCGTGGCCCCTTTCAACGCGCTAAAGCCACAGAGGCGACCCTTAAAGACCCCGGGCTCTTGCCCTGTTGTTATATGAGTATCTGCTTACTAATGTACGTCACGAGGCTGGGGCGAACATGAGGCATGAGTATACTGATTTGCTATGCCTATTTGAAAGTTATGTGAATACTATTATGCAATTTGCAGAAATTACTGGGCATAACCACAACTATTATTGAAAAAAGAAGAAAGGGGTATAATTTGTGTTCTGCCCAAACGACAAAAATATTATCCCAACAATTTTAACCAAAAAATAAAAAAATTTTAGTACATTGTATTCTAAATAATTAAAAACGTTTTAAAAATATTAGACAGATCCGAAGATATTTCACTTTAAAAAATAGATACCAAAACTTGCAACATTAAATAAATTTGTAAAATATATGATTAAAGTTTTGAAACAGTAGGCTGCATATCTATTGGGTACCTGGTCACAAAGGCATTATGGGGAACGAAATAGTAGATTAGATAGCAAAAAGTGCTGTTAGACTACCTTTTGAGCAAGAGAATGACATACCAAAACCGCTAAATACAATATACAATGAAATGGTCGACTAGGTACATGAAAAGGCGAATGGAAGCTAGGTGGACTAATCTGGCCACATGCAAAACAGCAAAAGTCATGTGTAGAGCTAAAGACAAAAAACTGACTCATTTCGAACTTACGCTCTCGCGAAAGGACTGCAGAACTATCATAGGTATGCTAACAGGTCATAATCTATTGGCTCCACATGTGTACAAGATAAGGATTGCCAACACGGACAAATGCAGGAAATGCAGAGAGGATGTTTAGGAAACTTTAGAACACCTTCTGTGCGTTTGTGCGGCATTATTAAAAACGCGACTAAGACGCCTGGGAGCCCCACTGTTTGAGGGTCTGGAGGACGTCTCAAAATCGGATGTCCCAGCGCTGACATCCTACATGATGTCTACTTTAGGTATTCATAGAGGTCGGTCTCCATCTGGTATCGCTAGGAACCAAAAGGTCTATGCGTGGCTTGTTGCCAACCAGGCTAACCTAACCTAACCTCATTATAGCCTACAAATAACCCAATTTTCAGAAGCATTAACGATAACGAAAATATTAATCATCCTCTTAAGAATGAAATGCCGCAGACCGTTAATATCCATTCCCCACAGCACCTCAGACATATGTATGCACAAACTGAAAACTAATTGGAGGAAAGTGAAAGTAGATGGGGAGTTGATTTTGGGATGTTCCCATTCATTAGCCTCCACACACTTACACACAAAAATATATCAATTTATCGAAAAATTTAATATAACATTTTATAGTACAACTTTCGATTCGACAGTGTCCAGCTCAGACTACTACACTAGACATTTGTTTTTAATCCTATTATAAACTTAATATCCACCCGTGCCACTAACGAAAATTTCCATTTTATTCTTATGAAAGAATTGCACTTTTAATATATCGATCGATATTTTTTAATTTCTTTTTTTAGTATCTCTTCACAAATGTCTGAAAAAAAATACCAAGAATAAATTACTCCGGTGTGCATTTTGATATATTTAGGCCATCAAATCGATGCCCCTATAAATGATCTTCTAGATGGGCTTTTATGGTGAACAGATTCATAAAAGAAAAGGATTGAGAGACTTATCCTTGCCTGTCATAGGATGTGTGCAAGTATTATTTTATATTCACACTAACATACCTCACTTTAGTGGTCGATATGTACGAATTTAAGAAAAATTTCCAGCATGAGGCAATGCACAAGACTGCCAGTGAAAAAATAAATTGTCAAAAATTAACTCAATTTTTGAATAACTTCAAACTTGTATTTTTTTACACACGAATTCATTGAACAATAACTCTGCATATAAGAAATGATCAAAACTTGACGATTTTGTTTTGTTTAATTTGCATAACGTTTGAAATTCGGATTTACATAGTTTTTGTAAGGAAATGTCCTATGTATGTTTTCATAAAAATTTATTAAAATTAAATAAGAAATAACTAAATTGTCTACTCTTGTCAATAAGTGTTCGTGCTGAGGTTATGAAACGCATATTTGTCGCATATATTATTTCATAAATTTACCATTCACTCTTTCTCAAAGCCACTAGTACTAAGTATTTATTATAACACCTTGTAATTTATTTCATGGCACTATTTTAATTACTATAACCTAAGTTTTTTCCTTCTTCACTTCCCCCCGTACCCCCACTTACCGTTCAAATCACCGATTCCATCTCCATTGCTATCCTGAAAAGAACGCGGATATATTTGATAGTAATTGGCGCCATCCCACCATTCCTTGGAGTGCACAATATTCGTATAGAGCCCCAAAAAGGCAGCGGTAGTGAGTAACACACGACAAATATGCATTATCAATGTTGCAATCATGCAATATTAGTTTTATTATTTTACTTAAAGATTCTCCATAGAGCGAAAGGAATGTTTAGTTAAATGAGGAACTACCTTAGTTTGGAATAAATATGTTAAACTGAAGTTCTAATTTTCACACTCTGTCTTATTTATAGGCGTCGCTTCAGAACTAAATACACTTAAAAAATTATCTGTATTCAAACAATGCGTTTTAATTACACTCATTATATTAGAGCTTTTGAAAAATGTTTTAATGTTGGCTTCGTGTAGGTGGCAGTCCGCGCCGAGTACACTTGCGCATGACTGTCGTGCGATTGGCCCCGTGATCGAAGTGCACTTCTCATCACGGGTAGCAAATGATAAAAAGAAAAAACTATTTTCCAATCAGCAATCGCCTGTCGGTAGACCATGGCAAGCCTCTCTAATAAAAATATCTGCCTTACACAGACGGATTGTATAAAATTTTAGTTCCTTCCTTACATTACAGAAGAGTGCTACAGAAAATAGCACTCTAAGAGAAGCTGGACGAAGCATCTAAGTAATAATGAATCCATTAGTATTCTAAAGTTGATACTGGAACATGTTCTATGTAGCATTTTTTTCTGCAAGGGAAGCTTTAACACACCAGATAGCAGTGGTAGTTCCATTAAACAATGCAACAAAAAAATAATGAAGATATGAAGAAATAACTGAGCTGTTATTTTGCTTATATGTATGGCTGGCTGAGTAAAACAAGAATCGAAATATAAAATTTGCCCAACTTTTGGACTTTAGTACGTATAAGCCTATAACTTAGTGCATTATTAGTTGGTTTTGGGAAGAAAACACTTGGACTTTCGAATGATGTATATGCATTTTTATTAAATCGAGGGCTTAAAAATGTTAGAAGAACCATTGTAGTGTGGCAGCTACTGCTCAAACAATTCGCCGTCCAGTAACTCGATGAGTAAAGACTTCATCATCCTGACATTGGAAACTACATACCTAGACGGCCTGGAATAAACCGGTAACTTGCGAAGATCTATGGTATTAAGGATGGTATCGAGGGGAGCCATCCATATCCATGTGAAATAGCGCAACGCAGCCATATAGCAGCGTTTCTTTCAAATAATTTTGTTCAAAATTTACCAGAAGTAATTCAGCTAGTCCACCATCAGGTACCAGCCGACCGCCATGCGTCATGCTATACGACTTACAGTCCGGACCTGTCGCAACTGAATAACGAAATGCGTAATTTTTTCAAGAAACTGATGGTGTACGAAGGGCGTGTTTCCACTCTCCAGAAATGTAAATAAGCAAATTACCTGATCATTGAAAAATGTATTCCTTGTACTCGCTATAAAAACCTCATCGACAGAAGGAGGCGGTATATTACGCTGTTCACCCTGAGCAGGTGGTTGGACTACAAAAATTTTGAAAAGAATGAAGGAATGCAGAAAGGAAATACATATGTAACCGTTGTTGTTATTGTTTTTGCAGCATAAACGCTCGATAAATGTTTAGGAAATACTGGTGGAGTAACAGTTCTTGCCAGCCGCCGTAGCCGAATGGGTTGGTGTGTGACTACCATTCGGAATTTAGAGAGATCGTAGGTTCGAACCTCGGTGAAACGCCAAAATGAAAAAAAATGTTTGCTAACAGCGGTCGCCCCCGGCAGGCAATGACAAACCTCCGAGTGTAATTCTGCCATGAAAAAATATCTGCCGTTCGGAGTCGGCTTGAAACTGTAGCTCCCTCCATATGGGGGACAACATCAGGACGCACGTCACATATAAGAGGAGCGGAGGAGAGAAGCTTGGCCAAACACCCAAAAAGGGTGTACGCGCCAATTATATATACATATATAACAGATATAAATGCGCGTTATTTCTGTCGTGTACGTTTATCATTGGCTGCGTATGTTGCATGAGTTCTTAATAGCGAGAAGGGATGAGTGACAGTTGGTTGATGAATTGAGGTTACACAAAATAGAAATTATGAAACAAATTTTCAAGAGCATTTGACTTCTCGATTGGATTAGCCATTGAAATAAAATAATCTGACGGTCCCAGACTACTTTCTATTGGATTACTTAGGTAGGCTGGTTAACGTAAAGAAGTGAGAAAGCCTTCAGACTTTCAAGTACAACACTCACTAAGAAACCTCAGATCTAACACCGGAAATCTTGCCCAAGGCGATGCAGGGCGATGCAAGACGACATAAACGGCTTGACCACTCGTCATTAAATAAATAAATGTAAAAAATAATATTATTCTTTAGGTTTTTATTTTCACTTATTTTCTTTTCTTTTATTTCATTTATTTATTTACTCTTTATTTGATGTACCAAAAACTAATAGTTTTTGCTGCGCCTTGTAGCGTACATGTTCTATTCTTTTAGGAAATCAACGATCCACGACCTACAAGCAATTTTCTCCTCACTTTTTGACCGCCAAATATTTCAGCGACTTTTCCGCTCAGTGTAGCAGGAACTTTCCGCTTCAAATTGCATTTGACGTTTTTCCGGTACCTGACTGTGTAAACAGTTGGTCTCCAGCAATTATCTACTCAAGTGTATTATTATCCGTATGTAGATACGCGAGTATTTGTACACAGTGTGCGCTTGTTTAGGCATTTATTTTATTTCCATTTAATTAACGTGCGAAAATTTGAACTCATAACGCATTGATTAAACGTAATTTTCATTATTTGTGTAGCAATTATACAATTTAATTGAACATGTGAGTGAATGAGTTCGCCCAACTCCGATGACAAGTATGTGGAATGAAAAAACAACAACCATTACCATTTCATTAGTGTGCATATTAGGGCAACGTGTGAAAGGCGACAATTACGCTTGCATTATTAACAACAAATGATGTGCTGATCGTAGTTTGTATTCATCGAATTGATAGGGATCAGCGAAATAACTAATTTTATGACAACTCAATTGGCATTAGCACAGTGGCAAGTAAATTGAGATACAAAATAGCTAAATAGTTTATTCAGGTACGTAATTAATTTTTCTTTTTTAACCTTAAATGAATAAGTAGCAACTAGTAAGCAGAAACACTAAATGGAGAATGGAGTGGAGTGATCAATTAAAGTTATATGTAGGGTTATCTGAAAACTACTCAAATTTGTTAATTTAAATAATGAAATCAGGTCACTAACCGGCCACCGTTGAGCGTTGCTATTTTTATTTAAAAAGTGAGTTCGCAAAGGCCATGAGGAATAAGCATGCGGTAAGTACGGATTGTGCGTTTTTTTTTTTTGTTTTTATGTACTCGTAATTGGTGGCATTTTCAAGTAAATAAATAAAAATTTACCCTTGGATTGGGAGAATTTATTTATGAAAAATCGAAAACAATTAATATATTTCGAGTGGGTTAGCCGATTTATTTATTATTTACTTATACATCTCAACCGCGAGAAGGTCGATAGGCACCGTTCCCGTTATCACATGGATTGCGTCATCTGAGACAGTGCGATAGGCACAGACTACTCGCAGGGCGCCAAGTCTGTATGTGGTTCGTATGTGTTGGAGGTATGATGGCTTTGTGTTTGCCCAGATTGGTGCTGCGTACAGAATCACTGAGCTTGTGACTGTTAACAGGAGTCTCCATATACTTGCGCGAGGGCTGCCAATATTACGCTTTAGTCTAGTCAACGCGTTATTTATTCTTATGGCTTTTTCACTGACTGACTCTAAATGATGCTTAAAGGTCATTTTCGAGTCAATGAGTACTCCCAGATATTTGATATATGGCTGCGACCTTATGCCATGGTCAGCTACCGTGATCACTAACTCTTCACGTACCCGTAGTGTTGTCAGTAATACGAGTTAAGTTTTTTGAGCTGCAAGTTCTAACTTCACATTTTTAAGCCATCTTCTAATTCTTACAATTGCGTCGTTGCATAACGCTTGCAACACGTCCAGATGCTTTCCCACTACCACCAACGCAATGTCGTCTGCGTATCCAATGAGGGTAGCATCACAGTTCTATCTTATGGAATAAAGTTTATATTGTGTAAATAACATAAAATTTAAAAGTTTATACACCTGTGTTCAGAAAAATAGCAACCCGCCATATAAGTATTTCGAAGTTCTTTTTTACAATTTTTCTTTTTTCATTCTTCTAGAAAACCATATAACTAATAAATCATCGGGAAAACGGAAAAATTTTCAAAATGTTTACTTATTCAAATATATGTAGCCATTTTCATCAAAACCCTTAAATTTCGACAACAAAACACCCTTCCCTGCGTAGCATTTTTCTGTTTTTCTGCCCATATAAAGTTACATAGTACGATTCCATGTCAAGTGATCTAGAATATTTTGAATATTATAGCCAATTGCTCTAAAAGTGTATTTATTTGTAGTTTAATAAGAAACAAAGTAACTCAAAATAAAATGCTATAATTTTGTGATTTAATCAATATTGACAATTTTGGTAAAGAGTTTTTAAAGTGAAGCATTTTCAGTTCTGTTCAACATATCAAACTTTTTTATGATAATAAGTTTTTAAAAAATTAGTATATACTAAACACACTTTTATTTAAGAAAAAGAACTTGAATCAAATGTCTTTGGAGTAACTAATGAAGCCTTCATCAGTTGTTAAAAGAAAATTAGTCGTATTAGACAAGGTCATATTTGACAATACTAAGCTGGCTCTTAAATTTCATATGATTTCTCGCAACTTCATTTGTTAATGAAATAAATATTTAATTATCAATTTACAGTGCTTTTAAAAATTGAAATATTTTTCAGTAAAATTAGAAAGCTTCTTTGAGCATTTGATTTATCGGTTTCCAAAAATATTGCTGGCCGACTTTTAAACCATAATGTACAAAATTCAAGCATTTGTATAGTATTAGAGTATATTTTTAGTATATTGATAATATACAGTATGAAAAATGTAGGATATCGGCTATGCACATTGAAAATATTACACTTTGCAACAGTAAAAGTTCTGAAGGAAAAATATCAAATATACGTGAAGCTATGGATTTTATAGGTAACCCACTCAGTTTTTTCTTTTTTTAACAATTTAATTCTTCAAAAGGTTTTGAAACTTCAAGAGACTACTTTATGATATTAACTCTCTATGATATTAATATGGACACAAGACAAAATTGGATATATCCATCTAATAAAAAAATATTGTTTGCGACAGAATAAATATAGTACTGTTGAAAGAAATATTACTTTTACATAATACATGCGCAGAAATATGTACATATATTAAATTCGTCATTCATTATATTTAATAATAATAATTGAACTTTCCTGCTATGAAATAAGGTATACGCAATGGATACCTCTGTTTAAGCATTTGCTTTTAAAACTTTAAAGACCTCTGCAAATTAAATTGAAGGGAAAATTTATAAACTGGGTATGCAGCATTATTACACAAATCTACTTATATAGTTACATGTGCATAGAAAATGTTTTCTTGATACAAAAAATTTGTAAAAAACATTGTTATCAATAAAACTACATTAGAGTGTAAAAGAAAAGAGTTAGACCATTTTGATATACGAGTACTTTGCCAACGTGACTTTGAACACTTTTATAAGTGCCCAAGGTGGGCAAGGAGCGAATTTTTGGTCCCACAGCCGGAAAATTCAGCCTGCACAACGAAACAACCGGTAACGGACAGAGGCTGAACGACAAAACATCCGGTAACGGACAGAGGCTGATCGACTTCGCCAGGGCCCGAAACATGGTAGTCTGCAGCACCAGATTCCAGCATAAAAAGATACACCAAGCTACCTGGCTGTCTCCTGATCGAAAAACATGAAACCAGATCGGTCATGTTGTGATTGATAGAAGACACGCTGTACGATGTACGTATGATCCGAGAACCCAACTCCGACTTTGATCATTACCTTGTTGCAGCCAAACTGCGCACTCGTCTCTGTGCCGCAAAAAACGTACATCTGCCCACGCACAAAATGTTCTACATCGAAAAGCTGCGATCGCAACAGACACCTAGAAGATTCGCCCCTCGACTCTCACTCCTCCTCTCAGAGAGTACTGCCCAACAAACCGGCATGTGCGAACAATGGAACAACATTTCTCGTTCCCTACGTACCGCCGCCGAAGAAGAAATCGGATTCCGGATCTCGGATCGCTACCGAGAGCTAAGAAAGAAAGAGAGACGTATTATCAGAAAGAAGAAATGAGAGGCCGAAATACGTGAGCTCAAAGAGCTTGAGATGTTGACCAATAGGAACAACGCCGGAAAATTCTACCAGAAAGTTGGGCGGCTTAATGAAGGTTTTAAGACCGGGGAGATTTCCTGTAAGAACAAAGACGGCGAACTGGTGACTGACGTACAGAGCAATCTTAAATTATGGAGGGAATACTTCTCGAACCTGTTAAACAGTGACAGCTACGCATGTCACAGAGAATGTGAAGATCCCGATACCCCAATCGTTTACGACGGAATTGTCGTTCCGCTACCCGACCATGACGAGCTGAGAATTGCGATAACGCGGCTAAAGAACAACAAATCCACGGGCGCCGACGGACTGCCGGCTCAGCTATTCAAATATGGCGGCGAGGAGCTGGTAAGATGCCCGCATCAGCTTCTATGCAAAATATGGCCGGCTGAAAGCATTCCTGCCGATTGAAATTTAAGTGTGCTCTGCCTAATCCATAGGAAGAATGATTCTGCAATCCTCTCAGATTTGTCTTCTAAATTACCGCGGGATTAGTCTTCTAAAGATCGCCCATGAGGTTCTAGCGAGCGTATTGCGTGAAAGGATGAAGCCCACCGTCAACCAACTGATTGGACTTTATCACTGTTTGATTCCAAACGAGGTTGCAGACCGGGTGACTCGCTGTCGTGTGACTTCTTTAACCTGTTCTCGATCCTTTCGTACGAGCCGCAGAACTTATTCGCTCAGGCACAATAAGAACGTACACTTGTTGGAGTATGCCGATGATATTGCCATCATTGGCCTTAACAATCGCGCTGTTAGTTCTGCCTTCTCCAAACTGGATAAAAAGGCAAAGCGAATGAGTCTGGTGGTGAACGAGACAAAACGAAGTACCTCCTGTCATCAAACAAACAGTCGGCGCACTCTCGTGTCGGCACCCACGTCACTGTTGACAGTTGAATGTTGCAGGCGAGGGAACGATGGACGGTATGAGTTTTACGACGACATAGACATAGTGCATCAAATGAATACAAACGCTCCGAAAGTATTTGATGCGGTATCAGCTGGTAGTATCAGAGGAAGAAGAAGGCTTCCTCTCCATTAGAAAAATCAGGTGAAGAAGGACTTGGCTTCACTTGGTATGTCCAATTGGCGCCGGTTGGAACGAGAAAGAAACGACTGGCCCGCTTTATTACACTCGGCCAAAATCGCGTAACCGGTTATCGCGCCAATTAAGAAGAAGAGAAGAAAAGGAGCCTTTCCAGGGCAGAAATACACTCCGGGGCTTACCATTGCCTACTGAGAGTCGACCGCATTAAGAAAATACTTTCTCTATCGTTTTGGTGGTTCATAAACGGAAATTCGGTTACTGCGACCGCCATATAAATAATAAAAAACTATATCGCACAATATGAAATTTCGATTTTATGCACTCAAAAATGAAATATAGTTAGACCATTTCCTTTTTAATGCAAATGCAAAAAATGTTTAGCTATTCAACAATAAAATTTTAAACATAGCAATAAATTCCGTGAATGATTAGTACTTAGATATACCTATACAGAAACTAGATTAAAAAATCGGTTATTTTAAAGCACACTTTTATTGTTTAGTGAAATTTAGAAGGATCAGGATTTCAAATATTTATTACTCGATATGTGTGCACATATCCATCGTTCATTCACCCTTTCTTACTGCTTGCTCAATAATTTACTATCATCAAGTTTGCTTTCACTATAAAGTCATAATATGTCTGAGCGTCTGCTTGGCAACACATAAAATCCGGCTGCCGCCAATGATATGATGAGTTGGAATTCATACTTTCGAAGGCGGCGAATGCAACAAATTAAAGTGCAAATGCACAAACACTTATAATTTGTAAGTATGTACGCCGTATGTGAAAATAGAAAGAGGGAAAATTTTGAAGAGATATGTAAAAATAGAAAGAGAGAAAATAATTAGACCGGCTGTTACTTGTTTCTAGCAAAAGCTTAACCGCACTTAAGAGCATTTTGAAGATTGCGAAATATGAAACGATTCACCTCCAGTAAATTTTACTTAAACAGCAGATAGTTGCCATCATATTGGACTTTTGATGCTAAATTTTCATTCAACTACCCTGAAAACCTCTGAGATTTTTTTTACATCCCCCCATGGTGGATACGCCATTTGGAATTTTAAAAAGCTGTACTTTGCACTTAAAAGTACATTTAACTTAAATTTTAACCTTTTTCATGGAGTCTTCAGAAATTCGACAAACACTTTCGATTTTTTTAATTTTCCCTGTACTCGCTTGGCATACTATACACGTATGGGACTTTCTTTGCTTTGCTGTTGAGATATAGTACCCCTGAAATGCTAAACTTTTCAAAAAAAAATAAAAAATACAGAAAGGGGACTGTTTCGACACCACGAAGATTACCATTAAATTATGCGAAATAACCATATAAATTAAGATTTAAGAAAGAGTAAAGCATTCTTTTTGAAACCATGCAGGTGACTCTGGAACATAGAATGCCCCAAACGTACATTGGCGGCCAGAGTAATAATTTTTTTTTTTTTTTTTTTTATAACTTACTTTATTTGCAATCTATCTACTATAAGACATTCAGCAAATTAGATCTTATAAGATAATGGCAGCGGTAGTTTTGCTTTTCTGCAAATCTACATAGAAATTACAACAGATTGTTAACTTGTACAGTTCGTTCTTAAATTATTAAAATTCATTCAAGATTGCTTAAATTCATTGTTTGTTAATAGTATCACTTAAGATTAACTTACTTAATTTTACCTTAAAGTTTATAGGTTGAGTAGATTCATGCTAGAGGAATGGCAAGTCTAAGATATGATTGCGTTTTAACCGTATAGTTTCATTGGTTGTGTCTAATAAACAAATAGCAGCTAGATTTATGTGATTAGATAATCGTTTCAGATATCTAGTACTATATTTTCGAATTTCATTCTTTATAAAAGGAATACCTAAGTCGTTATGAATAGATTCATTGGTAATAAACCAAGGGGCATTAACAAGGCTTCGTAATGTTTTTGATTGGTAACGTTGCAAGATCTCCACATTGGAGTTGCTAGCAGTTCCCCAAAGCTGTATTCCGTAGGTCCAAATGGGCTTCAGAATAGCTTTGTAGATCCGTATTTTGTTTTCTAGACTAAGTTGAGAGTTACGGCCAAGCAGCCAGTGCATACGTGTTGTTTTAATTTTTAGTTGTTGTTGCTTAGCCTGAATGTGATCAAGATGCATCCCTAAATATTTGACTCTGTCACTAGTGGGAATTTGTTTATTATTTAAAAATACAGCAGGGCATTGCTCTCTTCTTAATGTAAAAGTGACATGTGTAGATTTTTCCGAACTAACTTTTATTTTCCATTTGTTAAGCCAAGACTCCAAAATTTGGAGTTGATTTTGCAAAAGATATGAAGCTTCTACAGGGGACTCGTTATAAGCGATAAATGCTGTATCATCAGCAAAAAGTTGCTACTTCTACTTTTTCTGAATTGGGCATATCAGCTGTAAATATAGTATACAGGACAGGACCTATGACACTACCTTGGGGTACACCGGCATTAATGTTATAAATTTCAGATGAGGCATCCCCGTGCCTTACATAGAAGTGTCTGTCACTTAAATAAGATTTAAGTACCAGATAGAAATGTGCTGGTAATATCTTTTTTACTTTGAACAGAAGTCCCTGGTGCCATACCCAGTCAAATGCTTGTTCAACATGTAAAAAGGCTGCAAAACAGTATTTTTTCTCTTCCAGTGCAGCTGTAATTACATTTGCGACCCTGTGGCACTGCTATGGTGTACCATGTCTTACTCTAAACCCAAACTGATGTTCAGGTATGATGTTATGATCCTCAATTACAGGCAACATTTTTTGCAAAAATATTCTTTCGAATATTTTCGAAAATGTTACCAGCAGACTAATAGGACGGTAAGACTTGACACTATTCTCGGGTTTATTGGGTTTTGGTACCATGACCACAATGGCACATTTCCACTGGGTGGGATAATGGTATAAATTAAGGATAGCATTGTATATTATGGTTAGGAATTGTATAGCTTTTTCAGGAAGAGCCTTAACTACTTTGCTATCGATGTAGTCATATCCAGGTGAATTGTAGTTATTTAATCTATGAATTTCTGTAGTAACTTCATTATTTGATATCTTACTGATTGGTAAGTCCATTTGACATGGAGATTCGAGAAAGTTCAATATCTCTACCTCATCACTGCTGGTACCTACGGAATTAGGTTGAAAAGTTTCAAAGAGGTGTTTTGCAAATGCCTCTGTTTTGGCTTCGTCACTCCTACACCATACGCCGACTGAATCTCGTACTGTTACTTTACGTGTGGTTGGTCGCTTTCCAAACACTGTGATCATCATTTTTAGTGGGTTCAAGGTTCTTAATAAACGAACGAAACAGGTTTTTTACTCAAAAATGCATTACTCAAAAACAACTCATTTTAGCTACTGGGCATTCAGCTTAATTGAAGTTTGTGGTGTCCTCTTGATTTGGAAAAAGTTATAAAAAAAACAAAAATATGCTTTTTGAAATATTGAATTTCGAAAAAATTTAAATTTTTTTTCTTTTTTGCTAAATAAAAAATTGTCAACTACTTTTTTGCAATTGTTTCTACATGAAGTCGCTCGTGTAAGTAATTACGATCATTTTGAACTCAGAATTATTAAAATCGGTTCATTTTTGACTAAGTTATGGGCATTTAAAAAAAAAAATTTCTTATATAATTAAGAAAAATCGAGTTTGAGCCGAAAAACAAAATTGCCGATAACTCTTGAAAAAAATTTTTTTCGGGCGAACAAAAAAATACGTGTCTCATTATTTTTACCAGAGACAAACATATTTAAGTTACATCGAAATCGAAGAACATGACCCGATTAGCCCGGTTGAATTGAAATGGAAAGCATCTCTTCTCGTATCATTATTTGGTATGCGTAAAAATTCATTGCTGAAACTTTTTTATTGGTTGGCGCTTTAGTGAGAGGGTTAATTTGCCTTACATTGAAATGATATCCATCTCTCCCAAAATAGCAACGGATATTGAAGAGCGTCATAAGATCTGTGTGTTTCAGATATGCGCTGCAACTCGGCAGTTCGCTTGTGCAAAACGATATCTCTTTTGTCAAATTCATTGCCAACAATAATAATGGCAACTTCGTTCCACGTAGGAGCGTTAAAACGTCGTTCGTGTTCACCTGTTGGCGTTCTGTCTGCTTTGGTGATAATTTTATATTCATCAGTTGGCATTATGTCGAGAGAGTTTTTGAACATTAGTATCAAATTATTCCTTTCGTGTAGCATATGTTGTAATTCACCAACAAATCCACGATCAACACCCGGGACGATGTTACATCGTTGACCTATCTGAGCGTCACTATTACCTGCAAAATATATTTGAAGAAATTGTGGATCTTTAACAGCATCAGGTAACAGCGATCCTGCTTTATGATAAACCTGACCCTGAATGTTGAATTTATGCATGTACCCTGCTTCTGTAACGACTTTCGTTGCGCCGAAAGATGTCATCTGGAAGCAAGAGTTGTACTTCCGTATGTTCTGTAGGAAAAGTTTTGATTCGACAGTTGTTCCGCATGTCAAACGGTTAAGTGGCTCAGGTGGCTCTCGTAGTGATGCCAAAGAAGCTTTACCGCTGCAGCAACACATTCCTGTCGCTCCATTTTTAATTTTCGTGCATTACAGTGAGTGCAAATGACGTCCATGTTACCAATACTAATTTTTGAGTGTGAATGATAGTCGACTGCAGGATCGTAATTGAACGCTTCTTCTTGAATATCGAAATTCAAACCCCTCCAAGATCTAAGTCTTGCTGTACGGTCACGTTCCATTAGCGCATGGCGCCGTTGTGTAGTTTCATCATCTCTCATTGCCTGTATTCGCTCCCTTTCCTGACTTAACCTATTTTCACGTTGTTCTTCTGTTTTAGCATTCCGAAATGTCCTCTTCTTCTTACTGCGTCCTCTTGTTCTTATTGCGTCGTCCGAAAGTCTTGGCTCACGTTGTTGTTCGGTTTCGTTTGTTCTCAATTCTCTCATTTATTGTAACTTTTTAGTATATCTTGTCAGTGACGTTTTCCTTTTTAGAGGCGTATTATGTAATATGTGATTCCAAAATCTTGCCTAACAATACAAATCTTGCTATATAGAATACCAATATAGAATTCCAATGAAGAAATAGAAATGTCGATGGCAGTTAAGCAAAAAAAATGCTTGCATCAAATAGTAAATAAGTAATATACTTACCAAAGCAATCTCTATCTTAATGTATGACGACAAAATTCAAAATGCATAGTTTTATCGCAACTATTATATTTTAAATATTTACAGTCGACAGTCGACACACGATCACGGATCGATCACGATATGATAAACGTCCAAAGTACATTTACCATGCGTCATCTCGACCTCGCCGACGATCATTTACCGACCGCTGTCGCCAACGTCAAATAGTGCTTCATTGGTCGACGCTTGCGAAATGTTATTGCAAAATTAACAATGAATTTGTGAATAAAAATTTGCCTATTGACTTTCGCGGGGAAAACTACATAACCATGAGCATTTTTGCATTATTCCGTTGTGTAGTTTAAGCGGTATTGAGTAACAGAGTACAGACATTCGCATTTATATATATAGATATTGTGCACGTTTAAAGTAGATTCGAGCCGTATTAGTTTTTTTTTTTTTTTGTTTTAATTTTCGAAAATGCATTCTACTATTCTATATCATGTTTACTGCTACAGCTGTGCCTAAAAATATTTTTGAGAAATTTTTACATTTTCTAAACTAATATCTCTGTTAAAACAATTTTTCTGTTAGTTGAGTTAACTCTGTTTTGAATATGAGTTAGCACACTTGAAGAAAATCTTACCTACATGCCTGGCACTGGCCTATAGACCACACTCTTGGAGGATGGTGAGGGCCGCCTTCATCCCAAAGGTTGGTAGAGATGACTACACCAGTCCCAAAAGCTTAAGATCCATCATGCTCAAAAGTCTCGAACGACTAGTGTAATTGCGCATACGTCAGAAGTCGCTGAAAGCTCATCCTCTGTATCCATTTCAGCACGCCTATCAAAACGGAAAATCCTGCGAGTTAGCACTGCAAAACCTTGTTGCTAGGGTGGAGCAGGCCATCGACAGAGGGGCCGTATGATAATGCCACTTTTGATGGTGTATTCATCTCTGCTAGTAGGCACGGCGTAGACCGGGTGCTAGTGAATTAGATTCGTTCGATGCTGGCCCAAAGAATCGTCACGGTGCGAGCAGAGGAAGATCTTCTGGTGTCATTCGAGGTTAACCCTCCATTTGGCAAATTCTTCTGGTGGATTTATTACGACTTCTTGAGCAAATGGTTGTGGAGGCGATAAGGGGTCTTCTCAACCAAGTAAGTGCCGGGCTCGGCGCCGCACTTCTTTTGAGACGTTTGGAATGATTGATCGTTCTTTATTTGAGGTGTTATTAGCTTCCAAGCAATCATTTCAATAAATTCAGATCTTAAAACTTTTTTTTCTGGACTCTTAACTTTATAAACACAAGTAGCATTGATTGCAGATATATTTAGCAAGTTGTAGAATACTACCATTGGCCATCGATTTGTTGTTCTCGCTACATTGTACTTTTCGCACATCTGATCTACCAAATCTACGGCGATTTTCGTTTTGTTATAGCAGGTTATTATTTCGGGTAACTTCTTTTCACCACTTTCTTGGTCAATCGAATTATCATGATGAATGTTTTGTGCACTTTTCTTGAAAACCAAAAAGTTAAGTGTTTTCTTCTCTGTCTTTTCTTGGCAAAAACTCAGGGGGAATTTCCCGTTTATTTTTCCGCACAGTACCGATATATGTCAGCTTCTTTTCACTAAGTAATTGTTTTACAAGTGGTACACTGGTAAACGAGTTGTCACCAGTTATATTGCGGTTAGTTCCTTCTACTGGCTGCACCAATCGGAGAACAGCTTCATATGGAGAATTACTAACCTTGTATGGTCCGTCAAGCTGAGTTCCCACGTAAGGCTCAAGATTACATGTATAAGAAGTTTTTACATCGACTAACGCAAACATCTTTAGCCCATATTTAGCCGGCTTACTAGGTATATATTGTTTAAAGGAGCATCGCCCTCTAAAAGCCAATAACTGCTCATCTATTTTCAAAAATTCGCTTGCAATAAAATTTTTTTCAAAATTAGCTACGAATATATCAAATACATCTCTGATGGGCGCAAAGTTATCGACTTCTCTCCTATTATTTCTTATTCTAATGTCATCAAACCTTAGGCATCTTAACAAAAATCTAAAACGCTTTTCACTCATTGCCAGTTACCATAATTCCACACCGTTTCCATTTGAGTTATCCCATATTTTGTGAGCATTTTTTCTAGAACCTCTCAAGGCTCCAATTAGAAATAGAATTCCTATAAAGGCATTTATTTCTTTTTCGTTAGTTAATCTTGTATCACTTTCCCTATCAAATTTGTTTTTGATTTTTTCAATATATATATTGTATGTATATGAATCAATTATCTTTGAATAATATTGTCAGTTAGAAAAAGTTGAATACAATCAATCTCCGAAGCCACACTTCAAGAGTTACCTTTTGGACCAGGAAAATGTTTTATAATATTGTGGGAACGAATGCGTACCTGTAAATTAGCTCTCATTTTTTTCACTTTGTTGTTTTCTCTCTGCCAAGGTAAAAATTATTGTCATCTGATTTTTTCTCTGCGTAGGCAGCTATATATAATAGCTTCTTCTTCAGCCGAAGAAAGTTCTTGTTCAAAGTCTGTTTGATGATCGTTACTTTCTACGACGTTGTCCTCTAGTTCATCTTCATCTGCTTCATCTATTGAACCTTCCTCTTCGCTAGAAAGCTCATCTAACCATTTCGTCCAAACAGCAGGATCTTTGCTATGTTCCAAACGAATTTTTTGGCATCAGACATTTCAATCTCTATATAAATAGTTGTACCAACAGACAAACTTTTAAATTGTGCACTCTGTAAAAAGTGTTATGTAATGAGGCGCGTGGATTACAATTGTAGTCCACTCGTATTTAACTTCAAATAAGTGGCCTCATCGTGAGTCTACTCTTTTAATTTTGTACTAAATTGGTAGTTCTGCATATTATAGACAGCTATTGAAACGGGAATTGAGATCTTCAAGCTAAGTTTAAATTGGCTACTGATTAAAGGTGGATGGATTATATTATGTAATCCATGCGCCTAATGGAGGGGTAATAGAGGCTGCCCCAAGGCGGTGTGCTGTCTCCATTGCTCTGGTGCATGGTGATCGATCTCCCACTCACCACCTTAAGCGATTCGGGAGTCTACTCACAAAAATATGCGGACGACATTGCCTGGCTGGTAACAGGCCCTTCACTTATGAACGTCTGTAGCAAAGTACAGAAAGCTCTGGATATGATTGACACTTTGTGCTGTGCGAATGGACAATCGCCAAACTCCACCAAGACTGGCATTGACCTCTTCACCAGAAGGAGGAAGCTTGATGGACTCGTTAGCTAAAAGGAGTCACAATCCAGCTATCTGAAGAAATCAAATATCTTGGAGTAATCCACGATGGTAAACTTCTTTGGAAGTCACACGTTGAAACAAAGACATCCAAAGCACTGACAGCTTTCTGGCAGGTCACGGGTGTCTTTAGGAAAACGTGGAGTCTTTCTCCAGCAAGATCCTATGGATCTACATGGCTATGATAAGACCTATTATCACCTATGCATCTCATGGAAGTCAGGAGAAACTTATCGAGACTACAACGCATTATGACCATTTGTTGCACTGGAACCTTTCCGACTACTTCAGGCCCGGCATTAGATGCTCTGGTGGGTCTAGCACCACTTGATATTTTCATTCAAAGAGAGGCCTTGAAAGCCATCTGCAGGCTGAAACACAATAGGAAATGGTACGGCCCCTTTCCGGCATTGGGTAACAGAGAAGGCATGGACTTTAATCCAACGATTCTCTCCATTCCCCTTGACTTCATGCCATCAAGAGTCGTACTTGAAAACAATACAGTATGGTGCTGTCAGAGGCTCAACTGTTTTCGCATTTCATGGATGGCTCCAGGACCGAGCACGGCTCCGGCTCTGGGGTCTACGAGGAATCCATCGGGACAAAACTGCACTTTACTCTTGGAATGAATGCAACTATATTTCAAGCGGAGGTGTATGCTGTTCCAAAAGCGATGAACTTTGTTGTGGAAAACAGATGGAGAGATGACAGATCTATATGTGTCTGCAGTGACAGCCAAGCTGCGCTCATGGCCTTAGACAACCCTCCAACCACGTCAAGGGTAGTCGAGTCCTGTAAATCTAGGCTGAACTTTGTCGGTAGACATAATATCCTGATGCTAACATGGTTCCCGGGACACGTGGGTATCGTGAGTAACGAGATCTCTGACTAATATCTCTGATCCCGTTCTGCCACTCCCTTCTGCAGCCATCAAAGCCAAGGTTAGCAAACGGGTTACTCTAACCCACAAGCGAGCTTGGTAGGCTAAGAGAGGCTGCAGATGGACAAAACTGATGTCACCTGTCATGTCCGACCAACCGTCGCAGTTTCTCCTGTCCCTAAACAGAGGGGACTGTAGGAGGCTGGTTGGACTGATGACGCGCCTCTTTCTATCTGCCCAGCATGTGGAGAGGAGAATAAGACGGCGGACTACAGAAAATGCGTCTGCCCGGCATTCGCTCGAATCAGACTTGAGGTATTCTGCACTGATGTGTTAAGAAACACCACAAGATCTACTCAGATTTCTCAGGCGGTCGAGTTGTAATTTATTTACAAATATTTTGCGTTTAAAGATACTTCGAATCATTTTATGTATATTCATAAGCGTTTCGACGTCAATATTTTAATTTTGGAGATTTTTTTGGTGCCTACTTTTTGGGGCTTATTCCCGTTCCTGGCTAGTGCGTACTATAAAGTGCTATCCATTACAGCATTGGATTTATTGGTATTGCTTTGCGGTAATTTGTGACGTTGCTGCGATCCTGGAATCGCTGCGTTTTTGCGGATGACAAACGCTCGGAGTAGAGCGCGTTGTTGCAACGGTGTGTGTCCGGCGTTTACCTACACCGGTCGACCCTATCTCCGTTTTTTGTAAATTTTGTCTATTTGTATTCTCTGCAAATGTTGTGAATTTATTTAGGTATATATTCTTTCTCTCTCTCCCTCTCATTCTCTTTCGGCTCTCTCCCTCTATCTCTGCCTGCCTGGAAAGTTTCACTTCTGTTATGTTTACTATGCTACACGCACTTTTTTTTAAATAAACGCTCACTTTATTTATTTTTTTTTTGTTTTTTTGAATAAAGCACATACTTTGTATTTGTAAGTTTTTTTCAAGCGCTTAAAAACTGAAGAGCACCAAAAGAGCACTTGATGCATATATATAAATTTGGTTGGACCACCCGGCTTTTTGCAAATAAAACCTTGCATACGTGTTATCACATATTCGCAGTTATAGCTATATTAACAACATGATTTTCACGACCATATTTTGCCGGCATCAAGCCGACTTTGCAGCAGCTGATTATGCTCTTTTGTATTCTGGGTGAAAGAATGACTAATTTTTTTCAACACTTTCTAACATTCATCCTTACCACACATACAGCTATGCGAACACAAATAACGCACTCAGGTTGGAAAAGCATGCAGTAGGAAAAATGTATCGTGCACCGCCCTTTCTGTGGGTTTGGCATCATTGTCTCTTGGCATATTTTTCATTTTTTGCTTGTTTTATTTTTTTACGCCACTGGCGTTACTCCAAAATGCATTTAATTTTACTAAACACTCAAACCCACACAAAACAAATAGCAGTGATTTTTAATTTCACTATCATTCCATTATTTGTGCACTTTTCTCATAGCCATAATACACCTCTTCTACCCCACTTCCGCTGCTAATGCCCTTAATGCTGCTGCAAATGAGTGCGAACCTAAAATCAGCGAACAAAATTCAAAGTAAGTGCGGTCAGTCAGTTTATAGGTATGCATGTGTGTGTGTATGATATATATAACAGTATTACGCTCGACTGAGAATGACTATGGCCGCAAATGTAGCAGCAGCAACAGCAACAACATCTACAGCTAGTAACTAGAAACCAACAAACAACGGCAACAACAGCGTTATAATGCAAATAGCATTGCCCTAAGCATTCGGGGAAAGCGACAGCGGCACACAAAATAAAACGCAATCATACATACTGACAAATATGCAGAACTACTACTGAATTGTCTAATATGAATACAATGTGCGCCTGACAGTCATATCTACTCTCCAACCAACATTCGGATTCACCACATTGCGCGACATACATACATACACACATCTATACATACATACATATATACACACACATACATATTAGGTGTATTTTTGAATATACTTGCATATGAATATTAAGTTGGGCCATCCAAAAATTGCGGGTGTTTCAAATGAAACATAAAATTTCTGTATTTTAAGACCACTACAAAAATATTTTGGCTCAACACTGCATTATTTATGGGCTGGACTGAGTTAAAAACATTTCAAAAACCTGACTATATTTAACGCGATGCAATTTTTGTTTAATTTTAATACAGATCTAAGTCTAAATTTTTCTACTAACTAATACCACTTTTCAACTTCTCTCAGCTCAATAATAACGCTATATTGAGCCAAAATATTTTATTGTAAACCATAAAACATACAAGATTTTATGATTCGATCGGAAAATAAATGTATGTGGTAGCATTTAGCATATTTGACCCTTTCTGGACGTAAGTGATGTACCTTAATGTAGAATATATATGTAAATACATACACTTTCCTTTGTGTGTATGTGTGCGTGTGCGTTTAGTGAAAGCGCAAAAGTAATGACTGCCAGAACATTTCCGTTCGTGCGGTGGACATTTAAAGGGAAGTAAATGCTGTGGTCCCTTTGCTCCTGTTCACCACTACCGGCACCGTTTCTTGTGCTTGGCTGTCGTTAGCGTTCATGTCCAAGTCTCTATCCCTGCCGCTGACGTTACTGACTGCAAAGCGTTCATTCTTGGTAACGCGAAATTACGAACGAGATAATTTTCATAATTTTCTATTACGACGCCGGCATATGCACACAAATACATATACCTATGTATGTATGTATATAAAACTAAGCAGTCTAACTATGGGCGTGAAATGGGTTATGGTGTTGATTTGTGACTTGTAGGAAAAGCGATGAACAAATTAATAAAAGTACGCCAGTCATGGAATACGCAACGATCGTGAATCAGACTCGTGTAAAACTATGATGACCAAATTAATAGACAATTTTTGTATTGTACAAATTTGAGTATTGCAACGCTGCTGATCTATAATTCAACCGAAAAAAATGCATACATATAAACTTTTAGAGCTGTTATTTGACGTATTCAGTATAAAATTTAAGACTTCTGGAATATAATATGACTTTTGTTGTTATAATTACCTCTCGTCCTCCAATTCAAAGTACTTTTCCCAATATACCCTTCTATTTCCTATCTGGTATGACAATAAAATTTCATTTAGTGTTACTACTTAATAGCGCTACATTGTTATGACCAGAACTGTTATACTGACTTTTTTAAATGCAGTGGGCATCTATAGTATATAAAATATATGCACTTATATATATCATTTAACCGTTAAGTGGTAGGCCGTAATTTCATAAATAAAATATAATTTCGCTTGAGTAGCTCCAGGCTTAGTTGAGCTCATAACCTAGAAGAGAATAACTGCCAAATCCTTAAGTTAGATCGAAAAAAGTTATACAGCGCCCTCGTACACCTTATAATCACCACTTGAATAGCCTTTCTGCTAATTTGACTCTAACGATTTATTTTCTTACTACCTGTAATGGGTAGAACTTCTACTAAGAAGAGATAAGCATAGTCTTAACACACTGATTTCAGTCATTACGGGGCACTGCCAAATCGGTAGGCACGCCCAGAGAATGGGGGTGCAAACACATGACTTCTGCAGAAGTTGTCTAGACGAGGAAGAGACGATCCCGCACCTTCTGTGTCACTGTCCTGCTCTATCCAGACGTAGACTCGCCATTTTGGGCGGACATTTCTTCAACGAGTTAGAAGACCTCGGCTCTGTCGAAATGAAGGACCTTGCGAAATTTTTAAATAGCACACATTGGTTTCAGGAGGGATAAGGGCTAGCTCCCCACGCGGCATCACAATGGGCCATGAGCCTGAGTGTGTCCTACAATGGACAACCGCTTCAACCTAACCTAACCTACCTGTAATGGGTAAGTCAGAGCTTCGTAGCGAGAGGTCTAGGCAGTCGGGAGATTGCTACATTTGTACATTTTAGTCATGCGAATATTAGCGGAAAAATTGTTTTCCGACATTTCGGAATATTTTTCAAGTAATCCAGAGATCCCGGGATTCGCCTTGATAATAAACTTTTTTCAATTCCATGTATAATTTTTTTCGGGATCTCGGAATTAATACATGTTAGTCCCGGGATTTCGGGTTCCCAAGACTTACTTTCTAATAAATTAAACACTTTTTATGAGTCAAGAATTAAAATTTTAAATATCAAATATAAGTTGAAGTAAAACACCAATCGGGTCGAAAGGCGAAGTTCTCGAAAATTATATCCCAACAACAAGCGATCACAACGAAGGAGCGAAAGAAAGTTCTTTTGGAGGTCCAAAATCAGAACACTTTAATTAGGTGAATTGAAATAGCGCTCAGGAAGTGATAGCGATGATGAACCTTTCGGTTAAAGTTAGCAGAGGAACACCCCTTTTTCACTGCAGAAGCGAATTGCGCACCCTGATATATCAAAAGATATATTGAAGGAGGCAAATGTGAAAGCTCAAGAACTTGTGTATATATATATACATATATACCTATATTTGGCGCGTACACCCCTTTTGGGTGTTTGGCTAAGCTCCACCTCCTATTTGTGGTGTGCGTCTTGATGTTGTTCCACAAATGGAGGGACCTACAGTTTTAAGCCGACTCCGAACGGCAGATATTTTTTATGAGGAGCTTTTTCATGGCAGAAATACACTCGGAGGTTTGCCATTGCCTGCCGAGGGGCGACCGCTATTAGAAAAATGTTTTTCTGAATATTGGTGTTTCACCGTGATTCGAACCTACGTTCTCTCCGTGAATTCCCAATGGTAGTCACGCACCAACCCATTCGGCTACGGCGGCCCCCCAGAACTTACATTCTGTCAAAAATATATCGGAAATTGTGCATTTAAAAAGCGCGCACTACACATGTGTCTAAATTTGTCTTACTGGAATGTTGATACAACTATCCTCTATAGTGTCGCAGAGTTTAGGCGTAATCTGTCAATTAGCTTATTTTTGGTATTTAATTATATCAGTCAACCGCAGGTGTACTCTGCGATTTTCACTGTGGATAAAAATATCAAACAAAGAATTTGTCTCAAATTGTGTGTTTCGAACGGAATTTCGTGTGCCGAATTGTAGAAAATGTTGCGTGAAGCCTATGGCGAGTGCGCTTTATCACAAACACGGCTCTAAGGCTTGGTATAAGACTTTTGCAGAGGGCCGAAAAGTCGTCAAAGATTCTCGTCGCCCATCAACGTCTTCAACGGATGATAACGTCGACAAAGTCAAGGAAATGTTGCTGAAAAAACATCATTTAAGTTTTTACCTCAACGTGTCTAACGAATCAATTCGCAACATTTTACACCATCAATTAGGCATGAGATGCATGGCTGCTCGAAACGTTAATCATTCGTTAATCATATCAGCTATCTTTGGAAAGCTATCGGTGAGTCGAAGGACGCGCCGACTTTCGAGGGTAAAAGCGTGGTGGACGGCATCGTAAAGGTGCACTGTTCTAATGCTTTTTCCCGAGAATGGCTGGAAAAAGAGATAGCAAAAATGTCAGCCTGCGAAAACAGCAAGTTCATTTTTGTTGAGAGTAGCAAAGAAAGACTGATACGAGCGACTGTCTGGATTCCGAGTCCTTCCTGTAGTTCAGCAGAACTCCTCACACGCATCCGTGTTCAGAAGAAAGATCTTGACACGACTCTCTGGAGAGTATACTCGTGCACCAGGCAGAAATCCGCTACCACTTCGGAGGCGGGTTCCCACCTGGTACTGGGTATCGATCTTGGGCTCCTCAAGGTTCTTAAGTCGAAGTACGGTAGCGTTAAAATGAACCATGACACCAGCTAAAGGTTAAAAGCACTCAGTATACTAACAACATATCTGGTTATTTCTTACACAGTAGTTGCGGTGGACAGACATATTCATAAATTAAATACACGTAGCTGTATGAATGTATTACAGTTACTTTCTGAGTTAGTTGGATGTATACACATTTATTTATAATGACTGTCACGAGTTCTTGCGGCAGCTATTTCTATTGTTATAGTTGAATGCAAATTGTGGTCGGCGGCTTTGTTGAAAACCTGCTCGAACAATAAAGTTACAATGTTCTGTTAAATTAAGTGACCTCAAATTTTTGTAAATATTTATGAAAAAGAAAAAGAGAGAAGGCGATAAATATCCCAATTATATTAAGGAGTTAAATCTATAGGAGATGTACATTTATTAATTTAAATTTATTTAACTTTGCAAATACCAATTGGATTGCTCAGTGCTAAACGATTTTTTATAACGTAAATTGGTACAAATGTAAACATGTAGCTATGTAATCAATGAAACTAATTTGCATAAAAAATTAACTTTGGCATTTATTAGTACAAACTAAATTTTTTTGAAATGGAAGTTCATTCTGCGCCGCCACAAAATTTGTTACAATTCGGCAACGGAGAAGATTACATTGTTTGCAAAGGCGTTGTGAGAAGTGGTGGTATGAGTAGTGACAACAGCACCTCTGATTTTTGAAGTGAAAACTTCTTTAGAATCGTTGGGAGTGATTTGAGAATCGATGAAACGAAAAAGCGACACTCTTGGCTACGAAGCGTTATATGTTGATATAGGTACGTATATGTGTGTGGCTGCATACTGCTGAGCCACGCTAGTATAGTGAGTATTGTAGTATGTATACTACACTGCCTATTACTTGCTTTGGTGTTTAGTTCAAGCGTCATACGTAAGTATGTTTGTATCGATAGAAAAAATTAGCTATCATAAGCCACTCGTATCATTTGTTGAAATTGAAAACATTGAGGATGAATAATAATAAAATGAAGAAAATAAAATATGAACTTTATAGCAATATTATAATGAACCTATAATTATCCCGCTCCTAATGCTGCTTTCGTATCATTCTCTCTCAGTTTGTTTTACGCAAGATTTCCCTGCTATCGCGTCTAACCGTTAGACTGGTATTTTTTTAATGACATTTTATAAAGCTCTCCCTTACAGGTCACTAGAAAGTAGGGGATCATGTAGCCGGACCTTTACTTTCATTCTCATCTGCAGAAGCTGTCAGACGGAGGGTGTGAAATAACGTATTTTCCACTATTTATGCGATTGTCCAGGTCTAACTAAAGCTGTTTTGGTGAGCCTTTGTTACAGACATCACACATAAACAACGGTAGTAAAACGGCGCAAATGCTAATTAGGATTATTTTAATAGAAATACTTACCCACTTCAACAAGAACAACAACATTCCTGGGTAGCTTGCATACCAACATTCACTTCGATTGCACTGCTAGTACACGTTTGATAAGATATTGAGGAAGAGGCCTCGGCTACCTACCTGCGTTCGCAAAATATTTATAATATTATTATTTGAAAGGCCCAACACCACATTCAATTAAAGCAGAAATTAATTCAGTGCTGAAAGAGTCGCCCTATCTTATTTAGTGGTCAAATTGTGGGCCTTTAAATTTAAGGAATAGGTGGGAACCACCAAAATTGTCGAAAAGAATTCAAGAGATTGTAGCCAGAATCTTCTTGCTATTCAAAGTGTGCGAGATATTTGAAACTACCGTTATGACTATTGAACATGTGATCAGCATTTTTTAAAACATCTGCGCATGAGGAAGCTCAACCTTTTGGTACGATACACTCTTTCAAGCTCGAGCTTGGCGCTATATAAGTGAGGCATCAATGAAGTTTCTCCTGAATTTATATATAGTTGAGATTTAATTTCACCAATTTAATTTGAAATAACAATCAATAGAAAGGATTGGATCATGAGAGCAAACCAAACATTTTATCGGCGAATAAGAGTGTGGCTACTGACACAAGGAGTTATGTTCACAGATAACTTTCAGAAAAGTAAAAGCTTTAATGTTTAATTGCATAAACGCATAATTGCAGAGTTATTGCCGCATTTGAAGGAATTAAAGGACTTTCTCATGCAGAAATACACTCGAAAGTTTGCCATTGCCTGCTAGAAAAAACCCCCCTTCGGCTTTGGCTGCATTTAATATGAAATAACATAAAAACACAAAATTAAGGAGTATTAAAAAAATTTACAAGTAATATATATTTGCATGCCTCCATATTTTACGTTTTTCAACTGTTACAAAACCACCTGCCAATGGCTTGCCAGTTGCACACTTTTAGGCGCGTTCATGTGTTAACCACTTTACACAACGTTACAAATATGCAAACACACAAAAATATTGCTCTTGGCGGGTTACCTATCTCCTTGCTGTGCCACCTACTTTGACTAACCTGTACAAGCATTTTCTACTTTGGCTTATCCTCAACCTGCAGGTGATTGTCCTGTGTAAGTGTGAGCGACACAAACTTTTTAAGTTCATCGTTTCCTTGGAGAGAAACATATGCACTTACACTTTCTTGTATGTTTCTTCCAAAGTTGGAATACATTTGAGACGATGGATTCACATGCAAGAAAATATTGGTGTAAGTTCACTCCTTACTAGTCGACTAGTTGTTTCTGGTTCAATTTCCACTTTGGGTGTGGGACACGAACGATATAGGACATATTTTCTCTTGCAATTACTCTTCCTTTAATTCCGAGTGCATTTCTGTTAATATCTGTTTATATAGGTTGCTCTTCAATCAAGAGTTCACTTGGTAACTACAAACATCTCTTGTGATTATGTGATTCCTTTACAGCTTTTATAGAAGCGTTAGTATTTCTGACAGAAATCATATGATTATTCTTCCATCCTAGGCGCAAGATTCTTAGAAGGTTCCAGTAAAGATTTGCGATGAAGTCATAAGCTCCTTGCAACACTCGAAGGCTGCATAGAACTGCAGTTACGCGAAACATTAGAAGGCGCATTTAAAATTGATGGTGCAGTTTGGCCCATGCCTGTCAAGGAGGTATTCACCTTTTCTTTGCCATTATCATAAAAAAGCATGGGAATGCCTTCCCATTTCCCCGCTGCTAGACTCCCTTATCTGGATGTGATGAAAGGTGTTTGGCAAAACTTTCCCAAACTTCTTCTGCATTTTATCAACCGTAGTTTTCACTCTTTTCCGCTTTTTTTTATATTAGTATCCGAATTTGTTTGCACTCTCGCATACTTTTTTCTCTGAAGATGGAAACAAGAACAGAAATATATTTTCTTCACAGAGTTGAGTTGTAAGTTTCCGCCCTTTTTACAAATAAGTAAGGCGTACTTCTGCCTCGACCTAAAAAGATCATTTGGGATAAACTTTAAATTTAGATTACGACAACCAATAGTGAGTGAGAAAATTGAGAATATTTTAAGGTGTCATAACTCGAATTTTCGAGGAAGGGGATAGCTGGGAGCGTTTCCTCATGCTGCCAACAAAACCACAAAACCTGCTGTATTTTTCTTCAGGAAAGCTTGGTTTTCTTCAATCTTTGAGATGCTCTCACCAAAAATGAACAAAAGGTGTTAAATCCGACGATTTTGGTGACCAAAACGCGGCAAAAAATCGTAAAATTTTTCTTTTCTGGAATTTTATTTGTATAAAGTTGATTATTGCACTGCACAATGGGCTTGACGCTCTTCAAAAGTGGTTGGGCGATTTTAATGAAACCGCTTCAAGAAAGGTTTTTGGGGTCGCAGCTTACGACTCTGAAGTAAGTATTTCAAAATGGATTTATTATTTAACAACTATTAAAGAGTGGTCATGAAACTATTTGAAAGCTGTTAAAAAATAAACTCCCTCTCGAAAGCATTGTAATCGATAATCATGGCTGTGTAATCACTATCTGAGACACAGCTCTCTGCTATACATTTCAGCCCTTTTCGCCGAATGAGTAAAATCCGAATTTTATTTTATTGTATACTCTACTATATTTTTGTTACTTGAAAATGCCAATTTGTGTTGGATGAAAGCGTAATTTGGCTATCGCAGCGTAGATGCAATCTGCTGAAGTGCCCGACGAACAAAGAACAGTATTTGCTCTTATATCTGTTTTGAAATTAGCATTCAAAAGTTGACGCTGGAAGTCGACAAGTGTCACTTTTGTAAAATAACAAAAAATAGTTAATTGTAAATTGTTGTTTTTTTTTTTTTTTTTGAGTGCTTTTGATAACAAATTTCACCAATTTACGCGATAGACTTTTTATGGCAAGCATGCTGTGCCATTTTTTAATATTTCACCCGAAAGTTGTAACAATATTGTTAGTCAATAAAGCTCCATGCAAATATATGAGTTTGTACTTGCAACAACAACTGAAAAATGGAAAATAAAAATATATTGGAACTTGATAGAGTCAAACAATCAAATGCAATTTCATTTCACATGGTTTATTCAACAAGCAGTATCACTTCCAACACACTATGCACTACATGCAATAAATCCACTAAATGCATATGTATGTGTATGCAGTATATGATGGCGTGTTAATATCGACGTTGTCATCACTCATACGCACTGTTGAGCGGCGACGCCAGCGCGCTTTGAAGAGCACTTACACTCGAATGACGATATGCGCTTCTATTTTTTCGGAATGTGATAGTGAATTTGTACAGCTTTATTTTTTTGTATTTCTCTCTTTTATTTTTACTATCATTCAGTTTTAGTTCCGCTTCGTTACAAGCATCGTCTGCTTTATTTGCAACCAATACTGGCAATTTTGAAAAATATGAGTCGCTATTGAAAAAGGAATCGCTGAAATCTATTACAGTGTTTGATCAATTTGTTAGAACATCCAGACAAATGGTATTTGCCATGAGTAATTTTTTGTTAGAAAAGGTAAATTTCAATAGTTTTCGTTTACTTCAAAAAAAAATTACGAAGGTGAAAAATTGTTTACATATTTCTTTTACAGGCATCAGTATAAAGAATAGAAAATATAAAAGTAATAAATTCAGCCAGTTTTATCTGCTTTGAGTTGGTCAAAAATATACTATATATATAACTAAATTTGATAAACAAGTAACTGAGTCATAGGTGAAGTTTGACTAATAGGCCATGAAATTAGCCTACATAACCGGAATACATCTACACTATCGCTTCTTTAATCGTAGGTGGTTCTGTTCCAACAGTCGAGAGTGATGGGGAAATAGATAACTGTACTCTTACCGAACTTTAGTAGTATATATTTTCCTCTTTTTATTAAAATAATTTCAATTCCATGGATTAAAACTTCGTTTCTCTTATTTGTGGTTATTTTTAATGGGAAATAAAGTTTGATCTAAGTGTTATACTAAAAGAAATATAATAGTCAATAGTAAAAGCTATAAGAAACGAAAGGAACTATTATTATTATTATTTTATTTATTTATTTATTATTTTGCACTGGCTGCTTGGTCGTAAATCTCAGCTTAGTTTTGAAAACAAAATAAGACTATATAAAGCTATTTTAAAGCCTGTATGGACCTACGGTATACAGCTTTGGGGAACTGCTAGCAAATCGAATATAGAAATCCTGCAACGCTACCAATCAAAAACTTTGCGTGCACTTGTTAACGCCCCCTGGTTTGTCACAAATGAAGCAATACACAAGGACTTAGATATCCCATTTGTAAAGAGTGAAATTCCAAACTTTTCTAACAGATATCTTGCACGGCTGTCAAACCATGTAAATACGAATGCTATATGCTTATTAGACTCAAGTAATGAAACAATACGACTGAAGCGTAATCATATCTTAGACTTGCCATTTCTCTAATTTTGCTGAATTATATTATTTATTGAACACTAAATAAAAAACAAAATACATAAGTTCCTATATGAAGATAAGCAACTCATTAGTACAATTGAAATTTAATACATTTAAGATCAAATATTAGAACAAATATCGTAATTTTATATGTAGTATTGCATTTGTGCAAATACTACCGCTGCTATTAGATTATAAGACCTAATTTGCTGAATATCATTATATTAAGATAGATTGCAAATAAAATACTTACAAAAAAAAAAAAAAAAAATTATTTTTTTATTAATGCAAGGGTTAACCTTATAATTATTAATGCTTGTTACAATAGACTAAAATTTTCATGACAAAATTTCCATAAATATTTTAAGTTATTATTGAGAACAACTCTTAATTAAAACCGTAAAATTTATTATTCGATTTGTAGTCGACTTTTTCCAAAAATCAAGTAACGATTATTCCTTGTATCCCTTCAAATAATAACAAAAATATTAGGTTTTTTTACTTTCAGAGTTAAAACAACAAAACACGTGGTAGGACAGAAATTTAGTTTATGAGAAGGCATTTATAAAATGGATAGTTTCACTTGGACGCGGTTGGAAAATATTAAAGACATTCGAAAAAATTCGAAAGTAAACTAATCAGCCAAAACGGAGATGCTGACTTTCTTCCTAGAAGTTGATGTCCTTAGACTAGTTCTTGTGGGGTGGCATTAAAGGTAAATGAGGCGCCAACCTTTCAGAGATGATTAAAATGTTGAGTTATGAAATGCAAGATGCCTTGATGAGATAAGCTCCAAGACTTGAGAAATGTGTTGAAGAATTAAGCTGAGATTATGGTCTGGGCAACTGTACAGCCTTCAAGCTGTTGAAAACAAGTGAATTATATTGTGTTACTTATTTAATGGTCCTATACATGATCCTTTTTTCAAGCTGAAGGTCGTCATCAGTTTTTTGGTATTGTTGCTAGTTTCTTTGTTTATTTTGATTTCTGTAATCCGTTACTTTAAGATGAGTAGGGGATTGGCCTTCTGCATCCAATCCTAGATCCGGGGCTGCCAGACTTCCTGCAGGCTGGCATGACGTAGCGATTACCCTCTCGCTTGTAGAAAGGTTGTCCCACCTTTGCGCAGTCGTCAGGGCCTCGTTCGTTTTAAACAGGCGATGCCACGTGAATGAGAGGTTGACATTTGGGAAGGAGAGGCTATGTTTTCGCGTCACCATCCCCATTCGCTCATCTTGAATATTGAATAATTAGCTCCCCCTATGTTTCATTTAGGAACTATGGGAAAATGTATATATATATACCTGTTTAATAGTAATTTTTTCTTTTTTTTTGATTTAGGAGTCTTAAGCGTAATACAATCTAGCATTTATGAAGAGTTACGAGGCAGACTTCCCGGATCGCTGCAGCAGGAAGTAACTTATAACTGTTCTTTAGTAGCTGATTTTATTCGTTTCGCTCTTGAATCGCTTCATGTTACTGTCCCATTAGTCCCAATGACCGTTGCTTGCACATACTAGATCTGAGACTCCTTTGAAGTAGGCATATCATTCAATCTTTAATATTTATGTATGATATTACTAATAGTTTAATTGACTGCCCACTACTTCTTGAGCAGATGAGTTTCAATGTGCTTATTAAGACGCTACATTGATAATATCCTTTTCATGTTGTCGTACTTAAATTTAATTACTTTATTTTTGCCCCAAATCTCTATTTGAGTCGAAGATTAGATATTTCCATTTATAACAAATCGCCTTTAATTAGTTGGTAAGAAATTACAATTAAGCTTTTTTGTATTTCTGCTATGTAAGGTTTTGTATTTATGGAAAAATTTTATGGTCTATTAAAACTGGAATTTGGTTTTTACTGCATTCGTTTGCTCTAGGTTGGAATGCGATGCTTTAATTTCAAAACTATGCCACCATATTTTAATTAATTAATTTATTTATTTATTAATCTTAATATACAAAGCGATATGAATACCATACTAAGCAATCTTAAGCAAAAAAACCTGTACGAATTCTCCAAGTGCATGAGCAATAAGTATATTACCCACAAATTTAGTCTTAAAGTTTTCACCATAGGAACGATAAAACTAGCGTAGGCTTCTTTGTACAACAATAAAGCATATCCACTCAAGAATAACTGGTTAACCAGTGCTGCCGTAACTACATTGAAAGTGAAAGAATATTGTGGTATTTTGATCCCATTTCATCTTACACATTCCGTTTGCAATTAATTAGCTTGAGGTGTTTGGAAACTTCCTCCCTCGTTTGTTTTCAACATTCTGTGCTTAAAAATAATAAATTTTCTTACCCCTCCATCAAATTCTTCGTAACCCTTTTCCTCCCTATTTACATAAGTTGAATACAAATTATGTTCCGTTCTTCTATCGAATGTGCGCTTCGTGATTTGCATGAACCTGAAATTCTAGCATCCTAGCATCCATTGCTGTTCTAGTGAACTCAATCTTTTCGGTTAATTAGATTTAAGTTTGTAATTTATTTATGTAATTTTATTACTCCTTAGTTTTAGTTTTTAGTCGGAGCTTATATGTTTCAAAATCTTGAATAAAATTAAATAATTTCAAAAAAATAATGAAGACAAGACTTCATTCACTAAAAATGTTCATTAAAAATGTGAATGCATCAGTAACTTGTAGGATTGTGTTTTTCGATATTCATAGAATTGTGCAACGTGACTGGTCTCCTGAAATTTAGCTATTAATCAGTATGACTACTAAATATTTAGTGAGTCTCGAAATCGCATCAATGCAGAACAAAAGCACCCCTTCAGGGATTAAACAAGTCATGGTGGAAGGCAATACGCCTGCGCATTCCATATTGCCTATCACGTCCTTTCTAGAGAAGCGCGGGCACCGGCATGAAATTTTGATAAAGCTCGTTTATACATCCTATGATCAGAAAGTACCGGGAATGTTTAAATAAAACAAAACAAAGTTAAATTTCAGGCAAATTTATTTTATCTCCTTCAAAATATGACCCATCTGAAGCAACACGACAACGTTTATGCCAACGCTTAACCCAGTCCTCCACGTACCCCTGGTAGGCCGACGAAGGGATGACGTTCAGATCCTTCGTCGCATTCTCTTTGATCTCCTCTATCGACTGAGATCTCCTTCCCCGAAGTGGTAACTTCAACTTGGGAAACAAAAAGAAGTCGCCCGGAGCCATATCAGGTGAATACGCTGCTTGCACGATTACTGTATTTACTTGGTGTTTGGTCAAATAATGCAACACAATTTGGGTTCGGTCCGATGGCGCGTTATCATCACGCAAAATCCAAGAATTGTTTGCAAACATTTCTGGCCATTTGCGACGTACAGCATCTCTCAAACGCTTCAAAACGGATAAATAATATTCTTCATTAACTTACAGTCCTACCAACTTAAGAAAAAAATATGGTCCGGTTCCCACGTGCACGGTTCGTTTAAATTAAACATTCTCGGTACTTTTTGATCATAGGGTATATAATTTCCCAGAGTTTCTAGATGAAACATAAGGCCTCAATAAACAAGTTATAATTTCGTTTGTTTAGAGCTAGATGTTAAATGTGACTCCGGGAACGGCCTGCTCTATAAGTCTCTGCTGCTACTTGTCGCTTCCATTTGTTGCATGGTCTCCCGCCCCTATGGCTTCGTTGGGGATTCCAGTCTAGCGCTGTCCTTGCGATGTCATCCCGTGGTTTGCGCAATGTGTGTCCAATCCATTTTCACTTGCGACGCATAGTTTCTTGTACTGGGTCCTTGGTCCTAACGTGGACCACTTAGCCTTCATGTGAGATTCTGAGAGTGTGTTGGGTGTAGGGGTTGGAAAAATGATAACGAAGTTTAAGTCACAGTGTTAATCTATCCTTGTATTGCTGTTGATGTGGTTGAGTATTTCTATTGAAATAGTCCTAATTAGTGACCTGAGGCATTTTACTTCCACTGTTCTCGTGTGATGACTTGATCCTTTTTTGTCTTTTTCTTTTTTAAGCCAGATCCTTTTCGTGAGTTCCAAGTATAGCAGCAAACTTTTTATTCCTATGTCTGAGATTTCATTATTTTGCTGTAAGAAAGGTTTACCGAAAGAGCAAAGTCTTGTTTTAGCTAGACCTGGGCGCTCGTAGGTTAGGTTATGTTATAGGGGTAGTCGGTCTGCACGACCAACTCATTTAGACCTTACAGGTTCATTGTGATACCACCGTGCTGCACGGGAACTCCATTTACCTTCCTTCGTGGAACCATTTTATGGCTCTTTTGAAATGTAGAATATATCCCAACCCCACGCCAGACAGCTCTGTAAGAGAATTAAAAAAGTATTTACCTAGACAACCTGCTCTGATTTTAACTATATGCTCAACTGTTTCTTCCACTTCCTTCTCTCTGCAACTTCTGCAATATGTATGGGAGAAAACTCTTAGTCTCGAGGAATACCTGCTAAACAGCCAATAACCGGTTAAACAAGCCACGACCTTCGAGATATTATCTCTTGAGTGACTAAGCAATTTCTTTGTTCTTTTCTTGTTTATTTGCGGCCATAGTAGCCTAGCTGTTACACATGTATCTTCACCTCTCCATGAGCTCTTGGATAATGTTGTATTTTGTTATTAGTTTACCCGTGTCCAAAGGTATCCCAATGGTACTTTTATCACTAAGCAGTTGAAAAGCAGTACCTTTTCTGGCTAGCTCATCAGCTTTACAGTTTCCCTCAATATTTCTGTGCCCCGGGACCGAAATAAGGCTGACCTTGAGTACTTGACACTAATATCATTTAGGGCTACCCGGCATTCCTGTGCAACCTTCGATATTAGTATAGCCACATTCATTGATTTGATGGTCGCCCGGCTATCCGAGAATATATTTTTAGTCGTTTTTGTTACGGCATGCGTATTTAGATATGCAGCCACTTCTTTTATAGTTAGAACCTCTGCCTGATAGACGCCGCAGTAGTCTGGTAGTCGAACGGGTAGCTCCAGTCCTAATTCCTTCGAGAAAACTCCATAGCCAACCTTATATTCTAGCTTGGAACCATCTGTACGTAATTGAATTCCCCCTTCTCCATGACCTTGGTGTCTGCCGCTCCCTTCTTGACGGTATACTTGTCTTGAAAAGCCTTTCGAAGGTGAGTCTAGGAATAGAGTTAGTCTAGTTTTTGTTTGTGATTATTCAGAGAGTGCAAAAATGAAATGTGACCAAACCACCGGTCTTTCCATAGTGCCGTACTTTTGAGTCTGAGAGGCACGTGTTTCCCTACCAGATTTAGTGCAGATAAATTGATTAGCACCTCTAGAGCTTTGTTTGGGGTAGTCCTTAAAGCGACAGAGATGCATAAAAAGGCTGTTCTTTGGACCTTACTCATGATTTTAGCGTAACTCGCTTTTTGAACCAACATACAAGTATTCCATATATTAAGATTGGCCTAACTATAGAAGTATAGAGCCAATGTGTAACACGAGGTGTTGGTCCCCATTTAATACCGACCAGTATATAATGCAACGTTGGTCTTCTTTACTCTTTCCTCAATATTAGGTTTCCACGTGTCTAATATGAGTCCCAGGTACTTGACATTCTCTTTCAAAGGAATCTCCACACCCTCAAAAATTAGCGGGGAGATTATAGGGAGGTTATGTTTCTTTGTAAAGAAAATTATTTCAGTTTTTACGGGGTTTATACCGAGTCCCCTGCTCTCAGTCCAGCTTCTAAGTGTGGCTATGTTATAGCACAGAATATCCAGAAGGGTCTTAGGATATTTGCCTTTAACCGCAATTGCTAAGTCATCTGCGTAAGTAGGGACGTGGCAACCCCCTCTTTGCTGGGTGAGCAATAGGGAGTTTACTGCCAAAATCCACCGAGAAAAGTCTATATAAATGGGTGCTCGTATAAATAGTGGAAAAGACTCTCTTTTACCTCCTCTGCCTAGCAGCTTCTGCAGGTAGGCTTGAAGGGAAGGTTAAGTGTGACTACATGATCCCCTATCGTTCAGTGACCTGTAAGTGTTGAAGTGATGCGTAAGAGATGCTTGGACGGGAGCATCCTAACAGGTAATTAGTCCTCCGGATGTTGTTCGACGATCATGTTTTTCTTGCTGTGGTGCATGTAATTTATTGCTTCCGCCTTCTTTCGGTTAAAGCATAGCAGTGTGAAGCAATGGATGTTTGTGTTGAATGAGTAGCAACTGCCACCGCCACCTCTGTTATGTCTAGCATTTCTTGCTAGCTCATCCGCTATCTCATTACCCTATATATTCCTATGACCGGGAGAGTAATTTGAACTCAATGGCCAAGCAATTGTAGTTCCTCTTCAAACATTCTTGTGTTCTTCAATACATGTATATTTATATTCCATAAAAAGTATTTACATTCCAAGTAGATATTTATGGATGAGTTCTGGTTTCATTGGTATTTATTTGCATATACACAAAAGCAAGCATGACTGAGTACAAAATGATATTTTCTTATTATTTAAAGCTTTTTTTTTTTTTTGAGTGTATATTTTGATATAATTCTTTTAAATATTGGCTTTTTATATAAAATGTCAACTCATTAGAGTGCTTGAAACCTTTGTAAATCGTCTGGCATCTATATGTAAATTAAATATACTCCGATTCCAAGCTCCATATTATTATAATCGCAGGCATATCGCACACTTAGTACCGTTTTTTGCTTATTCTGTTGTTAACTTTGTCATGTTTGACCGCATTTTGGTAGGACGACGAATAAAAAAAAATATGTATTTTAATTTTTTAGTGTCAAGCATAGAATATTACAAAATTGCTATAAAGCGTAGAATAAATTTCATAGTCACAGCTCTGATTGCATTTTTTTCCAGATAAATTCAACTTTCCACCTAAAAACCTAAAATCATCAAGTATTTTTTTTCCGCTACAGTTCGTCATAATGACACGCAGCAGAATATGAAATATGACAATGATAATAAAAATCAAAACAGCAAAAATTAAAACAACTGCAATAAATGTCAGGAGGACAACATAAACAATGCAGAATGCATTTGGGGCAATGTGATGAATCTGGGATTGTACTTAAAAATAATGAAAACAAAAAACAAACAAACAATGAACAAATCGTGCAGAAAAAAAATGTAAATAACGGAATATGTTATAATAATTTTTATTTCTCATCGCTCTTTTTCCTATATACATATGTGTGTATGTAAGTATGACGTCATAACTTCAAAAGCAATAAAAAATTGTGGAATCGTAGCAACAACAGTAACAGCAACGCGTTGCTGCGTATTTAACGGTTGATCTCACCGAGCAGTAGGCGCATAGCTGCTAGCGGACCAGCAAGTGGCAGGCGGCAACTGTGTCCGCCATAGTGCAACATCAACAGCCGCAATGGCCGCAGCAATGAAAAGCGGTTAACCACATGCAAAAATGTGCGCGACTATGAAATATGCGGCTTGCCAGCGCATCCATGCACGAACACATACTCACACATACACCCATGCATTCCTCTACCTTATTTATATGTATGTATTTGGCAATTCGCTCGCGGGTGATTACAACTGAAAACACAACGGTAAAAACAGTTGAAATAATAATATAAAACAACAACTCAACCACAATAAAACAAAAATAAGGACAACAGAAACATCAATAACAATAGCAACAAATGTAATAATGCAAGACTCTACAGTGGTAAGGCGACAACAAATTGAAAAAAAAATGTAAATAAGAATCGTATAAAAACAATTCGCAGGAAGTGAGCAGAGTCTATAGGTAAAATAATGGTAAGCAAGGTCTGCGTGGTATCGAAAAATTGCGTTAAAATATGCAGCCAAATACATAAAGGGTGGATCACCGGCTAGTTTACTTTTAAATCACTTCTTACTTTCGAATAGATATCTACACATTCGCATTCATTTGAGTTTGCTTAAGACAAACTCTGTACAGTTGTTCTCTGTTCGTTGAGTATTCTGATTTATTTTGTTGTGGTAAGCCAAATTATACTTTTGAAAAGAAGCAATAAGCTGTACAGAAAAATAAACAGTCTCATGTTGGAATGGTGCTCATTTCAATACTTTTGAATAATATATTCACTCTGACATCTGACATTTTAAACATCTGTCGTGTTATGTCTCTTGCGAAAGGTCGCTTTGGCAACTCATTTCGCATTTTCTCATCTCTCTGTTTTCCTCGCATTCGCCAATCGACACCTGCCAAATAACAGCAAATTTAGTTCTCTTCTATTTAGTCGTAGACGAAAACGCAGGGACTACTCAGAAAACAAAATTTGAAATTAATTGTATATGAATTTTTGTATTATATTGCAAAACTTATTGATCCCAATAAAGTTTTCAGTTTGTGATTATAAAAAAAAGCTTTACATATTGGTCACGAAATCGGAGTTAGGAAAAAGGTTCTATCTGCCGTCAACAACATCCATATTAACATCGTAGAGTGAGTATAAGTTTTTAAAACATTTTTGTTTTTTTAATTTTGTCCATCCAGAGACGATTGAGGCTTTAAAACACGAAATCGAAGTTGCCATTCATGAAATTGGAGCCCAAACAATCGAAAATGTGCTTAAAAATTGGGTTGATCGAATGGCCTACTGTAAAGCCAGTCGTGGCAGTCATTTGAACGATATTATTTTTCATTCATAAATGAGAATGTTCAATCTTCAAAATAAAGAAAAAAGTTTGAAAAAATATTGATTAGTTTTTTTTTATAGCCGATTCAAAAATCAAATTTTACATGGCCCACCCTATATTACCCCACCCTCGCTGGAGTTTTTCGCCTTAATCTACCTCTAGAGTCACAAATTGTAGGATTTGCTGACGATATAGTTGTTGTGGTCGTACCTAAATTATTCCGTCAAGCCGAAAAAACATGGAACCAGGCTGTCGGTATGGTAAAGGAATGATTGTGCAACAACGATCTAACACTTACGGACCATAAAACTGAAGTAGTATTAATTAGCAGCAGGAAGATTGTGCAGTCGACCAATATAATGGTGGCCGATCATGGCATAGAATCGAAGCCACTCATTTAGTACCTGGGCGTAATAATTGACCGTAGGCTTAAGCAGTAACGGCGCTAACTCGCATAATGATGAATATTAGCGATCTTAGTCAAAACTGCAAGAGACTACTTAACACTATTGTCTCCTATAATTCTTGATTCCCATAAACTGCAAACGGGTTAATCGTAAACATGGACAGTTAAACTACTATCCGACCCAAATTCTGACTGCACATGGGTGCTTTATATCCTAAGTTAACCACCCGTACTGTTCTTATGGTGCAGCAACTGTAGAAGGCGCAGAACATGTTTTGTTTGTCTGTCCGCGATTTGCGTTCAAAACGGAAGAGTTAAGCACTAGGGTGAGGAAGCCAATTACGGCTGTTAACCTAGAGGATATTATGATTGAGTAAGAAGCACGTTGGTCCACTGTATGTAATATGGAGCAAATAGTAATCTGTAAACTCCGTCGCGCTGAACAACAGCACAGATCTTCATGAAGAGGCAAAGACCGCTCCGTGAAATAATACTTAACGGTTGTCTCGCGGGATGGAAACGGAGCTGGGGTGAGTTTTTAGTGGGTGAGCCGAAAGGCAAGGATCACACTTTTCGGCTTTCAATGCTTTGTGCCCACTGCACAAAAAAAGACCCTCCCCCTGACACTCTCTTCATCTAAAATTATTTTTTTGCGAAATCCGGCTCGCTTTCATCTCTTATAATCGCTTGGTAGAAAGGTACACACGTCTCTCCAGTTGATAGTTTATGATTACGTCCATCATTTATTAGAGAAGTTCGTGGTTGCGAAGGAAGGATAATTTATTTAAATTTTAGGATATATTATTGGCTTTCGTAGTTGCATGTTTATGAGCCAATAAATGAGATATGCGCTTTGTAGATCTTTTAACCATTAATTTTTTTTTTACCATCAACAAATAATAACTCAACTCGACTCCTCTCATCATTCTCTGTTTTTTGGTAAATGTCTAGATCTATCTCGCCCCTTAATGTGAAACTAAGTATAATTTTCTTTTAAGATTAAATTGAGCAATGAAGATGTAATATAACGAAGTAGTTATGATAATGCACCACGCTTTCTTCAGATATAAATAGTTTCGCTATAGGTAAATAACTATAAAAATATGTGGACTAAATGTTTGAAGATTATGGGCAGGGGATCTTTTATCTGCCGAATATGATTTCAGGAATTTTTTTTAGAAGTTTGATATTCAATTTCCGTGGCCCTCCCGTTATATTCAAACTTTATTTGATACGTTCACTTCTTCTAATAAATCAGAAATGAGTCACAAATATGTTACAGTGTTTTTTAAAATATATTCCTACTAAAGATCCACTTTTATTGCATGCAAATGTATGTACAAATATAACGACACTTATGCGTGCGCATATTATACATATAGTACATGTGAAAATATATTTTATTTACGCGTATTTACACAAGCGAATTGCAATTTGAAGTGAGCTACCGTTACTGCTGGTTTCGTTCGACACTGCGTATGAGTAAAATTTGTTTATACATATGAAATGCTTATGCATTTTAACATACGTTGATTCATACATAGTATGAATTACACCGTCATAAACATATCACAAACGCACATAACTATGAACGACAGCTGTGACGATACGCACCCGTTTTTATATGTGTGTGTATGTGGTGCCTCAACAAAAATGATACATACTCGTAGCTGCGGTTATATGGCATAATTGAAATGCTTGCCATTGCACAATATTTATTTTAAATTAAAATCTGTAAATGCAATCCCAAACGATTTCGTTAAGGTAAACCCAGAAAATAAATAAGAGAAATTAAAATCAAAAAAGGTAAAGAAATGCAAAGTCTAAAAAATTTGAGAAATTGTACCGAACAGTTTTCACCCCCTTCACAATAAAACATTAGCAGCATTTGTTACGCCAAATGACGTTTAATATTAGTTTTAATTTAGTAATCAATTATACACTTATTTTATAATAATTTGTTATAATAATCGACTATGAATTCTTCTAAATTTTTCAATTTAACTGTAACATTAAATTTTAAGTTTCCTGTTTAATTTACTGTGTAATTTCATAACACGACGTATGTACATACATAACTTAACATTGCATTTTAAAATGCATAATAAGTATTTATTCTTAATTACATACGAGTATAGGCCGTTGGTTAGGTTTAGGCTAAGAAATACTATATAAACAGGAAGTGGAAAATACAGAAATCACTTGTAAAGTAACATCGAAAGCGCGCTTACGTTTTGTTTGGTTTTTTTACAAAGTAGTAACAGGCAATTTTTGTTTTGCGCACTCCGGAAAAACGTGAAAAATATAAAAATATTTATAATTAATATTCTTAAAAATACTTTAGAGTTTTCACCATTAAGAGCAAAACTTCTAATGTGACTTAATGAAAAAGTAAAGGTTTCTTGCCACTACCACCTTTCCCCCTACTTTTGGGGAGCTTTAGTTCAATGTTCATTTCTTAAATAATGGTTAACTAGTGTCAGCGCCAGTTCAGCATGAAGGTATGGAACTTTAAATAAAGGTTAAAAACACAAACAAAGTGCCTAACGACTGTAATATCAGCAGCATTCCTTAGTCTCTGTTGCGGAGCATAGGTCCAAAGTGAAAGGTTTCCATTTTGTGCGATATCCGGATATATTTTTCACTTTGTTTTCATTGTTTTTCTTTTGTATTTCTCTTCGATCTAGGTCTGTCTCTTCTGCGCTGTCCTTGGGGGTTCCATAGGCTTCTCATTTCCTTTGATCACTTTCGTCTATGCTAATAAAATGCGACACAAGTTACTTAGGTAACATTTTCGCAGTCTGAGATCAAGAAATTTTTAACCGATTTTTCGAGTAAGTTAATTTATAAGCATTTGAAAAAATAACCACATTTTACGGAAATTGAACGAAAAGTAAACATTTACCATTAACCATCCTTTTAAAATTGAAGAGAGTAGGAAAAAAATACGCATACATTTTTTAACTGATGGAGAATTCAGTAATTCAGTTTATTCTCGTTTGAGACCGTCGGCTTACTAACTGAACTCCCACTATCACAATTCGTTTTTATATTGAAATATTCCCGGTTACTTTGTTGGTTGCAGCTGCTTGGTGGCAACGTCAGTACCAACGTTACGAGGGGTGCCTTTTATATGTCGGGATTAGAGAACAAAAACAAATTTTAATCATCGAAAATCACTTTATTGTTTTTCAAAATATTCTCCATGAAGATCTATCCTCTTTTGCATGCGTTTGAACCAATTGTCGAAGCACTTTTGCCACTCTGAATGAGGTACCTCCAAAACATGCATTCTGAATGCCGCAACCGCTTCTTCAGGTGCCGAAAAACGTTGGCCTCTCAGTTTGTTTTTTACGTACGGGAATAAAAAGAAGTCATTCGGTGCCAAGTCAGGACTATACGGCGGATGACCCATTAATTCGATGTTTTGGGTGCTCAAAAATGCAGTTGTTTGAGCCGATGTGTGAGAGCTCGCATTGTCCTGGTGAAGAGTTATCCGTCTTTGGCGGTTGGTTTTCCTAATTTCTTGGAAGACAACTGGCAAACAAATGGTTGTGTACCACTCAAAATTTACTGTTCTACGTTGTTCTAGTGGTACGGTTGTGACATGTCCAGTTTTTCCGAAAAAACAGGCGACCATTTGCTTGGAAGTGCTTCGTGTGCGAACAACTTTTGTTGGATTTGGCTCATCTTGAAACACCCATATACTCGACTGCTGTTTACTTTCGGGCTCATTCGCGTAAATCCATGATTCATCACCTGTCACAATGTCATAGACGTGTTTCGAAGCCCCGCGATCGTATTTTTTGAGCATTTCCTTCGACCAATCGACACGAGCCTTTGTTTGAGCAATAGGGATCAAACGCGAACAAATTTTTTTGACAGTCAAATGTTCATGCAATATTGAATGTATGCTGGTCCAACTAATGCCTAAGATTGTCTCAATCTCACGATAGGTCACATGACGATCTTGCAATATCAGTTCGCGCACAGCATCAATGGTTTACGGAACAACAACTGATTTTGGACGACCTTCACGAAATTCGTCTTGGAGTGAACTACGACCACGATTAAATTCACCATACCATCGATAAACACTGGTCCTTGATGGAGCTTCATCGCCAAAATATGAATTAAGTTCATCCATGTAATGTTGCTGAGTTGATCCACGTCGAAAGTTGTAAAAAATAATCGCACGAAAATGTTCACGATTTAATTCCATTTTTGGACCGAGATTAATCTTTTAAGTTACTGTAAACAACACAAATAGCGCTGGTATTTCAGAACGTTCTGAGTACGTAAAAGCCAAAACATGTCAAACTTTGCGATACAGCTGTCAGTTGCCAGATTGCAACACCAGGGTTGCCAAATCCCGAAATATAAAAGGCACCCCTCGTATCCCACGATATTGTGAGAACCGTTGATGTTGGTTTGTTATTCAGTTGAAGTGACTGACGATAACTTATACAATATACCAAAACATATCATCACATTGGAATTTCAGTCCGAGGTGGACCCTTGCCTCCTTTACAATATGCCTCCATTTATCTCTACACTCCACTGTCGCTCTAGGTTATGGTACTCTAATCTTTCGTGTACCATCTTCTACGTCTTGTAACCATCTTTGCCGCAGTCGGCCTCCATTTCTCGTTTCTTTTTATTTCTTCTTCATTTATTATATTTTGAGGTTCGCTGGCCTTGTATTCTAAATAAAATTTTTATTTGCTAGATAAATATGCCCACTTGACGTTGGAAATCGTCCGCTGCTTATTTTCAGCAAATTATCAGCACAGAGTGCATTGCATATTTTTTTGAACCTGCAGTTTAGTGTACGGCCAAGAGTGAATCCTCTTTAAAGGCGCAATCTCCTCGTCAGAGTACGCAAGAATAATGCTTTTGGTTAAAAGTTTTATCACAAAATTATGATTGAGAAATTTCCTGTGTTCTTAATCAGTATTGCTGCTTTAAATATATGAATCAAGAATATATAAAAGCATATTCAGATCAAATACGAGGTTGCCTTCTGTATTTCGCAGCCGACGTGTAATGATATTTTTATCCAAAAGTTTGATATTTTTTAGAATAAACTTACACACAACTTTTTCACTTTACTAGACCTTTAATTGTTCTTGTTTCGGTGAATTTAAAAATGTATCTGGTCCAAAAGATGGAATTAACTCGTGTAAATTTTCGTGCAATTATTTATTACAATTTTCGACGTGGATTATCAAGACAGGAGTACACTGGTAAACTTACTTCAATTTCTAGAGGTGGAGCACCACACTCAGCCATAGTAAAACGCTCATACAATGAATTCCAACGTGGCCGCCGACAGGCTTGCAGGATGAATTTCGGTTGTTGTGCGAGGAACAATCGATGATCTGCGTCAATTAATAACGCAATATCGTCATGTGACATTTCGTGAGATAGAGGTATCCTTGCGCACTATTAGAATCAGCATAGATCCAATATTTCACGAACATGTGGTCGGCAGGATTTGGCCTCCTTGGGAACCATATCATTTCACAATTGCTCGAAAAACACTTGTATGGATTGGTTTAAGGAAATTAGATCGTAGATGTATGGCAATGAGCCGAAAACGGAAAAAACAATCGAAAGTATGAGTGTTCCAAGATGAGTTTAATCCTTAATAGCTTTTCGCGGAAGAAGCTCCTCACAGCAAGTAGTCGCCTTTTTTCCCGAGAAACTGATCATGTCATAACTGGGCTACTAGAGAAACTTAAAACGATCAATTCTGAGTGGTACAGAACCATTTCTTTGCCAAAAGATTCCGAAGAAGACGAATCATCCTTCTCCTCCTTCATCCGCCGAACATCGTTTCAACGAATGAAAAAGCAACTCTTGAAATTCCATGAGTATTATAAAATTTATTATTCCACATTTGATTACTTAACTCATGGGCTGAAAAGTCCCGGGCATAACAAAGGAAATACTTTTATCTTTGTTCACAATTAGCTTTATTCATCAACGAAATTTCCATCAAGAACAACGCAATCATTCAATACCTCTTTTGGTCAACGTTTTGGTAGCAGCTGTATAGGTGAGGTAGAGGAACAATTTTTATGCGAATGGCATACACTGCGAATAATCTAATTTTTTGTAAAGTTATTTTTTAGGTCTAGCTGGAGAAGTTGATGGTATTTGCCAAAATATGGAGATGGTCTAAGGATATATAGTGGTGGGGCTGTGGAAATATTTCATAGTGTGACACTGTGGGCATTGAGCTAATAAAAGTTTTATTAGGCCAAAGTACACTGCGACCTCTGGTGTATGTCTTTTTGTCTTCACCGCAAGCCCACAACTGCAGGCTTCTAAAAGGTTTCAGAACTTCCTCAGACTTGTTGTCCTATATCACCAGTGGATTTAGAGTATGATTTATGAAATCTTAATGCAGCGCCTAATTGTGGTAGGCAGTCTGTTCGCTATCGACATGACCTTCATGACCTAGTACTCAGCCCAACAAGACGGTCTTCTTAATCATTTGGTAATGAGAACATTGAAACATTTCTTGAGATGTCATTATGGGAGACTACAGTGAACATGAAACTGCGTAGCTGCTTTCCAAAATACAGATGTGTTTAAATGTGGTTCCTCATTCTTTGCCACAAATTTTTACGCTGCGGATCTCCGCTTGAAAGCCGTATCGACGTACCAGGTTCTCGAGCCAGGCCGGATTGTTGATTATGTGTCCTAAAGGTAACCTGCCACTAAGTTAACAAAAAAGTTAACAGCCCTAGGCAGATTTAACTTAGCCACACCTACCCTAAGCGGATCCAACAGAACTTAATTTAATTTAACTTAACACAACCTGACTTAATTTTTAATTGCCTCTTTTTCAGTTCATATAATTTTTTATTGTTTTTGTAATGTGTTATAAACTTTTTTGCAGTTTTTGAAGTGAAAACTTCTTTAGAATCGTTGGGAGTGATTTGAGACTCGATGAAACGAAAAAGCGACACTCTTGGCTACGAAGCGTTATATGTTGATATAGGTACGTATATGTGTGTGGCTGCGTACTGCTGAGCCACGCTAGTATAGGGAGTATTATAGTATGTAGGTATACTACACTGCCTATTACTTGCTTTGGTGTTTAGTTCAAGCGTCATACGTATGTATGTTTGTATGTATGCTAGTACGTATTACGGAGCCACGGTGAGCGAGAAGGCATTATGTATACCTATACTTCACTACCTAATACTTGCTTAGACCAAGCGTCCTACGAATGTTTGTGTGTATGTTAGTACGTCTGTGTAATATACGCGTTACGACGCTCATAATAGCAACCGCGTGTGCTGTATTGCGTCCGTATTTTTATAATATATTATATATTCGTAAATATTTTCATTTTTAAATATTTACCGCAATTATGCCGAAAAATAATGCAGAAAAGTGTCGTGAATAAAAAATAAAAAAAAAGCAAAAAGAAAATAAAACTAAAAAACCAGATTGAGCAATGTAAAAACAGTTTTAATTGTGGCAATTTATATTTCACCGAATCAATCAATAAATAGCATCACGGAAGTCATTCACGAAAATTTAATAAAGTACACAAGAGGTATCGCGGATACTTAGAAAAGATTACGATAAAGTTCCAATAATTTTAAGTGGCGATTTTAACGTAAATTTTGCGTTGGACACAGCGGTTCCTTTAATTGACTTTCTCAATACAACATTCAATTTAAAAATGTGTAACAATCGCACTGAATCGACAACACATCAAAAACAACAATTGACGCGGCATTTCAAAGATATGTTGACAACATCGAAGCCAAAGCATTTGCATCATATTTTAGCTATCATAAACCACTCGTATCATTTGTTGAAATTGAAAACATTGAGCATGAATAATAATAAAATAAAGAAAATAAAATATGAACTTTATAGCAATATTATAAAGAACCTATAATTATCCCGCTCCTAATGCTGCTTTCGTCTCATTCTCTCTCAGTTTGTTTTACGGAAGGTTTCACTTCTATCGCGCCTAACCGTTAGACTGGTATTTTTTTTTGTTTTTTCTATATCTTAACTTTTCCTTATTAATATCTGTTTAAAGCTTCTTACACTTCTGCAGACACATAAAAATGTTGTATTGAACAAACTGTTGAGTTGAATTGAAACAATAAAAATTTGATTAAGGTGTATTCTTCTCATGGTCTCATGTCTCTAAAATTATATTCATCAAGAGTCGATCAGCAAATTTGTCATGCATAAGGAGATATACAAATATCATTGCATACATTTGCCAATCATTTTCGAATGAATTGAAAATATACAATTTCGATAACCGAAATTTTGAGAGCCAACAGCAGGAGGCAAAAACAGCAAACACAAATTGATGCTTAAACAAATGAACAGGCAGCAATTTCAAGTCTATCTTTGGCTGAATATTCATGCACACATACATATTTGCACACAGCATGGTATATGATTAAATTGTTGGCCTAGCCTTCGAATTGATATTTCATTGAGCTGTGACCATCGTTTGAGCTTTTTCCAGCACAACTTCATTTATCTCAATTTACTCAAGCAGTATGGCCCTATGAGTATTGGGAGATTTTCAGGTGCATATTTATGCTATTGAGAATTGATGAAGTAAGTTACTTTTCTTTTTATTGCACACACGCATACATGCACACAAATCATATGCACCAAAAATAACTAAAAATCGATTGCAGAACTTGACACAGAGCAGCAAAGGAGCTCTAGCGATTGTCAACTTAAAGCTTCAACACAAATGCAATGCTTGGCTAGAGGAAACATTACCAGATGGCCGCCTACTGCGCGCCGTTTTATGCCTACTGCCTACTGTTGCGCCGACCAGGGGATACGCACTCGCACGCCCAAGCATTCAATGCACTTGTGCTTGTTGCTGTTATAGTTCTGGTCGTTGCCGCTGCCGTTGTTACTGCACTTTCGTATGCAATATGGAGATTCTGTGGCGCTGAAATAGGCGGTTTGGGACATAAAGTTTGCTTGTACCACTCCCTGACCTCATTCTTCATTCTGCACTGGCTTGGCAGTGGCTTTGTTACTTGCGGTATCTGTCGCAGTTGAAGACAAAAACCCACATATATACACACAGTTTCTATATGTCCATGTAGCCGACCACCCGGATGGCAGACATTGAATGAATGACTTGTAGGAGCAACAGTCAAATGAGAAGCCGCAAGCTAAAACTTATGTTGACAGTTACAACTGAGAAGGCGAGTCAACACCACAAAGGTGGTGATGGTAAAGTGGTGGAGTCGAATAAAAATGCAAAATGGGCGGAGTGAGTTTAACGCACATACATACAGAGTGAAGTGCATACGCACACAACGTCCGCTTGACTACGAAGGTTATGGAAAGCCGCACTATTAAGGCTGTCTGCAACAGTATCGCTGTGGTTTAGTCACCAAGCAAATAGAAGCATTCGAATGGGTGTACATGCAAGCATACATAGAACAATACTCACACATGCGTGCATATATGCATACTTGCAAGTGTAATTGTGTGTGCGTTTGCGTCTGGAGGCTAGCTCACCGCTTTCACAATAAAACTAGATGAGACAATTGCAACTGAATTGAGCTCCACCGAATTATCGTAGCATGCAATATGCAGCAGCAACGAACACATATTTGTGTGTGTATGTATGTTATCACATATGACCAGACCATATGCATATACAAGTTAGAGTGCTGGCGCATAACATACATACATGCGTAAGCGTGAGTTAGTATGCACTTTGCTCGTAACGGAGTGTGGTGGGCGCATGTTGGTGCCACAATGACTATCTACGACAAAAGTTGCTTCATTTTCTGCTTCAAACGACAATTGTGGTAAAAGTCGAGCTGTTTTATACCCGTTGTTGTAGTTGCTGCGATTTCATCAGAACAGATAACCATTGCTGTAGTTGTTGTTGCATGTTTAGCCACAAATTGCACTAAAACCTTTTCCTTTTTCTACAAAACGGTGTCATCATAGTTGAATGAAATAAAAGCAATGAGTTGTGGATTAATTGAATTTCTGAAACGCATCTGCTAGGCCACAGCAGCCAAGCTGCTCACAAGGTCCGATTTGAATTTCTAAACATTCATACTGAATATAGAGAATCATACACTTCACTTCATTCTCAGCAACTCAAATCATTTCCTGAAAATGCACTTAAGCCGCAATTATCGAATTAATTTTTTTCAAAAAGATTACCAAGGAACTTTAAACGACTTTAGAATTTTAACTAAGCTAACTTAAAGTCCGCAGTTCGCAAAATATAGCCGAAACGAACAGGAACAAATCCAATTGTAAGGCGCAGATATTGCAAATTGGAAGTAAATTAAAAAATCCTATGATTTTATCCATCACAATACCTTGAGTGGCAAAATCGCTGGGACCTAGCGACAAAAGGGAGATGGACGGATAAACTTATCAGAAGCGTACAGGCGTGGGGTGAGAGAGGACATGGTGACACAGATTACTACCTCACACAGTTCCTGACGGGGCATGGATGCTATAGAGAGTATCTCCAAAGACTCGGCCACGAGGACACAGCTGACTGCTCGTTCTGCGGCAACGGTAGTGAGAACGTGGAACATGTCTTCTTCTCCTGCCCGAGATACGCATCTGAAAGAATGTGCATTGAAGAAATCATAAAAGAAAAAATAACCTCGGACAACATTGTAGATCACATGCTGCAGTCGAAGTTGGTGTGGGTCAAGATGAAAGAATGGTCCGGAATTGCGTTACAGGAACTGCGGAAAATGGAATGGGAACGCAGTAAGAAAAGAAGACAAAGAAGTAATGAAGGGTAGACGGAGAGAAAAATAGAGGGCAAACTAAAGCTACTACATATTGTTTAGTTGTATTTTTTAGAAAAAGACTTAGGATTTTTTCTTCAAAATGCATCCTGTCGGTCAAAACTTTTTATAGTAGTCTGAATATTCTTCACGCCAATTTTTTGATTAATTTTGAGTCCAAATATAGTTCATACCACAACGAAGCCAACCTATTTTAAAATTGCAAACTTAACACAACATTACAAAAAAAAACATAAAATTTCGAACTTTTACTCAGAGTTCTAATTGGTTTTCGGGGTCCACATTTTTTCCTCCTTAGATTTTAGCGCAACTTGGACTTTAAAGTTGCCTAAATTCCACCTGATTTCGAATAAGTTGCTTTGCTGACGGTCTTGCATCGGGTTTGTTTTTAGTTGCATGAGAACTATCGATATCGATAACCTCCATTAACGCCATATGGCCAGATTTATTTAAAAAAATAATCAAAAATTGTACTGATCCATGTAACTCATAGCTGCGACGGACATTTGCAGGATATCACATTAAAAAAAAAGCCATGAAATTATCTACCAGACTATAATAAAAAACATACATTCTAACAACATTTATTTCCTTCTGTATTAGTATTTAAAGTTGTAAGCTCTTAAAAAAGCATCCGATACATTATCTTCAATACCTGCCTTGAACACTTGTAGGGGAGAAAATACAGGAGCTGTCAACAAATATAATATATTATTAAAAAATCAATGGAAATTTTCAGCTACACCAAGCTTGCATGCACTTACACTTGATTTAAATGAGCTATGAAGTTGCATGCCGCGAGCTGCATAGATAAGGGCTACATACCCAAATCTTGGAGGGCTGTGAGAGTTACTTTCATACCCAAGGCAAGTAAGATTTCACATGTATCCCCTAAGGATTTCTGACCAATCAGTCTCTCCTCCTAAGAACCCTGGAGAGATTGATTGATCTGCACATAAGGAGTGAAATTCCTCGGGGGCGTTTATCGTACGCTCAACATGCTTACTGTAAAGGCAGATCGGTAGAGTCTGATTTGCATACAATTGTTAAGTACATCGAGGTGTCCCTCCACCAGAAGGAGCTCACGGTAGGTGCCTTCCTCGACATTGAGGGGGTTTTAATAATGTCCTGCCGGAGGCAATCACCAGGTCGCTAGGTAAACTAGGAGTCGGAACCGAACTCATAAGGCTTATCCACACGATGCTTAGCGATAGAACGGTCGTGGCAGAATGGGGTGACACCTCTCTCCGCCGGCAAGTGAACAGAGGCACTCCGCAAGGCGGTGTTCTCTCGCCACTACTCTGGATTGCCGTACTTAACGGTCTGCTGGAGGAGCTGGAGGCGAGGGGCTGTAAGGTGAATGCCTACGCGGATGACGTGGCACTTATTGTCAGAGGCAAGTTTCTAGACACTCTGATGGAATTGATGCAGGGTTATCTGAATCTAGTTATAAATTGGACCGCATATTGCGGCCTATCGATAAATCCTCTGAAGACGGAGCTCGTCTTATTTACGAGGAAATACAAAATACCAAGAGTGTTTCTCTCCTCAATAGCGGGCGCTCCGTTAGTGCTCTTTGATAAGGTGAAGTACCTGGGACTCATCCCAGAGGTCTTACGTGGAAGCCAAACATTGAGGAGAGAATCAAGAAGGCAACAATCGCCTTGTATGGTTGCAGGGCCGCTATCGGCAAAAGATGGGGCCTCTCGCCTAAAGTCACTTTTTGGCTTTATAACACGATTATAAAACCAATCTTGCTATACGGAGTCCTTGTCTGGTGGAACTCGCTAGAAAGAATGGTATCAGTTAAGAAGCTGGAGAGGATACATTGTAGGAAAAACTACCGCTGCACGCGCCGCAATCAGACTAAGGTGTTCGGGCCATAAGCTAGGCCTAAGTTACGGACACCCTAGCGTTCTTAAAAGTTTTGAGCTCATCCTCATGGTGCTGGGCCACTGTACACCCACGCTATGTCCGAGCGGACCTTTTTCTACTCACATTCCCTCAAGGGATGAGTGGGCAGGGTGCAACATTTGGTGGCAAGGCATGGCAAACATGTTCACGGATGGCTCAAAATTGGGCGGAAGGGTTGGTGGGGGAGTATTCTGTAAGGAGCCTCCTATCAAACTTAAATTTAGGCTCCCGGACCATTGTAGCGTTTTTCAAGCGGAGGTATCCGCAATTAAGGAAGCGGTGGACTGCTTGCTTAAGTCGGCAATTACCGTTAAGGATGTAAATATTTACTCCGATAGCCAATCGGCAATTAGGACCTTGGGCTCGCTGTTAGTGCGTTCGAGATTGGTCGGGGAATGTCTGGCTTCTCTCTCGATTGCATCCGAATACTTCGTCATCAGGCTCATTTTGGGTTCCCGGGCACAGCGGCATAGAGGGAAACTGCTGGGCTGATGAGCTGGCTAGACAGGGAATTTTGGAGACGGTTTCGTCGCGAAATGAGAAAATTGGGGTTCCCTGAGAACCTGTGGTCTGCTCCTGGAAAGATGGGCCTCGAGTCAACTCAGCACGTGCTAGGCTAGTGCGCAAAGGTGCAAGGTCCCGACTATCTGGGCTCTCACTTTTTCGCTACGCCTGCGGATATAGCCGGTGTAAATATCATAAATTTGGTGAAGTTCATCAATAGTTTGTTGCGTTAATTACGAACGTAAATCAGCCACCGTCGGCGTCGACGTAAAATTTATGGTCATCATAGTCTGAAATCACAAGGCTCCTTCTTTCTTTCCTTCTCCTTTCTCCTCTCCCATGTATGGCATCACAACGGACGAATTTTTTTAATATTTGTCCAAGTGAGCCCGTAGCTAGGGCAGCCATTTAACCTAAACTAAAAAGATTTTTAAAATCTGAGCATAAAGTTTGAAGTTCTGATCAAATTTTGGGGACTCACTTCGCCGTTTTTATTACAAAAAATATATTTTCATACAAAATTAACGGAAAAATTTAGGATGAAACTCATTGAGAATATTGAACAAAGTCACCGTGCCAAAAATTGTTTTGACTGACTGTATCGCCTTATCAAACCCTCTCAGCAAAAGCACAAACTCCATATCAAAAACAAAAAAACAAACATAGCTCCCACAAATTCTCTTGTAAAATTATCTTGCGGCATTTCTCAGGTACCAACTCAGTTTTAAACAATCTATTTTATGAGCTTTGTATGCACAGAAAAAATCTTTGATCCAATGGTTTAAAAACATTATATATACGTATAAACGTATAATTCTGTTAAAACCAATAATCACCGTAGCTATTGTCCGAAAATTCTGTAAATAGTGAGTAAACATGAATTTGTAGCACGGAAAACTCTTTTAGGAAACTAAATTTCACATCGTCCCGACGGTAACATTCAATAAAAATTTTGCCACTCTCTTCCCCTCGAAGGAAGAATGGAATAAGGGATTCTCTCTATGGTTCTAAAATGACCTGCGGTGTTGGAGCTGGTATATATTCTCACAGAGTTAAAATTGAGAAATCTGTGCGTCTCCCTAATACCAGCAGTGACTTCCAGGCGGACGTACTTGCAATTGGGGAAGCCTGTAGGCTACAAATCAGAGATTTCTCTTTTAAGGGCAATGTCGCTATTCTTTCGGATAGCCAAGCTGCAATCCACTGGGTTCGGCTACTACAACCTCTAAAGTGGTGGAACAAAGTAGGAATAGCCTCACCACCTTGAGTGAAAACCATAAAGTTACCTTAATCTGGGTCCCGGGACATCGGAACATTGAAGGTAACGAAAAAGCAGATGAACAGGCAAGAGGGGGATCTGCCATGACTATTGCTCTTGCAGAATCGGTACTCACACTATTAGGTGCAGTCAAGAATATGATTTCCCAAAAACTCATCCGAATCGCGGATTGTAAGTGGAAAGACCAGACGAAATGCAAAATTAGCAGAACGTTATGGCCCACCTACAACCTCAAGCAATCGTCGGCATTAATAAGCATGAAACGACGGGACGCCTGGAGACTAACGGCAGTCATAACTAGCTTTTGGTATATCGGAGAACAAGCAGCCAAAAAACACATGTTGTCACAGTTGTAAACAACCGGAGAAAAAGGAAACAATCTTCCATTTCCTCTGTGAATGCCCTGCCCTATGGAAGGGCAGAATGTTAACCCTGGGCCAACCGCCGTTCAAGAATCTCGAACAACTGTCTAGCTTAGACGTCAATAACCTAACAAGATTCTTAAACTGCACAGACTGGATATAGTCATGCTGTAAATAACCGTTAAACAAGCTGGTGACGAGGATGTGGCAACAAAATGGTGCGGGAGCGCTAGTTGGATTCTGAAAGAATCACCACTTCAACCAACCAACCAATCAACTATTTCATATTTTACTTGCGTCCTTTTAAAGCAAAATTGCACGTATAAAATACCTATACTTATACACACATACATGTACAGGAACTCAAGCAAGCAGCTAGGCAAACTTGTATAAGTGCAACCAAGACTTTTAAACAGTAAAATGGCCAAGTATAAAACTCAGTTTGACATGAATTCATCACCAGTTGGCAAAACAAAAAACTGCAAAAAAATAATAACAATAATGCAAAATTGTATTTATGTACACAATCTCCGTGAGTTGTACAGAATTACTTTACTGTTAGCTGTCAAACTGAGGAAAACTTTAAAAGTTTCACTTGAATGTCGTTGCCAGCACCAGCATTCTTCTTCATACTTTGCGGCTTTTGTACAGATCAAGTACAAAAAAAAAATGTTTCGCAACTTCAGTAAGCTCTGAGCCTTGCTGTAAGTTATATCGCACTTTTGCGCAAATAGTTTGACCACAAACGAGAGTAACTGCGAGGTTCATACATATGCATAGACAGGTTTACTGCTAGGCACACATACTCGCCTACTATATGTACCAAAGCATTACGTCTTCATTTACAAACTTAGGCAAAGATGACTTTTGAATGTGTCTACCCGTAGCACACTGGCTAACTCAGGCAAAATTCACAAAGATTAAGATGGTCCAAACAACATTTTTCCTTGATGTTATCCACTATTTTATACTATGGCCATAAGAATGAGACAATTATTTTTTTTTTTCGTTTATATTTTCCCATATCACCAACGCTTGAAAACATTCGCTTATCTTATGTGGACGATTACTCTCAAATTCGGGCTAGATACTTTGCTTCAGTAGTGGCACAATGAAACTATACCGCTTCTGGTACCGAAATTATAGCTCAAAATATGGTACCAAGAAACGGTAAGACACACTGTCCATTAGATTATAAAATATATGACAAAATCAGTGCCAAATTAAAGGAAATCGAAAATATTTTCAGCCGGAGATATTTCTGGATTGCCTCCCAGTAAAAATTTTGAAGTAAAGTACATAATTTTTTCGTTTGAATACCTTCTTTAGATGAATATATTTTTATATTTTGTTACATATAAGTTAACTTGCACGTATTTGGTAAATTGTTTTTTTTTTTCTTTTTTGTTATTTTTACTTAACATAGATAAATGGATATCACTTATTATCTTCTCATGTGGAAACTTCAAAAGCTTTTAACAATATACCAATCATACGAATTTCGACATAATGCACTTAAAAGTTTTAAATATGGTAAAATCTATTATGAAGTTCTAAGATTATTGTTTACTATAAAAATAAGTTTTTACAAACTTCTAATTCTTTTATATGTGGATCAAAGAGTTTAAAAGAGTAATAACACAAACCATTCGAAACATGCACTAATTAATTATTTTATTCATTTATCTAAGACATGTGCGTGTACATTCTATCAAAAAAGTACCGGGCATTGTTAACAAAAACGCAAAAGAATTACTTAATCATCAAAATTTATTTTGTGGCCTTCAAAATAGGATCCATTAGAAGCAATACGCATGTGCCAATGATTAGTCCAGTCATCAAAGCACCTTTTAAACACGTTTGAAGATATCCTCTTCAGCTCCATCAGCGAATTCTCCTTAATGGCCTCTATCGACTCAAAGCGGCGTCCGCGGAGTGGCAATTTAAGTTTTGGGAAAGGGAAAAAATCACTGGGGGCTAAATCCGGTGAATACAGTGGTTGTTCGATGATATTTGTCGATTTGTCGAGTTTTTGGTCAAAAAAGTGTTCACAATATGACCGTTGTGAGACGGTGCGTTATCATGATGCAAGATCCATGAGTTTTCTTTCCACAAATCGGGCCGTTTCCTACGCACATTCTCAATCAAACGTCACAGAACTACAAAATAATATTCTGTATTTACCGTAAAACTATTAGGAAGGGACTCTAAGTGCACAACACCATAATAATCAAAGAAAACTAGTAGCATGATTTTCACTTTTGACCGACTTTGACGGGGTTTTATGGGTTTGGGCTCATATTGATAGCGCCATTCAACCGCCCATTGAATGGTTTGCATGTCAAACTCATGCAGCCACGTCTCATTACCTGTTACGCTGAGCTGTATAAACGTTGCGTCCGAGTTCACTTGCTCAAGCATGTCTTCAGCCATCTTCTTCCGATGCATTTTTTGAAAGAAATTCAACTCTCTTGGAACGAGTCGAGCAGCCAGGTGTCTCATGCCCAATTGATGGTGTAAAATGTTGCGAATTGATTTATGAGACACGCTAAGGTAACGAGCTACCTCCCTCATACTTAAATGATGGTTTCCAGCACCATTTCCTTGACTTTGTCGACGTGTTCGTCCGTTGATGGGCGTTCAGATCGGGGCAAATCTTCCACGACTTCTCGGCCCTCTGCAAAAGTCTTATACCAAGCCTTATACCCGCGTTTTTGATAAAGCACACTCGCCATAGGCTTCCTGCAACATTTTCAACAATTCGGCATACGAAATTCCGTTCGAAACACAAAATTTTAAGACGAATTCTTTGTTCGATATTTTTATACATAGTGAAAATCGCAGAGTACACCTGCGGTTGACTGATGTAATTAAATGCCAAAAACAAACTAATTGACAGATTACGCTTAAACTCTGCGACACTATAGAGGAGAGTTGTACCAACATTCCAGCAAACAAAATTTAGACATAGATGTATGTACTTTTTCAGTATAATTTACTTATTTTATCATGACTCATATATTTGGGTATTAATATGAGTGGTTTTTTGAGTAAGTGTACAACGCTTTGAAAATTCTGATTGAATTTGGATGCAAAATCATGATCCTTCCCGTGAGTTTTACATAAAATGTTTACAGCTTGATATTATTTGATCTTTTTTTTTAAGTTATCTTTCCAAATGCCGTAAAAGAGCATTTTTGCCAATAATAATTTTCAAACTTTGGCGGCATTAGTACGTTTTTGGGCCATCTTAATGTACATCCATTTACTCATATTCCCACAATAGAGGCAAGCGAGCAGCGTTATTGATTTTACACTCACATTGTGGCACATAATACACAAACATACATACATATACTAGTACATGTTTCCCACACGTGCGTGTTTTTTCAACGCCTTTGTGGGAGTGTCCATATACAAGCGCACATAATCCCAACTGATGAACTTTTTACTACTCCGCAGTTTAAAATAATTAAAAGTTACTACAATGTTCGAACCTGTTTTTAATATATAATATGTAAAGTTTTTTCTACTTGCAATGTGTGTAGGTAGAGTGCCAAAAAAATTAAAAGATCCATTTTTCAATCACAGTTTTTTCTATTTCGAGCTCAATTTAAAGTATTTTAATTACAAAATCTCGTTTAAAACTGCAAACAGAAGATCACAAGTGAAAATGATGCAATAAAAAAAGTAAACAAGTGCCGAGTCAACACTTCTTTGTAAGATATTTTGGTGACGCATTCAAATTTTATGTAAAAGAAAGCGCTAATGAAGTTATTGGATATTGTTAAAATTTTATTCAACCATTAATATTTTCCATTAATTATTAATATTTTTTCCACAACAGGAACTACAAAACAAATATGCATTGATCGTTCAAAAAATATGTTGCGTTATAAAAATTGCTGTGGTTTATTTATTTATTCATTTACGTATTTAATAAGCTGAAAATGCAACATATCCTACAGCCTATGAAAAGCAGATTAAAGCAAAATAATTCAGTCAGTAGTAAGTTTAACTAATAGTTTACTTCTTTCATTTTGATGAATGAAAGAAAATGTAATATTTCTTACAATTTGCAAAGAAAGAATATTAAAGTATACTTAAAATCTAGTTAAATATTTCATTTAGTGAGATTTTGAAGTGGTATTTTGTGGAAGAAAAATCGAGACCAATATGATTTGAAAGCGAATTAAATTTTCTCAAAGTTTCTGAAATGGGAAGTAGAATATCACTAAATCAAGGTCAAGAGTCACAATATAAAATTATAGTAGTTCTGGGCCATTTTTCGCCTTAAGTCATTGCTTTATCGGACTTAATCACTTTTTTATTTGGGTTTCCGGGTAATGGCATAAGTGCTCATATGCCGGTCTGACACCCCGGCTCCTTTGTCGACATTTTCGATAACTCTTCAATATTGAGGAAAATACTATGAGTTGCTTTGTACAACTACAGGGGCTATATTGGACAATCCACAAAATTTTTATTTTGACTTTATAATCTATATAGTATATACTTTATAATCTATTATTATATATATATACGGAGAGCAAAATTTTGTTGTACCTTTTTTTAGTATTTATAGTCAGAGAAAAAAGTTGAAACATATACCAATGGATAGCATATGAGGAGACGGCTTGCAATCTATTAAAATAGATACAGAAGTGAATAGGTGCAGGTAAAATTAATCAAAGTATTTTACCTGTATTATGATATATCATGTTATAATATGTATCATGATATTATATATATGTATCATGATATAAAAGTTGATGAAACAACTGGAAACTTATACATTATATATTATGAATCAATACTATTATAAATTTGATTCAGAAATTATGATGGTCATGGGTTAATTAATGATTGTTTTTATTATCCTTTTTCAAACAAAATTAATTTTTTCCTCGTAATACAAGAAATTAAATGTTTTCAATTTATAAATAAAAAAAATTATGATATTTGAAATACACAAATATAGGATCGCTTAATACAGGAGGAATGGGATATTTTTCACATTTAATTTTACTACTTCTATTCACATATATCATGTAAAAAGTTTCTGCATAAGCTATCCATTTATATATGTTTCAACTTTTTTCAATGTCTATAAATACTAAGAAAAGGGGATGACTAAATTTTGCTCTCCATATATATATAACATCGAATAGCGTCGAAATTTCGACGTATGGGCGATCCTAGTAATATTATAAAGCACATCCTGTATTATGGAGTCTTCATTGGAATCTGTAGGCATCTTCGGAACACTCCGGACTTGGGTGCTTAACACGATGATAAATGTAGTACCCGTGGATATCACAGGCAAATCTGCCTCAAATAGACTAAGAGACTTAGTCCACAAGCATGTCCCCAGCTATAATCACTGCAAGGTCCATAGAAACTTTGAGTTAGTACCCATTATAACTAATCAGTGCACACCCTCGATACATTATCAATTCATATTCCCTCAAGGGAAGATTGTGTGGAGTGTAGCATTTGGACACAGTGAATATGTTCACGGATGGCTTGAAGTTGGCCAAAAGAGTTGGTGAGGGAATATTATGCGAGTAGATCCTCATCAAGCTCAAGGTCAGGCTACCGGACCACTACAGTATGTTTCAGGCCGAGGTAACCGCAGCCAAAGCAATAAATGAACGATATCGCGCAAAGCGACGATCAAACAATTGAAAGTTTATGCTCGGTGTAAAGGTAACATTACTCTGAAAACTTCGTTTGCAGTTTTTTGTTAGTTCGATTCAGTTGAGAGTTACAGGGTATTAAGAGAAAATTCGGTACATTTTACAGTTATTATTTGTAATAATCGAAGTGGGCCGGCATGTTAGCGCAGCAACGCCCAGGAATTTTAAACCATTTGCACAAACATTTTACGCAAAAATAATGGATTTATTTTTCCCCAACTAATAGATTGACCCCAGAATTGGTAAAGAGAAAACTGGCTTTGCTTGGAACCGTCAGAAAAAACAGAACGTTTCTTCCATCAGAAATCCTGTGTGCTCGAAACAAGCCACCAACTCATTCAGAATTTTACTTTCGCAATAAGTCGAAACGTTGAATTTATGTTCAAATGTATGAACACAATTTAGTTATAAAGATTTTTAATTTGAACTAAATCAGTTTTGCTTTAATTTTTCTTCAATAGGTACCAATTCTATCCTAACAAAGAATTAATGACTCTTTTAGAACAGAGAAATAAGGCTAACTAGGGATTTCAGCAACTTTGTAGTGCTAACACCAGAGTTTTCAGGGAAAAAATCCATAATTTATTCTTCCAAAAAATCGAAGTTTTCAACAAATCGAAACAACTTCGGCTAAATACTACTTTTTAGGCCTTCAATAAGCTGTATAAATTTCATTTAAGCTGAACAGCTGGCTTCCGATCACCCGGCATCACAGTGGTTACCGACTTCAAAAACACACTATAGAGAAAAATGATTTTTATGTTTCCTTTATGGCCATTTCAGTCTGAAACTAAAAAAGTGGATCTTTGGCCAACTTTCCAAGGGCCCATTCACCAAAAATTCTGCATTGTGGTAGGTCGTTCGGCTTCAATACTTGCACCAGCTGTATTTTGAAAGACTTTACACCTAAATCCTTTCGCAATATTTCCACGTTGTTGAGTAACAGAGGCCCAATTGTTGCGAACGGCGACGAATCGACAATTGATGGTCATCATTAACACTGGCCGATACAGCTGCGATATTTTCTTCAGTTCGCACTCTACGTAAGCGTGTTGGTGGTTTGATGTCCAATAATGTAAATTTGGTTCTAAATTTAGTCTTAATAGCTCGAATAGCCGCTTCAGTGGGTCGATTAAACTGACCATAAAATGGAAGAAGCGCATTTTTATAATAAAATTCAATGATTTGCAAGCGTTGTTCGTTTGTAAGACGATTCATGGTTAAATTATAGACCAAACTCAAGACGTTTGACAGTGAAACAAAACACGAAACGTGCGCCAGCTGTTTAAACCAACTGTTTAAAAAGATAATGGCTACAATACCACCCGTTAGTTTGTAATTTTAGTTCGCGTTGCATTTTTCGTACGATACCCATAAATTGCATTCTTCTTAAATAAGCAGTGCGTTCCGCAATAAACATTTTCGCACACGCAGAATGCAGCGCTGTAATAAAGTTTGCAAAATGTTAAAAAAAAATTGTGATTTAAAAAACTCTGATGGTTTTAGTAAAAATTCTATCAAATAAAAAATAGCCAACATCATTTGGTATTTGAGTTGTGACGTGAACACGCGTGCAAGCCAATGCAAGCAAAAAAATATTTTTTTAATATACATCAATAAAAGTAAATGCAAGGAAAAAAATTGCATCAATGTTTGTCAATATTTATTAAGTATTATGAAAATGTCGCTCATATCAACGTAAATTGCTTGTAATTCAATCTTAGCGTTGACATACATAAATAAACAAAACCTTCACACACTCATACATTAGAGCACATACATGCATAGCGGATGAAAAAAAGGCACAGCACAAAATAAAAACGTAAAATCAGTGAATTTACAAGTAGTTATAAAAGCTGTTAGTCATTTAGAGATTACAGGATACTATGAAGGACACTTACACACACACACACACACACAAACAGTTTCCAATAAAAAATTGCGTTTTCAGAAATGGGTCACTGCTGCCAGTGTGAAGGTGAATTGTGGTATTAATACGGAAAATGTTTAAATTGTGGAAAATGAAAATTGATTTAATTGCAAAAAAACAAAAAGAATTTGTATAAAAACTGGTATTGAAATTCTTTAAGGCATTGCAGCTTTTGCCTAGAAATTTTTTCAAACCGAAATAGATGGCAAACAAATAATATATACAGTTGTGATCAAAACATTTGCAACCAAAGTCGAACATATATTGTGGCTTAAAGTTATATTTTCATACTGGATTTTTCGCTTTTACATACGTAGCTCCCTTTGTTGAACAGTTTTAACTTTTTTTCTAATCTTCATAAATTTTGTTTTAAAAAGTATAGATAATTATGTAGCAAACACTGCTGTTGCCATTTTTCTCTAAACAAAAAAATTCGTTCTATATGTATGTATTCCCATTCATACTCTCCTGAGCGAAGTGCTACATAATGCTAGACTAAATACGAGTCAATCAGAATTTGATGAAGTTTTCCCCATTAAAGGATATCACAGCCTTCAAGAATTAAAGAGTATTACTTTTTATGCTAACGCGAAGAATCTAAAAGCAAAAGCTCAGCAAGAACGCTTTTTAGACAAGCAAAGACTAATGAAATGCAGTAATTGCTAAAAAAAGATAAAAATTGTATGCAGTTTTGCTCATTATGCTCCTCATTTATTTGTTTATGACTTGAAAGTTTAACTCACCCTTAAATTTTCTTGAAATATTGGAATATTTAAAAATGTAAATAGTGTTAGGATTAGGGTAAAAAACGAAAAATTCTAACAACTTGTAAAATGAAGCTAAATTTGGATTTTCTTCTCTTATCTCTGTAGGGAAAACAAAATTTTTAGTAGCTGACCAGAAATGGTTGGACCAAAGCTCTAAATGTTATAGCTACGTTATCTGAAAACAAAAAAACTTTACATACTTATTCGTGTAGACAATACTTATTCGTGTATGCCAAGGTGAATGCCAAGGTGAATGCCAAGGTGAAGGCTAACTACCACTATATAAAAGGTTTAAGTTTAAGGCCCGATGCTGAATGTGAACCACACCTAAACGTCAAGTTTTTTTCTCCATTTCATTTAACATTTTTCAATTTCAGACTAACTCAATTTGAACCATGGAAAGATACACAATCAAACAACGCGTTAAAGTTATTCAGGCTTATTATGAAAACGGGCGTCCAAATCAAAGTGCATATCGCACACTTCGTGATTTTTTCGGTCAATTTAATCGTCCAAATGCGCATACAATCGGAAAAATGGTGCAAAAGTTTGAGCAAACTGGGTCTGTAGGAGATGTGAAAACACCAGTGCATGCTCGTACAGCTCGTACTGCAGATAATATTGCTGCTGTTCGCGATAGTGTGGTTAAAGATCCGTCCACCTCAACTCGTCGTCGTGCCCAACAATTGCACCTCGCGCGCGTCGTTGAGGAACATTATGCATAAAGAATTGCATTTACACGCTTACAAGGTGCAATCGACTCAAGAACTAAAGCCTCTTGACCATTTCAAGCGTCGTCAATGGTCACAATGGTGGCAGGAAATGGCAACTGTGAATGACCAATTTTCGAAGAAAATCATCTTCCGTGATGAGGCACATTTTCACCTCAGTGGATTCGAGAATAAGCAGAATTGCCGCATTTGGACGAATGATAATCCGAGAGTGATCGCCGAAAAACCAATGCACCCACGAAGAGTGACTGTTTGGTGTGGTTTATGAGGCCGGTCAGGCAGTTACTGTGAATAGTGTTCGCTATCGTGAGATGATAACGAACTTTTTATGCCCCGAATTGGAAGATATGGATGTGGACGATATGTGGTTTCAACAGGACGGTGCCACTTGTCACACAGCTAATGAAACAATGGTTCTTTTGCGCGAAAAATTTGATGGCCGAATAATCTCACGTCGCGGCGATGTCTATTGGCCGCCAAGATCATGTGATTTGACACCCTTGGACTTCTTTCTTTGGGGTTATTTGAAAGAAAAGGTGTACGGCGATAAGCCAACAACAATTCAAGAGCTAAAGCATGATATAATTCGGCACATTAACGGCATAGAACCTCAATTATGCCTCAGCGTCATCGAAAATTTGGACCATCGGCTGGAGGTGTGCTGCCGAGACCGCGGCGGCCATTTAGCCAATATTTTGTTCTACACGTAATTGATCTATATCAATATTAACATAATAAAGAGAAATAATAATAATTTCCTAAAAAAATTGTATTTTATTAAAAATCAATACCGGCCCTTAAAACTTAACCACCCTTATATAATTATAGATGTATGTGTATGTACCTCTATATTGTATTATACATGTGTTTATATATAATTTCAAACTTTTTGATCAGAAGTTTTAAACAGATTTCGAGTATTATTAGCCCATTGAATTTTAATATAATAAAATGTAAGTTTTAAGTGACCAAAGGTCGGTTTGATACTTTATTTTACTGACGGTATTAGTTGTTTTCTTCTATATAAAAAAAATACTCGATTTTTCAACAAGGTCAAACGTGCCTTTGAAGGTCCTCGAATGTCCTCGAAAAATGTAATCAGGCAAAATTAAGATCATATATAAAGTTGTTTAAAAATAACTTAACTGCATTGGTACTGTTTTTGTAGACTAGATTAAGTTAACCTTTCCAATCAAAGGCACAAAAAACGTTAAAGTCGAGGTGCAGCCCTCTTCCATTTCCATTTTAGAGCCAATAAAAAGTATATCGAGAAATGGGCTTCTAGTTCTTCTCTTGTTGCAGTGTTTCATAAACTTTAGCCTCACGAATAAACGTTGTCCAGATCAATACCATCCAATCCGGCCATAAAAAGTCGTAAATCATCTCTCGATAGCGCAATCCACTCACCTGTAACACCTGTTATTGGAAAACCCTTTATAATACAGCCATTACCTACATATGTATACATATAGTATATATGAACTGAATCATAATTGAATGATAAAAAATGTGATGAATAATCAGTGACCAATAAAAATAAATAATTAACTTGGAAATATATAAAATTAAATCCAATGCAACAATTTTACTTAAAAATAAATAAAGAAAACACGAAATAGCATAAATCTTATGCACGAACTGCAAAATTGCGCCATATTAAATCCGCCATATTGGATCCGCCATTTTGAATTTCAAGAAGTGCCACTTTGCTTTCGAAAGTAAACATAATTACCTACATTTTAAGCCCTCATAGACCTCTTTTCGTCAAAATCTATTCTGGGGGCAGGGGGTCTCACGTTCAGAAAGAATGCCCCGTATATATCCATACCATGTATGTATGTATATATTTGGCATATGGCTTTTTCATGAGAAGCTTTTCCATAGCAGAAACTACAGAATGATAAACTTGCACCAGTCCATTCGGCTACGGCGGCTGCAGAAATATGTATGAGTATAGTTACAAAAAATCTGTGCTTTTGCAGCAGCTCTTTATATGAACACTGAAATGCATTAGATGCGCAATTGTGGGAAAATGTTGCGTCTAGGGTGCCTTTGTCCAGCACTATCGATGTTCAAGCCAAGAGCGCCATCATTTCTTAAGGTCTGCACTTGAGCACTTTGGACATACTTAAGTCTAAGTCCTGAAATCTTTGACAGAGCTCCAAAAATAATAATTCCATCAATAATATAGAAAAGTCCATTTGGAATCAATTACTCTTAATTAATCCAATAATTTACAGCGCACGAGCAGACGCACTTCTCACTAATTCATGTCCATTGAAACTAAAAAAAAGCTAAAAAACAAATAACTTTTAAGCTGATGATGCAAGTTAACAGAAGATTCGATTTTCGCATACCTGAGCAACTCATACTAAAGAAATTATGCAAGTGCAGTCAGCTGAAAACGTGGTGGGATGCTTACACTTTGGGCACTTTTCCTGCACAAAACCGCAGAGTAATCGAAGACAATGACATAAATAAATAAATTGTTACAAGTATGTAGGTATGAATATGTCAGTGTTCGCTGGCCAAAGGCCGATTACGGCCACAAGCGCTGAAGCAGGAAGTGGCCAGTGAACTGCCAGTGAACGCCGGAGGAAGGAAACGGCGGTTACAAAAGTAGGAAGAACAAGAAAATATGCGCGAGGACTTACATGACTGCACTATGCATATAATAATGAGAAATTCTCAGAACAAATGTTTTTTCTGCTCTAAAAGCCATCGGCATGCGAAGATCCTGCACTTCAGTCCAACGCCTGAGGACAAGTGGAGGCATTTCAGCATTGCAGCTGGCTTTTATTTCTTAATCGTGATGCTTGTCATTATTCGCGCTCGGTAACTTTTTTGCTTATTTTGTTTTGTTTTCGTTTTTGCAAGCAATTTTTTTATTGCCAATTCCTGCCGAAACTCAATGGAAATTTTTGCGAAAATTTCACGACTCCATTGTGAGTCATAGCAATAATACATTAACATCCAGAAATAGCAATAAATACATACAAATATGTGTATGTATATATATAAGTGAGCGTAGGAATACCCCCAGAGCCGGCAAAGCAAAGTGATATCATTTATTATGCGAGCTTATCAAAATCCAATGAATGTGTGTGGCGACCATGGCCAGCGCCCAAAACGCTCCAAAGCACTTACTCGCAGGCCCTACAGATAAATTGCTATAAAAAAAGATACGCACATACATATATATATGAACGTAGGTATTTTTTGAGCCCTCTATTTCGCCACCGGCCACCATTACCCCATTATGCAATAACAATGCCACAATTTATGTGACCATTTTGCAATCGCCGCGCATCGTTTCACAAAATATCATTTCATAGGACATGCAATTCACATTTAGCCATTTTGTCAATGCCTTCGAATTCACATCGAGCTGTGTCTGTGTGTGTATAGTACATGCTTTCATTTTTGTCAAATGACCACTTGCAGTAATAATGCAATGCTTAGCCACCATTTTTACCATAATTTGCTATTGTTCGAGTGCGCCGTCGGCAATTGATAAGGCAACAAATGCTCGTACAAGCGAACAATTGATGGCGCGGGCGAATATTACTCATTTCGCGTAAAGCATAAAAGTTATGGATTCATAGGGCCACGTGAACTTCAATGTATATGATTTTTCGTCATCAAATGCATCCTTGCGATAAAGTTCAGCTTTGCTATAAACTAAGATTTTGCTATAAAGAACTGATTGTATAGCAGTTTATTATTATCTACAATAGATTTGGTGTCCGCAACATTGGAACATAAAATATTGATATGTAGGTATACCTGTACTGCATTGTGCATACGAGTGATCTGTGAAACTTTTTCTCTATATTAAGTAAACGGACGATGGCAAAGAGTATTTCCAAAGCTGGAATCCAATGGATTTAGTAAAGTACACCTCTTTTACACGATAGATACGTTCCCTCGTCACTAAAGATGATTTTTCGCCCAAAACTGGGGTTCTCTTCTAAGCAATTCGAAGCCCAGTCAGCGAACAAACGGCGTTGTCTATGGTCAACTTTGGGTGTAGGCCCAAGTCCCGACGCAAAAATTGGCTGATTGTTTACTGACCCGGCCGTTTCAAATTTGGCCACCAAACGTTGAAGAGTCGACTTTGAGGGGCCACCACGTCTACCGAAAAAAGGGGGCAACTCTCATTTTGATAATAAAGTCTTATCATTTGATCGTGCTGTTCAATCGTGTAACTTGCCATGATGATTTGGCATAAACAACTGAATAATAAACAAAAGGCTTGACAGATGTCACCAAAACAAAATGGCAGCCACAGGGCTCCAAAATCGACCCGCGCCAATTGAAAAACCCTTTATTACAAGAAATAAACTATTCACCGGCCAGAGCAAATCTACCGGGTCTCAAAGACATTTCCTGAGACTAATTTAAACGCTGGATTCAACAAAATAAAGTATTGAAAATCGTTTTAAAACAAAACATTTCGTGTAAAGAACGATTTTTTCTCTTTTTATTGGGTATGGAAATAAGTTTCCACCCTCGTAAAAGAGGTGTCGCTGCTAATACTATTTTTGTCTCTCTTGTAATATACTGGTGATTTGAAGGTGTATATGTCAAAGAAAAGCGGCCGGAATGGGACGTTAGACATATGTAACAAACTTATTTTGCTGCATGACAACGCGAGGTCACACGTTACTAAATCGGTCGAGTAATATTTAGAGGCACTGAATTGGGAAATCTTGCCCCATCCGCCGTATTTCCCAGACATTGCATCTTCGGATTACCATCTGTTCCGATCAACGCAGTCAGCCCTTATTGGAGAGCGGTTCACTTTTTACGAAAGCATGGCAAACTGGCTCAATGTGTGGATCAAGTTAAAATAACTCGAATCCTTCCTCAAAGGAATCCGTATGCTGCCTGAAAATTGTAGCATCCAGTGCTAATATACATAATTCACATAATAATGGCTAAGAAAGGACGGAAACTTATTCCTATACCCAATATACCTATAAATATAATAGTAAAGCAAAACTTCCAACAAATGCCTTTTAGTTGACATAAAAATAGAAAAACTTAAGAAACATTAGTTTTGCCAAATATGTAATATCGCAATAAATTAATGTTGTGTAACATATAAAAGTTGGTTGTCAGACATAAAATATGTACTACTGTGGGCAAGAAGTAAGGTGAATTTGGTTGTAAAATAAAAAATCTTTATTTATTCTTGTAAATCTATTTCGGCCGCCGTAGCCGAATGGGTTGGTGCGTGATTACCATTCGGAATTCACAGAGAGGTCGTTGGTTCGAATCTCGGTGAAAGCAAAATTAAGAAAAACATTTTTCTAGCGGTCACGTGAAAGTTGGCCCAGATGTTGTTAACAGTGCTGCCAACTCATGAAAAAATAACTAGAGCGAAATTTTAATCCCGCGAAGTTTGACAAATAAATTCACCTTACTTTTTGCCCACAGTAGTTTAAGTATATGAGGCACTAGTATCAACTTGTATGCATGTGCGCAATTTGAAAAATAGAGATCGTAATTCCTGTATGCAACTGAAATTACAAGATCTTTTTTCATTTAGAATATTTAAGTATCAACATGTGAACTAAAATAAATAAGAAGAAAACGTGAAATTTAAATTTTTGACCATTGCCCGAGTAAGAAATTGGATTAAAATGTTCCACAACGCCAGTAAAGTTAATTATAGACTCTTAAATGCAATATTAATGGTAAATGTATGTATTTGTATACGAGATTTTTCAAATAATTTAGATTAACTTGCTGCCAAATTAGGAAAACTTTAAGGCACTGTAAAAATAATTGCAACGCTTTGGAACAAAACGGCAGGTGGTTCAATATTGATCAGTTCTTCCTCTTCTGAAATCACAATAGCTGAAAAACCATGATTCAAATGCAGCCAGAACATTTGATTAACGTTTCGCTTCGATCAGGTTTGTAATCCCGGAAATATCTCAAATTAGTCTATAAGTGCCTTCTATTCGCCACTTCGCTGCTCGCTATCGCTGGGATCGGCTCACTTGGCAAAAATGTCGCAACAGTTCGAAGGCGTCTCATACAAATTTTAGCATATATGCTAAGATCCCTTACGTGAGCGCTATGAGCTACATGACAGCTATTGATGCACTGTACCTCTATTTTCTGCCAACTATATTTCATTTTTTTCATAAAAAACTCCAAAATAAAATTATTATCCATCAGGTCATTCTACCAATTCATACCAAGTAGTCGCAGTTTGAGAGACGGTGGTAAGATAAAACATCAAACACGTACACTCATACACTATTTTCCTAGAAAAACTACTATTTTAATAAGCAACCTAGCGTGAGCTAAAATTCTTTTTCCAAGAAAGTTTACTTGAAATAATTTGTCGTAATTTTTTTTTCTCCTTTTCCCTGTTTTGATAGTAAAACTGCTAACCGCAAATCCTGGCAGCTGGCGATGGAACAATGTTTCGTCACGCTATGATGGCATGCCTACAACGCCGTCAACAAAGCAACAATAGCACGGAACAAAGAATGGAGGAAAAATTACTAAAAATAACTACAAATAATCAAGCAATAACAAAGTTGCAGAAGTAAAGTGTAAAGGCAAACATAAACCTCAACATCAACAACATCAAAATCAACATCACAGGAAGATCAACGCAAGGAAATGCCAATGCCAAACTTAAGTAAGCAACGTAAATACCTTTGTTATTATTATAAATTTAACAACAAAACCAACAACAACGACATTAGTAGAAGACGAATAGCAACTTGGGTTGTAATAAGCAGCAAAGACGCTAACTGTCGAAAAAATAGACTAAAACGCCATAACTAAAAACTTAAACCAGCAAACAAGAAACGAGAAACTTAGTAATAAAGCAACTACAAAAAGCACTTCCCGCACCTACAACTCCCTACAGCCATCGTTTCGAAATGTACTGTAAAAAAGTAATAAGAAAGTTTCGGTAAGTTGTGAAATCAACAGCAACATCAACGCCAACGCCATGCCAGTGCGAACAAAAACAACAGTCCTGCAAATAGTTGGTGGCGAAAAAACGCAAAGAAGAGCATGAAAAATGCCAAATACTCGTACTTCGTACAGAAAAGCCGAAAAATTGCTAAACCAACTTACAAGCGAGAGACGCTTAAGAAAACAGCGGAACTTTAAACTAACAACAAATATAACACTGGCCACAGCAGCAGCTGCAACGACGCCAACAACAGCCAAAACAGCAACAGCAACACCAACAAGCGTTTGCAAACGTTTTTAACAAATTCATTTTTAGTGTAAAAGTTGCTGCTTATTTTCATTTTCTTAATGTAAAACTTTACAGCGAAGCAAAAAAGAAACGAAATCAAAATAAACAAAACTTGAACTGCACGCACGCACTTGCATAAAGCAATACTGTGTTGGCAACATAGTGAGAACATAGGGGAATGGAACAGATAGCGCATGACAGGTATGATTGACACGATTTAGCAAACAGAAATATAAAGACATTAGTAACCTAAAAGTGTTAGTCATTCTTTTCTAATTTAATTGCTAATATTTTTTCAAATTAATAACGAAATATATACCAACAAATGCAATTTCTTGGCTATTAGTCCCATCAGCTATTGCAGATATCCCGTCAGCTATTGCAGCTGAGCTGAATTGTAATTAATGTTGTTGTTGCTGTGAGATGTTGTAACATTGTTCACAACCAGTACCTTATCAATATATGTATGAACTGATTTCTTTCATGGAATAGAGCTGTAGTTGAACAGCAAACGGGAACTGTTATGGACTCGAAACGGCAACAGACAGATGTTATCTGTAGTTGAACAGCAAACGGGAACTGTTATGGCCTCGAAACGGCAACAGACAGATGTTATCTGTAATTGAACAGCGAATGCGAACTGTTAAGGCCTTCAAATCGCAGCAGATCGCTATTAGCAGTGCTAGGTATTTTCGTGCATAGAATCAAACTGTAATTGAACAACAAGAGAGAGCTGTGTGTGAGAGCAATGATGCGGCGACAGATCGCATTTAAGTTCAAAAATTAGCAACCAGCGGATTAGCAATATTGACTGAAATCTGGCCAGAGATCTTGATGATGTACGTTGTTGAGAAAAAATATGTAAAAAACGGGACAGTAATGCAGAACTCCGCACCAAACTTTTCAGGCCTAGCAGGTAACGATATAATAAATTACTGCAATTTAACGAAAATAGCTCTAGATCTGAAGTTCGAAAAGCTTAAAAAGTATAAAAGAAGCACAACTATCAACTTTTCTCCGACTTTGAAGATTACTTACTTTTTATTACAATCAACTATTTTATTCTTATATCTATATCTTAAAAATATTTTGCAAAAACTCAAACGATATGAAAGATTATTTAACTTGAGATCTAAGGAAGGTCTAAAAACATTAGACTAATTAAATTTTTACCCTTAAAATTTTGTGTCTCAACACACATTTAGTTGTTGTAGCACCTTATTAAACCCTACTTAAAGCGGTAAGATCATCGGTCTTCATTCGGGGATGAGAATTCAACTCTTGGCGAATATCACTCTACTCCTGCCCATATGCCTGAATATCGTCGGCAAGTTGAGGGAGATGCCTTGTGGCATGTGTAGGGTCCGCTTCCAGTTGGTATCCGCCTTGGCGCCTCCTTCAGTAGCAGCCTATCACAGACTGTTTAGTGATCAGTGATCATGGTGATATACTTGTAAACAGAGAGCATACAGTCTTACTATTTAAGTGGTGTTAAGGGTATACATTCCCTTGGCAAATGGTACTACATATCGGAATGGTACGGACCTTAACCTACCACGGGCTGTCTCCCCGTCGATTTTTCTTTGTTTTTTGTTTTATTATTTTTTGGTGAATTTCATTTAGTTATTTTATGGTAATTGAATCTCTTTAAAAAAGCGCAGGAATCCAAGCCAAGTGATCCCTTACAAAATCGAGGCGGTGTTCTTTGCGAAATTTATTCAAAAGTATTTTCATTTGTAATTTTTATTTGCCTCAGATGTGAGCTTCATTTGCTGACTGCAACATTTGCCATTTTTTAATTTTTGCTGTTGGAAGGGGCGGAGTTTGATGCCATCCTAAGTATTTTGCGGGTTTCCTTCGGTGTCAAAGCCACCGCAGCTGTATTTTTGTAGTTCTTATCATAGACAGCACCTTGCTTCACGTAAAGATTTGAAATTCCCTCTGAGGTCAAAATATCGATTTGTCTTTTTTTGCGATCTATTAAAACTTTCTCCTTTCCCATTTTATTATTGTAGAATTAAGAAGTTTTAGACCAAACGCAATGAATGCTTAACAAAACGATCCCTGTTCACAGCTTTAATGTGCAAATAATCTAGGCTAGGGCCCTTCTATTCCAATGAACGAATAAATCAAGCACAATAGCACAACTGGTGAAGTTTTACTGCTGCCAAATTCCGTTAAATGGAGTAATATTTTGATGAATTTTTATTTTCGAGCAGAGTTCGAATTATCTAAAACTTCTGTGTTACTAGACCAAATACCGTTGCTTTAATAACAATTTTCTTTTATTAAATTGATTGCCTCTAATCAAGTAAACCGGACTGTATATTAATGAAATTTCTTAAGCAACACTTGAAATCACAAACATTTGTTCTCCAGCCCCAGGGGATTGGATGCATCACTTAACTTCCTTTTCAATTTCGACAACTCCATCAAACTACCACTTTTATCTTCACTCTCATCTCTAAACCACAGCTCATTGCTATCCATTTATTTGGTTTTTGTTAAGAAAATATTTATTTTAAAGTAATTAAAAGTAAATAAAAATCCCTAAAAATGTTGAGAAAGTGGCACAGCTGTTTACAATGCATTCACGATAGAGTAAATTTTTGTCGATCAAATTGCATAAAAAAAATAGAATCGAATCAACCGACAACAGCCAGTCAATAGTAATAGATACACCCCATTCTCTCACGAATCAAAAGATTACTTAAAAGCGTAAGCCTAACAAACATTAATAATCATAAATAACAATAGCGAATTTTGTATATAATTCATAAGCCGACACTTATTTAAAATGTCTGCTTCTATACCCACAGACCTCCCAACTATTACCACGACTACGTAGCTCGCTTTGAGGCAAATGCATAAATTTTAAGCTTTCACACTCTTAAAAGTGATGCACAACTTGACTCGGTTACCCTACTATAGCACTTCACAAATACAATACAATGGTTGATATTAATTTATTGTTTCTGTTGAAACTTTTTAAACTTGCAAATTTCATAATGCATAATTTACAAGAGAAGTGCATCTTCAACTGTGTATTTGTTTGTGCTATGGAAGGAAGCAACAGCATACCAGAGCACGGCTGCATAATAGCTGGGCCTGCCTAGCACAGCAGCACTTGGCACCTCTAATACTGGCGATAATTGTGTTGGCAGCCAGCAAGCGAAGTGAAGATGCAGCAAAAGATGCACGACAGAGAGGGAGACATAGAGAGTAAATGTGTTTGAATAATGAGAATTTCTCACGGCAAGAAATTTCACTCACTACCTATGGGAATTGTATTTACTTGAGACGCTTATAAATTACAATTGCCATAAGCACTTACTCACACAGTAACTTAGTTGTGTACTCGCTTACTTGCATAAATAATTCGAACACAGTTAGTTACTTAAATGCAAATTTATTTACCTACTTACTGTATTTATGCAAGTACCTCGTGGCTTACTCATTAGGAAATCCGTTGTATTACTTACTGTATTTATGCAACTACCTCGTGGCTTACTCATTAGCAAATCCGTTAGCTTTCACACTTATTCATTTTCTGACTTACCCATGTATGCACTTTTCGCCTACTTCGGCTCTTTCCTAGTTGCTGGTTGTTGTAGCTACGCTTTTCTTTTCTATCCTTTAAGTTTGACTAACTTTTTTACTAGTAGTATAGCCGGTGCAGTGATGAGGTGCGAAACGCAGTCGAAGCTGTTGACACAGTTCATTAAGAAATTTTGTAGGTACTATTAATGAACTTACCAATAGTTAACGTTAACTAGATAAAGCGTAGAACTTTAAGCTTAAATGCTACATCGAATTTTTCACAAAACTCAATTAGTATCTTTTAAAATGATTGTGATGCAGCGTATAGTGAAAAAATTTCGACAACACAAAATAAGCAAAATGAAATTAATGACTTTATGAAATGTTGTATGCCAATTAACTACGGTGTCGTAGAGTATTTGCACATGGCAAATGGAAAAAGTAGACCTCATTTCCTATATCTCTTCATGGCCTTAATGTGTTTTTTATTTTCATATTTTATTTATAAGTTTCAAAAGCGTTAAGTAAGTTAAAAGTGCGTTAAAATATGTGAACTTCATGCAGTATTATGATAAGAGTTTCAAAAGAAAGTAGTACTTCATCGTAGTAGAAAGTAGTATATTAGTAAAATTCTTACTGACTTAGCTGGTGGTATTGCAAGACGTCATTTTAGCTACATATATAACAGCTCTTTTTATTTAGTTGGCATTTCAAATATAGACATATAGGGAATTAAAAATTCTGATTCCCTATATAGCTAACTAAAAAAAATATATTACGGATTATGAAAGGAGCCTGCCGATTTAATTTTTCAGAAGTAATCTTCTCTAAATCCTGGTTATATCCTCGGATACACTCTCGGAATCTGACCTCCGTACTCCATCCATTTACTTGAAAAGTATTCTCAAAAGATATGTTCCGACTATTCTCAAAAAGATATGTTCCAATTGTTCTACTGCATGACAACGCATACCAAACCCAACTGCATTTAGAGGCTTTATACATATTAGTTTGTGCTTTCACACTTTAACACGCGGCACTTCGTTTTCTTTAATTCCTCCTTTAATTTCTCCTCCTTTAGTTTATTTTGTTCATTTGTTTTATATTGCGAAGGGAGCTGACTTGTCAAAATCGCGAAGAATAAAGTAACTGTTTTTTAATGGCGGCAACATACACAGTATGTTCAATAAATAAAATAACTTTTCAGATGTAGAATAAAACACGTATCGTACTGGGTTTGAAAGTTATTTTTTATTCAAAATAGTCTCCATTTAACTCGATACAACGTTCAGAACGATCAACCAATTTCTGCATGGACTTTTTTATGTCATCTAAGGGAATGTTCTTTAACACCTGTGTCACGGCTGCTTGAGTGGCTATCATAAAACGCACCTTTCATGGCAGTTTTCAATTCAGGGAACAGAAAATAGTCGCATGGTGATAGATCAGGAGAATACGGAGGGTGGTCGATGACACAAATATGTTTTTGCATCAAAAATTCACGAACATTTTTGGTGTTGTGAGGTGGTGCATTATCATGCAATAAAAACAGCTGTTTCCCCTCTGGATATTCAGGTCTTGTTTCTTGACCACAAACGATGTAAAACTTGTAAATAGTATTCTCCATTAATATTTTGACCTTCTGCAACAAATTCCTTGTGTACAATACCCTTGGAATCGTAGAACGTGATCAACATTGTTTTGATTCTTGACTTCTGAAAACGCAATTTCTTTGCTTTTGGCTCCCCTTTCGTCTTCCATTCTGCAGATTGACGCTTAGTTTCAGGGTCATATTTGAAGCACCATGTTTCGTCACCAGTTATGATCGAATCAAGAAAATCTGGATCGTTTTTAGCTATTGAAATGGTGTATTTACAATGCTCTACACGAGCGATTTTTTGATCTTCATTTAATTGGTGTGGAACAAAGCGTGCACAAACCTTTCTTTTACCCAAATCCTCTGTTAAAGTTTTCCAAATAGTACCAGTAAATGAATTTAATTCTTCAGCCAACATTCTTACAGTGAAACAGCAATGATTTCGCGGACTTTTTCCACCAATTCAGCACGATTACTTGCTCCTGGACGACCAGGTCTTTCATCGTCATTCAAATCTTCACGACCATTTTTAAATCGTTTAAACCAATTATATACATTTGAACGAACTAAACAATCATCACCATAAACTTTTTGCATCAATTCGTACGTCTCACTAAATGTTTTTCCAAGTTTAACACAGAATTTAATATTTGCTCTTTGCTCCATTGTATTTTTACGACACAAGCACGAAACATACTGCCAATAAAAGACGCGTAACTTTTTAACCTGTCAAACGATTTACATGAAGTTGGCTGCGGTTGAAAGCTGACACTTGTCCCTTTTCAATATGATCAAAGTTTAATAGATAGCTCTACGTGTTCCATGATTAAAATAAAAAATTCTGTTATTTATTGAACATACTGCGTAGATACTCAATTCGCCTTGTACCAAACCGACACTTTGCGGCTGTGAAGTGGATAGTGACTGTTGTTGTTTAAATAGCGGTTCTTTAGGTGACTAATAACGGCACGAGGTTAAGCATCCAAGTTTTTAGCGACGAGATCAATATTGGCTGGGCCTCGGTCGCGGGCTGTTTGCAACCGAACTTGTTGCACAGAACCTTCGCACCCATGAACGATTCAAATCTTCACTTGAACATAAACGTCAAAACGTCATGTAACGTTAACAAAATCTGCGACGCGAAGCTGCACACGAATCTCAGGCCTTGAATTACACTTCGATTGTGGGTGATTAATTAACCCGTACGAACAACGAAGTTAACGCGGTCCCCTCCGCGCTCATACGCTTATAAGTTAAATTACTTAGAGAAAGACTTGAAAGTTATTTGATTCAAACTTAAATAAAAATAGAGATCTCGCAAGGGCGAAATCCATAACGGCACTATTAAAAATCCTATTAATTTCATTAAGAGACTTACATAGTAATGGTGTAAAACGACACACTGGGGCCGGTTTTCATGTTTTTCGGTATGAGGGTGTATGAGAGTTCATACTCCGTTTCATCTGTCGGCGCGTTGGTATTAAAAATAAATCTTTTTAATAAATGTACGTTAAATTTTCATTACCTCCTTTTTTTCAAAAGTACAATTGAATGCGTACCACCGGCGGTACAACATGTAAATGCAATGGGGAATATTGAAGCTTATGTGCACCAGTAGATTTGGATAATTAATGTTACCATAGACAATGAGCATCACTGAGTATATTACACACCTTGAGGAAAGTGCTTTTAAATTTATTAAGGTTTTTTTTTTTTTTAATTATGAAAAATAAATTAAGCACTCTGTACGCATCAACTTCTGTTAGCCCCCTAACTCCCTGGCTGAATTCTCGAGCGGTATGCAAGAATCGAGAAATATTACGGACTGCCACGTCACGAGCTCCAGTGAAGTCGATCAACCTCAGTTCGGCAGCGGCATTTCGTCATGGATGCTAAGTTTTCCAATTGTGCGATCAAATATATCTTCATTGTTTACTCTAACACTGAAGACGTCGAACACGATTTTTATGACGTGTCATTCGAAATATTCATACCAATGACATTTGGTCGCGCTATCTTTTTCCGCCCACGGTATATGAATGAAAACTAACGAGATGTCATGGTATGCCTCTTTAATACCTTAGAGGAAGGAAAAGTAATTGGCGGTGAAGCCCCCACTAAGTATCCCACTAGAAATAAAACACCGAATTCAAGAACTTTTATCACGTCTCTAGCTCTTACAAAAGCACATCTAGCAAATTCTTATTAAACTTCATATAAAATCTTTTAATTCCTGTGAGTTGAGCTAACAAAAAATAAAACATTTTAATCAAACCACTAACTTCAATTGCCCTTACTCCTTATATATATATAGGAGTGTTTGGCCGACCTCCTCCTCATATTTGTGGTGTGCATCTTGAAGTTGATTCACAAATGGAGGGACCTACTGTTTTATATCACCTCCGGACGGCAGATATTTTTTATGAGGAGCTTTTTCATGGCAGTGATACACTCGGAGGTTTGTCATTGCCTGCCGAGAGGCGACCGCTATTAGAAAACACTTTTTCTTAATTTTTTTTTATCTTTCACCGAGATTCGCACCGACGTTCTCTCTGTGAATTGCGAATGGTAGTCATGCACCAACTCATTCGGCCACCACGGCCGCTAATGAGTCATTCAAAAAGCAAGTCCCCCATTTTAGTTAGCAGTCATGAAATGTCAGAATAATTCACCGTACTCAACTTAAACCACAAAATGTGTCAAGCTCTACAATATTTTTCTATACAACAATGACTTGCATTTAAATATTAGACTAAGGCATACTAACATATAAATTTAGTCAATCTAATTAATTCGTTTTGGTTAAAATCGATTTGAGATAAATAAAGTAAAAAACATTCGCATATGCATACATATTCATGCGTATTTATTAGAGATACTGTTATTAGCGGATATTTTGAATCGCGAAAATTCGGGATTTTAGTGTAAGCCCGAGATTCTTGTTTTCGTTCGAAGCTATAATTTTCGTAAACTCAGTACAAACTTCAACAGGTCTGTGGAAAAATTCCTCTGGTTTAAACAAAATTAATGATTTTTTCAACCAAGAACCAGATCATCCAATTCTTAAACAAAATCCTTCGCTAAGTTAAAAAATCAACACAAATTTTTTTTGTGAGGTAGGCTTCGAGATGTCACAAAATCACGGTTTCGGATTAAAGAAAAAAGGTAGGACAAAAAAATGTGTAATATCTAAGAATCCGTTAGCCGATCAAAACCAGTGACTATGAAACCAAAAGTAATGAAATTTTTAATCATTTGCTAAGGCTTCATTTTTAGTAAGAACTAAACGTTTTCAACATACTTAGGAAGTTTAAAAGAATTGTTTTTTTTTTTTTTTTTTTTTTTGACAAAATACAAACATTTTCGATTTCTATTGTAAGAAATATACAATAAGAAATGGATAATCTGGTTCTTGGATTTTGGGACGTAAACTGGTGTTATTGACTGTGTACTAGGGCGGTTCGATTTAAAAATCGCTCATCGCTCTGTGAAAATCGTATTCTAGAGATCAAAATAAGAAACTTTGCCGAAGGAACTATACCTCTAAAACGAATTCTGATCTCCCCCAATTTGGGTCCACAGAAAAGATGATAATCACAAGGAGCAATATCCGGAGAGAGAGAATGTTGGATGCGGCATTAGCTCCCATCCGAGCTCGTTTAGCTTGCCTAATGTTTGCTTTGCGGTATGAGGTCTTGCGTTATCGTAGAGAAACAAAACTTTGTGTCTATTCACTAAAGACGGTCGATATTTTTTAAGTGCCTCATCCAGGTTTAATAGCTGATGGGAATAATAATTAGCAATTATCGTCTGGTTTGGTTCCAGAAGTTCATAATAAACAATACCGGTCATATCCCACCAAATAGACAGTAGAATCTTCTTGGGATGCAGGCCATCTCTAGTGGTCGGTTCTGGTGTTTCATCTTTATCTAACCATTGGCGTGTGCGAACAGGATTATTGTAAAGGACCCATTTTTCATCGCCAGTAACGATACGGTTCAAAAAACGTTCATTTTCAATCCGTTGCAGCAGCTGAGAACATACATTCACTCTCTGCTGAAGGTTGGCGACGGAAAGTCTATGCGGAACCCATTTTCCCAGCTTTGAAACTCTTCCCAACTGAACCAGGTGCCTGTGAACTGTTCCATGCGATGAATTTAACCTCTCAGCTATCATATCGACTGTCAAATTTGACTCAGCTTCTACGAGTTCGAGCAAGGCGTCGGAGTTAAAGACTTCAGGACGACCAGCGCGCGGGACATCCTCCACGTCGCAGTTACCACTTCGGAATTTTGAAAATCGCTTTTGCGCAGTCCTTACAGTCACGGTATCCTCTCTGTGATCAGTGTTGCCTTTTTACCACTTTTATAAAAAGAATACAAAATATGCCTCTTATACGCGTTCGAAGATTCCATTTTATTTTTTAACAACACGTGCTTCTATTCGCGATTAAAATCACTTGTTTAATGCACAATATATCAAAGAAAATATAAATAGTTCCGTTATATTCCGCGAATAATTTTTTGTATGCAAAATCGTACAAAAGTGAAATTATGGGTAAAATACGCACGAACTTATGGACTGACCTGATATGTATATGCATTTTTCAAGTAGTGTTTATTTAAGTTTAGTTTTCATTATATTTAAGAACATCTGCCAAATAGAAAAAATTCCTATTATTCCTGGGAATATATTTTTGGGTTAAAAAATTATACGAGCCTATAATATAAATTCAGAAACTTAAATTGTATTTACTTCAAAGCTTGTCTATGAGAATATATATATAGTATATACTACTGTGGGCAAAAAGTAAGGTGAATTTGGTTGTAAAATGAAAAATCTTTATTTATTCTTGTAAATCAGATGAGTATCAGCAACAGGCCATCAAACAATTTACAGGCTCGCAATATTGCTGTAACTATTGAGTGCGGTGAACAGCCTCCAAAGCATACATATATACTATATATAATTGGCACGTACACCCTTTTTGGGGGTTTGGCCGAGCTCCTCCTCCTATTTGTGGTGTGCGTCTTGATGTTGTTCAACAAATGGAGGGACCTACAGGTTCAAGCCGAATCCGAATGGCAGATATTTTTATGAGGAGCTTTTTCATGTCTATGAGAATAGAAAAGCATTTAATGTTGAATATTCTATTCATAAAATAAATTGATTGTCGAAACCTGTCAACCAATATCGCGCTGCCACTACTAAGGTTGATGTCAGAGAGGACGACCTTAAAGGAGGTGCGAATCTTTAAGCAATACTATGTGGGAACTTTGCATGGGGAAAAGAGAAAACTATGTATTTCGGATTAATTTTATTCCCAAACTTTCTTACACCTTAGATTAAAAAATTATAAATTATCCCGGGATTAATATCGAAATCCAGTAATCCCGTCGTCCTGAACATGCATATACTTGCTTAATAGGATGTAACCTACGCAATAATATCAATTAGAAAAACATAATTCAAACACGTCAATGCACAGTTAACAACAGAAAAAGTTAGTTTCATGGTAACAGACTGTTTGCAGCACCAGCACACACTCGCACCCTCATCCATCACCGCAGGGAGCAATACGAAAATATGCAGATAAATATTTGTGTTCTTTTCGGTGACAATAATCAAGTGTAATTAATGCGAAACACAAATATTAAGACAAATGAAATCAGGACAAAGAAAGAGAAATTCTTCTAAAACAGCAAAATAAAATCAAACCAGCACGCAATTGCCTGCAATACACAGCTGTACGTGTACATAATTACATATACGGAGTATTATGAGCATATTAGGAGAAGAAAAGGATCAAAAGACACTGATTGACTAGCTGGTTGCCAAGCTGTTTGCCAAGAATGTCAACACTCCCCCCACATGTTTACTAATGAAAGGCAAAGTGCACAAAAATTGGCATGTACACACATACATATTCGAGCGGGTGTATGTGTGCTACACATGAGGCCATTTGCCCGCTCATGTGTGCATTAGAGTGACTTAATTAAGCATCATGACAGCTATACAGGCTGAACTTATAGCAGCAAAGTCAAGAAAGCGTGCCAAGCATGACTGCGTAAAAAATGTGCAGAGCAAAAAAATTGTATTATACATACACACATTCATACATTAGGATGGAAAGTGAACTGGTTAATTTAAGCTCAAACTTATAACTGTCACGTTTGTGTTAACACACGAACAGACACGCACATATATTTGTAGCGGGTGTTTTTTAGCTGCATGAGAACTATCCGGATCGATAACTATGGTTTCACAGCGGAAAATGGCAAACTGTGTTGACATTTCTGTTCAGTAAGGTTTGGCAAGTAATACGCGTAACGACAGAACAACGCTGCGAAGTTGTAGAAATGTACTTTGAAAAAAAATAGATCTGTTCACAAAGTTCGTAGCGCGAAGTATTGAAGACGACGAAATGTCGATTAGTCCTCGTTCTCAACTTGTTGGCCTGATGGGGCTCATTTAGATTTATTATTCAGATTTATTGGAAAAAGTAGTCAGAAATGACTGTTGATCAAATGGCCATGTCGCTGGTAGCCGCGGCGGACATATGTAAGTCGGATATCATATTCAAAAATTAAATACCATGAAATTACCCACCAGACTGTAATAAAAAACATCATTTGAACAGCATTCATGTTTCGTATTAACACTTCAAGTTTGAAGTTAAAAATCGTTTTAAGAAATTGTATTGGCTGCTTGGACTTTAGTACAAATTATCATTGCGAAATAAAGTAGTCGAACGATATAAAGGGTTTTTCAATAAGGGCGGGTATGCATGCAGAATGTCAATCGTGGCGTTTGCTGTGTGACACGTAGCGCCGTCCTGCTGGAACCACATGTCGTCTAGGTCCATATGGTTCAATATGGGCCATAAGAAATTGGTTATCATCGTTGTGTAGCGCTCGCTGTTGACGGTAACCGCCTCACCAACGTCGTTTTCACAAAAGTACGGACCAATGACGCCGCCGGCCCAAAATCCACACCAAACGGTAACTTTTTGAGGATGCATTATCACCTGGTGAACCTCGTGTGGATTGGTGTCGTCCCATATACGGCAATTTTGTTTGTTAGCACAGCCATTCATCCAAAAATGCGCCTCGTCACTAAAGATGATTTTTCGCCCAAAACTGGGGTTCTCTTCCAAACAATTCGAAGCCCAGTCAGCGAACAAACGGCGTTGTCTATGGTCATCAACTTTGAGCTCCTGGGTCAGTTGGATCTTGTACGGGTGTAGGCTCAAGTCCCGACGCAAAATTCGCCAAGTTGAAGTCTGCGAAAGGCCAAGTTCTTGTGCACGGCGAGGAATAGACTGCCTCGGGTTCTGCTGTACACTTTCACGGACCGCGGCAATGTTCTCGGCTGATCTTGCGTTCCTTGAACATACGAGTGTTGGCTGATTGCTTACTGACCCTGTCGTTTCAAATTTGGCCACCAAACGTTGAAGAGTCGACTTTGAAGGGCCTCCACGTCTATCGAAATATGGGCGCAATGCGCGCAACGTTTGCGTTAATGAACACTCATTTTGATAATAAGAATTAGAACTTAGGACCTTGACGTCGATATTACAGGTATTGGCAAGACAATACAAAGCGTTAGTAGAAGACACTTAAGCAGACTATTGACGCTCACAAATCCTGTGATGAGAAGGCTCCCAAATAAAGAGTAATCCATCCAAAGTCGACTTAACCATCAAACATCAACAGATCTTGAAAAACCTATTTAGTTAATTGTCAGCTAATCGTATTTGTCATTGTTTACAGGTCACTCGTTTTAAATGCTATGTACGTTTCTTCTAAATGAGCTTCAGGTTATTGGACCTTTCAATATCACTCTCATTTCATCTCGTTGTAAACTAAATTACCTATTGCCCAACAACAATTGTAATATTGTATGGCACATAAAAAAAAAAAAAAAAAAATTCTCAAGTCCTTAAAAACACCCCATTTTATTCATAAAACACATGTCATTTGCAGTTTTATTGTTTCAGAATTTCCATGTCATTGCCGTATTTTCCTTTCTAATCAACACACAAACCAAAATGAATACTCCTAGACTAACTTGAACGCAGCTCTGTGACTAGCTTTTATTTTTTCTTTTTTCACTCTTTGCAATCTTCTCTTCATCTTTTGACTACTTTTATATTTCTCATTTCTCTATTCTTATTTTTAAACTTCCAGTTCCATGCTTATGGTAATGCTCAACTTACATACAATATTCAAAGTCAAAAGGCAAATATTCTTCAACTTGCTTCCCTGGTCTGACTCTAACATGCATTATATTACACACACATGTTTACATACTTCAAAAATCTCAAAAGTTGCTTTTGTCATGTCAACTGCCTACTGTTGCCTACTTCCGTTTCAGCTGTCACCTCGGCCTTTGACTATCTTTGTTTCAAAGTTTTTGTTTTCTTACAATTGCCATCTGATATAAGGCATACACTTCGATTGCATTGTTTCTATGTTCGTTTTTTTCATAATTAGCTTACTCAATGTATGATATATTCATGAATCAAGCTCCGCTGCCGCACACGAACTTATTTTTTCTATTCTGTAGCACTCACTTCATTTCGCCGACCTTACATGTTTTAATATTTACTAAGTCAGATGTTTGCTTCCCTGTAATACTTATACACACATATGTACATACAGCTGCGTTCACAATAATAGCACCGCAACATATTTCAAAATTTCAACTAGTTATTATTATTTTTTTTATAAAAATAAAATACAACAGCAAAGCCCACAAAACGTAAGTTTCGAACTTTGTTCAAAATTTAAAAAAATGCAATAAACTTTCAAAGATGTTTCAAAGTTTTTAATGAGAATTGTTAGAAAAATTTCAAGTACGCAGTCTTACCGCCCACTAAATTCGGAGGCTATAAGGGGCAAGTTTGAAGTGGCTCTAAATCGGATTGGATAGTGATACTTTTTTTACGGTCTTGCGCTGTTTTCCCCCTTAAACATGTTGAGCGTTCGCGATATAGAAAAAAATCCATAACACTGGCAGCAAAAGAATTAACAAAAATCAACGCAAGGCCACTTGAACTGGCACTATGTATCCAGAATTTTTCTAAACATTCGGATAAAAGGTTTGAAATATTGATGAAAATTTTTTGATTTTTTTTTTTTCATTTTGTAGACAGTTTGAAACTTTGTATTATACGGCTTGTTTTTCATACTACACTTTGTTTTGTCGCACTGCTATTGTAGTGAACACAGCTGTGCATACATATGTACAAGTACTGCATATTGCACATACAAGTGAATGTGTGAACATTTGGTTATCCAAATTTATTTCTGGACATCTGCTCCTGTCCATGCTTGAGTGCTTAGTGGTTATTACCCACACTCTGTTATCTTAAATCAATTATCTTTATTAACTTAGTCGTATCCTTGGAGTGAATATGTCCATAATTAATGATGTTACAGAAAGTTTTCGCCTGAAACAGATTTTTTTCCATATCTCGAAAACACTTCTTAGGAAAAACAAAATTACCTTTTTTCCCACCGATCTGGTATATTTCAAAGGTGATAGGGTACTCCTTTTTTGACTTCAATTCTTTTTATTTTTAATATATAACATTTATTCTATATTATTGCATAAAAACTTGTTAAATTTTTTTGCGCGTTTTTACAATAATATTTAAAGGTAACTACCAGGATTTGTATTATTATTATTAATTTTATATACTGCAAATTAAACCATTATTACAAGAAAGATAAATACTAAAATACTACAATTGTGCTCAAAAAAGGGATGTGAGTCGAAATTTTGTGATGACTTTATGGAACACATTGGTCTTTGCGAACATCGAAAATCGTTTGAATAATCCAACAGTTATTTCTCAATTCACTACTCGTTTGGCTATGGAATCATTTTTCAACAAACCAATTACTGTCCCAAGGAATATTGTAGTCAAACAGCCAACCGAAGCCGATACACTGACAGCGAAGAGAGATTGTCGTCCTTGTCTACAAGCAAACAAAAAATCTCATTTTTCATAAACTAAAATATTTTCAGAAGATTATTTTTGCTTCTGTAGGCAGCTCAATGCATGCCAAAACTAATGGGAAAGGTATGAAATTAAAATATACCTGCGATACTTCGAAATGAATTGTAAATATAGCGCATTCTCCACATATTCCCATAAAAATACATGTAAATACACAAACGTCCAGCCAGACCCGAGGTAGCCATTCGAAGGTGTAACTTTTCATAAAAACCAACTGCCGTTCAGAGTCGACTCAAAACTGAAGGTCACTCCATTTGTGAGACAACATCAAGACGTACCATACAATCATTTCAAAAAATGTATACTCGAAAACTGCACCTCAACAAATGGGTGGTTAGCTGAGGTTAACCTGGCTGGCTGAAAGCCACCACCTAGAACTTGACCTTTATGTTTCTTTGTAGTAGAGTGCTTGTAATAAGCCTGCGTCTTTTGCGAATCTATGTAAGCCCTGATGCTCAAATCCCTAGAGGTAATCTAACATATCGTATTGGAGAGCTCCTAGACGTTTCATTTCGGTCCCAGCTAATGTAAGGCAAGAACATAGACGGTGTTCTAGAGTTTGCAAGCAAATTATGGTACATCACTTACGATACTTCTGTTTTTCTTTCTAGACAGCGCGAATCTGGCGTATTTATCTGCATTCTATACACACATGATTTTCGCGGTTTTGCAAGTGGCTGGATTATTCCAGCTCCTGTCTATCCGTGTTTCCGTGTCCACAACGATGTCATTGTACATCATATTTAAAGGTATGTGAACAGAGATTTTGGTAATCTCATCCACAGTTTCGTTTCCTGCAATACCTTTATGTCCGGCCTCTCTACCCTTAAGAATGTTTTGAGATGGAGTTTTATATGAGTTTATTGCCTTTATCGCCGCTTGACTATCAACGTATACTTATATATGTATTTATTTTGGAGTTGCTCGGTGTATTTGCGAATGCTATTTCTGCAACTGCAGTGGTCAGTGAGCTTAAATAACCGGCTGATGCCGAGCTCTCACAATAAATCCGTGCATCCACTGCGTATAACATTTCCGGGCCATCAGTAAATGTATGTATGAGGCGTATTGGAGTTATGTTTCATGCCTCTTTTCCCCCCCTCTTCTTCTACTGTTGTTCGGAATCTCTTCATGCAGTTGCATTTCGGAGTCATATAATCCGTATTGGCCATAAAATGTATGCCCCAAAGGGCTATGTCCGCATGTTTTACAGGTAAATTAATCCGTTGCGTTAAGTTTTACACCAGCTTTAGCTGCTAGGCATTCTACTAAACAAATAAAAAAAAACACAAATATGTAGAAAAGGTCGTTCACCGTAGTATTAAAGCATTGGAACATAGCTCGAAGTATGGAGTTTTTGAATTTCTCATGTGGCTAAAAGTAACAAAATAAAGAACGTGTTTTCTGAATTCCTTCAAAAGAAAGTTATGATATCATAAAAATCGAAATATGTCATTTGTGGTACAAAGCTCGATTAACGACTCAAGTTATTGTCGATGGTACCAGAGTCTAATATCCAACCACTCCCCTTTTGATAAAAACTCTAGTTTGTTTTATGATATTAAGTACAATTCGAAGTCTGCTCTCACATGTACAGTATGTATTCTATGTTACACCCAGGAAACACGGGGATATATACATATATATATGTGCATACATAGAAGCATATACATTTTTCATGTGGTTTACCAATCTGGCAATATAGTACAATATAGTAAATACAGACGAGACCGCAAATATCTACATATGTGGATAAATATACTTATATATGTACATATAAATAATCATTATAAAATACACATATTCGGAGATACTTATTTATACATACGCATGTATGTAGTTTGTTGTTAATTAGGGAAGAATTTCCATCGAATTGGTAAACCCAATTCACGCTCAATGCCCATTTTCTACTTTTCACTCTAATTACACGAAATTTTTCTGCATTTAATTGAGTCAACGCATATTTTCACATATCATATTGCATGTGCATACGTATATGCATACATCCATACATTGTATCTGCATGTATTTTTGGCCGTTTTGCCTGTGAGTCTGCAATATTAAATGTAGCCAAAATTCCGGTGCTAATATATCCTGAGCCTTTGTAATGAGTTACGTTTCCAACTGTGAATTATTTTAGGCAAATTAAATAAATATTTTACACCGTTGCTTGTATCAGTTCATTAGCAGCAAAGCAGTGCATTATTAAGTACACTCACGCTTGAATATTTGATTATTTGGTTTATCTCTTACATATTTAGCAAAATTAATTTTAAATACGGAATAATGCATAGATATTTACGTTGGTGTAGGTATGTATGTATGTACGAGTATGCAGGTATTACTTTTAAATGAAATTCAATTTTTTACAAGTAAAAATTAGTATTTTGTTAAAATATAAAAATTACAATACGAAAGATTCATATATTGGAAAATTAAAAATTGAAAATTCAAATTAAAAAAATTGAAAAATAAAATTATTAGTTTAATTTGAGCTATAGTTGCGCGCGTGAAAATTCAGATACTAAACAAATCCAGCTTTTGCTATATTATTTTTTTTAATCTGAATATTTTGATGAAATTTTGCAGTCCCTAGCCATATTAAATAAAAATATATAAATAATTGACATGTACACTTCGAATAGGTGTTCGGCCAAGCTCCTCCTCCTTTTTGTGGTGTGCGTCTCATGTTGTTCCACAAATGGAGGGACCAATCAATCCTAACCCTGTGGCGACTACGTAAACCTTAAAACGTGTTAGGCATAATGTGAAATATTATGAAGCTTTATTGCTATACTGTACTCGTACTTTTATCAGTGGTTAGATTTGCGGAATTTAAAAAATTGAACCTAATTTTTCTTTATGGTTTCTATTAGCCAAAAGACGCCAGAGTTGGACCAGAAATTTCAACCAGCGACTTTAAAAACCTTCTGCACATTTTTGGCTTGAAATATTAAGCTGAAAACGTTTATATTCGTCACTTAGAATTTTTCAGTTTGAACCACTGATTCCGATTAAGAAAAACTCATTATGTACGTTAAAAGAACTATGCATTTGAAACTGCTTCATTCTCTTGAAGATTGTGATAGAGCTCAAAATTTTAGTTCATTTTATTATTTGCTTTAAAAATTATAATAAATTATAAGGTTTATTGACCAGTAATTTTTATTTTTGAGCTAGGTCGCATATGCTCATTAAAGGGTTAATATTTCAATTAATTTTACTTCTTCAAAATTATTAGTTTCACTATTTGTATTCAAAAATATTCATTCCAGATTCATAGCAAGTTTTTCAACCATTTACTCCACGTTAACCATAAAATATTTAATGAAAGTCCAACCTTACTGAAAAATTAGTTCACTCGTAGAGTAGTTTGTATTAGCACCCCCTAACAGAACAGATGGAACTCAATTTCTTCGTGTGCTATTTCGATAACGACGCCTAGGACGCAGAAAGTTTTGGGGACTCCGCACCACTCAATTTCTAAACTCGTAGCTATGTTTACCGGTCGATCGGACGATCGGCATACATGCAGAAAAGGGAGGTTTACCTTTTAATCCCCATTGCAGAGACTGTGGGGACCTTTCAAGGAAGGAGACTGTTGAGCACATTCTCTATAAAAGTTCGGACGATCAAGGCCACTGGATTATCCTTTCTTCGGCAGCCTTCAACTTAAATCCCATCAATCTTCTCCATTACATCAACAGCTCTGCCCATTCCATTAACCTCTGCCCGTTGGAGCTCTCAAGTGGTATCAAAACGGCTCTTGGAAAATTCTACTTGGGGATTGCCAGACTGGTACTTCAACCATATCACCTACCGAGGTACATAGAGTAGTTCAAGGGTGCACACATGAAGTAGTACAGGTCTACAAACTTCACCCTTTGTTTTTTATGTTTTGTTTCTTGATATGAGTCTAGTTGCCATTGCTTTTTTTTGTGCTGAATTCAAGTCTGGAGTCCAGTTCTATCGCCAAACCTTAAAGGGTTAACCCCATTCAAATTAGAAATTTATAAGTGTCGAGCTTTAGTTTGAGTACAAGTCGAAACATTTAGACAGGCTTTTGATCTTTAAATCGGGTTAATTCTCAGCGGACAATGAAAAGCTGTATTCGTTCTGGACAAAAGGCATCATCGTTAAGTTGCCCAAGAAAGGCAATTTGCGTGACTGCGGCAACTGCTAAGAAATAACTCTCTCAAATTTGTAGCCACGATCATACAAACCAGACTCCATTGCATAGAAAGCCCCTTAAGAGCCGAGCAAGCAGGATTTCGCCTTCACGAAAGCAGTGTTGATCAGGCCAAGACCCTTCAAAGTATAGCAGAACAATCAGTTGAGTGGCGCTCCCCGCTTTACATGATGTTCATTGACTTTAAGAAGGCATTCCATACAATGAAACGAGACGAAATATGGCTGTCGTTGAATAAAAAGGGAGTTCCCGCTAAAATAATCCATCTCATTAGAGCCCTTTATGAGAACTCCGATCTGGTAGTGCTTCACAATGGCCTCGTCGCTTCTTCTCTTCGCACAAAAGAGGCCAAGTAGAAAGTTTCACCCGACATATTGAGGACCTGGGCTTCGCCGATGACAACTTTCTCTTCTCTCACAAACTCTCTGGCATGCAAGCGAAAGCGGGCAGAACAGTACCGCTGGAACGCACTGTCGGACTGGAGGACAACATCGTCAAGACCAATGCTATGAGTGTAAACCACAATAAAGCAAGACATATAAAGGTTGACGGCCGCCCCGTGGAGCAGACAAGGGCGGCGTTCGGGCGAATGCAAAGTGTATGGGCGAATTCGCATATCTCCAAACGTTCCCGAGCGGAGTGAGCTACGAGGTAGGGTTGGAAATGCCTTCGCCCTTACAGCGACCGTCGTCTACTACGTCGTGTGGTGTGGCCACTAAAACAATCCCTCCTCTCCTTCTAGGGAGACATCATTCCCGGGACTATTTTCTATAATACTTCGGGAGGGTCCAGAACGGCATCCTTAAACGACCAATTCTATTTGCCCAAGTCTGGGTCCACCATATTCGTAGAGAGCTTTCAAGCTATAGGCTCACTTTCTTGTGTCACTATCTGTGCGGCTGTGCTTTGTTGCACTGTGTCGAGGTAAATCTTTTTTTTTCGCAGTACGTTCTCGATGTATTTCTTCACCGCGTCTCAGCTGTCCTCCTACAAACACGAGTGTTCAGCGTCATCGCTAAGCCTTTGCAGTAAGAAACGCTTACCTTGCCCATGCGGTATAGGTATTTCTGGAAGTATCCGTAGCCTGCCAGGAAATAAGTTAAGAAGTAGTTCACTTCCCCGAAGTTCCTTTGAACCCATTTGTCAATTCATGGAATAAGTTCATCCGCCACTCGGTTCAGTGTCCCATCGGCTTTGCCCCCGCAGCATGGTTTAGCATCTCCGTTCTGAGAAGCTAGTTTGGCTTTGCAATTTATCACAATTCTCCATACAGCCATAATTAGCCTTATTTTGCTCTACTTATCGTTCCCATGACCTTTGCTGCATTGGTAGCCGCATGCCGTATATTGGCCCAGAAAGTAAGCCAGCAGTCAAATTGAATACCAAGGTTTGTCACTACTTTTTGGATCACTAAGGACGTGTCGCCTATTTGCATGCTGACGTCAAGTGGTATGTGACCTCGTGCCATAAGCATGACTTCGGTCTTATGTTTGGCGAATTCCAGGTCGTAGTCCTTAAGCCATATTTGAGTCCTTATCATAACTCGGTTCAGCTTCCTTCCAGCGACCTCAGTGTCCCGGGCTGGTATGACCGCCACTATATCGTCTGCGTGTCCCACTAGAAATATATCTTCTGGTATTTCTATGCTCAAAATCTCTGCTATTCATTTCACAAGAAGGACAAAGTTTTAAAAACAAATGGCTAAAACTAAAAATTTAGCAAATCAAACTTTTTTGTCCCAATAATTCATTCTTGATATGACTTCACTATTCCTGAAACAAATTCAGATTTTTTTAAATTACTTTTAATGACGCCTTGTACTAGCATTAAAAAAATGGTTGTACAGCAAAAGTTTTAGAGTGTACGATTAAAACGACCCTAATTGGCAACTCACTTTATTACCGGTATTTTAAAATAAAGAGAGAAGTATTAAAGCCAACACCTTCCATTTTGGCACGATTTAGTCACAAAATCGTTTCGAAACATAAAATCATTTGTCTAACATTCTTCAAAAAGCTGACGGCATATAACAATCGATGGAGCGCATCCCGGTGCCTGCTTTCTACTACTCACCAAAAATACAAAATTGTAGCTATCATAAATGGTTTAGTTAAATAAAATGTTGAACTTTTTTCTAATTTTTTAGCAATGAAGTCGTGCTATTCACTCTCTTATAAACTACACTTTCAATCAGCTGAAGTATAATCTGTATAATTTCTGTTCCATTTCTCATTACAAACTCCAATTGTAAACACTCTATTCTAATCCATTTTGCTTCACTTTGCTTTGCTTTGACACGCAAACACGGAACCTCAGCGACTGCCCGTAATTTCGGTTATAACAATCAAGCTTAATAAATGATATTCACAGTCAAAGTGCATTAATCAAGCACAGGCGCTATACGGTTTAGTCTTGCTGCTGGCGCATGCACATACACACATATATATAAGTATACATACATATAAGTAGACACATGGCATGGTACAGGGCTGTAGCACAACCATAAGCTGTGAGTGCGGCTCAAACTGATTATACAGCACGTGATTCTACAACGCAGCTGCTTTTGAATTCAAAGTGGATAGATGTTAAGCGAATTACTGTACTTGCATTATGCGTTTCAGCTTTGAGGTGCATCTGTGTTGAAAAATGCAGTTTGGTATATCCTTTGAGTTTAGTAAGGCTTTTGGCAACTGCTGTGAAAATAAAGATATCTTGGAGCAGCAAATGAGTTTAGTACGATTTTAAGTAAATTGTGGCTGCAGAGGAGTTTTTTAATTAATACTCCTTTTTCATAGTTTAGATTTTTGGTATTTCGAAAAATTTTTTGAGGATTCATATACTTTTATGAAGTATGAGTATTTAACATATGTAGAATTTTATTCATTCATGTTTTTTGGCTTTTTGCTGGCTAGCAACAGATTTTATTGAATATAAACTTTTTGCATAAATTCGTACGTCTCACTAAATGTTTTTCCAAGTTTAACACAGAATTTAATATTTGCTCTTTGCTCCATTGTATTTTTACGACACAAGCACGAAACATACTGTCAATAAAAGGCGCGTAACTTTTTAACCTGTCAAACGATTTACATGAAGTTGGCTGCGGTTGAAAGCTGACGCTTGTACCTTCTCAATATGATCAAAGTTTAATGGATAGCTCTACGTGTTCCATGATTTAAATAAACAGTTCTGTTATTTATTGAACATACTGTGTAATTATTGATCAAGTAGTTAAAATAAATCTAAAGCTTTAATATTTTTTATTCCAATATTTTGTGGGATCAATTAAATCTAGAGCTAGAGGAATCATCTTTCATAAACACAAAGTGATATCGCTTTAGTCGCTAAGTAACTTAAAATTTTCAATTATCTTGATGAAGTCTTACTATCGAGGAAAAGTTAACATAGGTGAAGTGGGCCTTTTGTGGCATACAACTATTTGGTCCATATAATTTATCACATAAGTCTCAAGAGGTGATTAGACGAACAACAAACAGGCCGAAATATAACTTCTGATAATTGCTCTACATCTGTGAGTTTTACTGGGTGTCTGTCGGCGACAAATCCTATATTGATTGCAACTAATTTTCAAATATAAAAAATCCCACTATATTTTCTTGCATGACAAAACGCCTACATAATGAAATGCTTAAATGAGATGAATGATTTTTTCGATGAAAGGAAAGGGTAAGTAAGTGATCAACTACAGTTAGTAACAGAAGTAAGTATACACCGCACACGTTTTCAATTTTCCCCCTATCGATTCCTTCAAACAACCTAAGTTATAAGTGCTTTTTATTTACATGAATGAAATACAAAAATCATATTTAATCCAAATAATAACAAAATTTTAAAAAGTAACGAAATTATAGCTTTTTATATTAAACTTTATAAAAATTCATATCTCAAAGGTAAGTATACAGTTCATCACATTATTAATTTGTGAAATCAAAAAACAAAATTAAAATTAAATCCTAGTATTTTGTAGGATAACCATTAAGTCGTGATGGCATTGACTTCACCAAGTTTTCAGTTACAGCTGGTGGTAGTTTATTCCATTCCTCTTGAAGGACGTTTTTCAGTTGTCCTTATTTCTAATCGGATGTTCACGTATTTGCCGTTTGAAATATTCCCATAAAGTTTCAATTGGGTTGGTATTCGGAGACTGTGGCGGTGTGTTCAGCTGCTTTCGCATATTGTATAACAGCCACTCTCGTACAATGTTGGATGTGTTCTTGGGGTCATAATCCTGCTGCAAGATAAACATTCCTCCAAGGCCCAATTTCGTAGCGCTTTCTTTTAAATTATTTTTCAAAATATTTAAGTAACCATAAAGGTCCATAATATTTTCGATAAATACCAAGTTTCCAACCCGGTTCGCAGCCATACATCCCCAAACCATCACAGAGCCCCCTCCATGCTTCACAGTGCCGGTCATATTGTTTGGATCCAATCCCGCGTTAACTTTTCTCCAAACTTTTGCACGACCATCAGATCCACAGATACTGAATTTACACTTATCAGAAAATATGACTTGGTTCCAAAACGTTTGGTCATATTTTTCATGATCTTTTGCAAATGAAATCCTCTTACTCCGATTGACACTTCTCACGAAGGGCTTTTTCCTAACATTGCGCCCATGATAACCAGCACTATGCAAAACCCGGCGAACAGCTTGGGTGCTAAATTGTTTTCCAGTCTTATTTTCAACTTCAGATTTCAATTTGGGGGCACTTATTTTGGGGCTTGTCCTCATTTTCCTTACGACTAAGTTTTTTTCTCTGGGGCTTGGGAGCGGCGGACGCCCACAACGCTCTTTATCAGTGGTGCTTCGCGCACTTTTATATTTATTCACAATCTTTTGAACAGTAGCAAAACTCCTATCTATCAAACGACCGATTTCTCGCAATGATTTATGTTCCTTGTAATATTTTATAATCTTTTTTTTTTTAAATCATCAGAAAGTTCTTTTGCTCTTGGTGCCATTACTAAATATGTCGCAAAAATTAACACAAAACGTACTTCCCTAAATTTTTATACTCACTTTAATTATTTCCTTTCAATAGCTTTAACTTTTTTAATCAATACGTAAAAATAAATGTTATGCTAAGTGAACAATCGTTTGCTGTATACTAACTTTTGTGGCATAAATTTCGCTGGCATCAAAGACAAAGCAAAGCGTGGATAACGGAACCTAAAATTTACAGCTAAATTAAGGCGCATATGAAAGCTTATCCCAGTACTCAATTACCATGTGTAAAATATTTTGATTACATGTTAAGTAAAGCGTTAGAATCAAACAATTCCATAAATCAGGCTCATGTATACTTATTTATGTTACTAACTGCAGGTGATAAATACAAGGTGGTGAGAAGATGTTTTCTTTTAAAGACCACTTTGTTCTGTCATAAATCATAAAAAGTGTTGTTGGTTCTCAAGGCTCAAATATTGATTATGTACGGAGGACATGAATTCTCTGTGACATAACATATGTATGACAACTATCAGAAGAAAAATACCTATACACAAGGGACGTCGCTTGACTGACACACAAAATAGCGATCTTATTGCGGCACCAAATTATTGGGTCGGATACTTAGCAATCTCTCAACGGCAACACTTGTTTGGCTTTCCTAGAAAAGTCATGGGAATCTTCATCAATATGGGTGCAACAGTGTCTTTCATGGTTGCCTTTCTATCTACATTCTCTGTTTCTAAATGACTGCTGTTATAATGAAACTCGCTCAAAGCGGATGCAAGCACAAAAAAAGCAAGAAAATCTGCGTGCCCTCTAGCGAATTATATGAGGTACTCCTAAAATAGTTTAGAAAATTTTTAAGTAGATTAGCACGAAACTTTTTCAATCTACCATTTCATAAGCCCTTTGGCCGATGCAACGTTCAGCTTGGCATACTTAAAGGCGAGAAGAAAATTTAGCACAACATGAAAAAGCGTATTAGTCTTATTCTACAATTTTTTTGAAAAACGACAATACCATTTTTGGCTATACACTTGAATATCTTGTTTAACTTTTTCTGCTTCAAAACTTAAGTTGCTCAATTAAGAATTGAATAGAACTTTTATTATTTAACAAATTTGTTAATTAATGCATAACTTTTCAAACTTCATACAAAAATTAAATACTAATTAGGTTTTGAATAAGAAAATCTCGGCCAGAATGAGTAGAACCAGTAAATAAAGCGGTATCGATCGGTCATCGATGAAAAACAAATATTTTAGTATTTAGTGGGGAATAAAAAAATGGCACACAAGTTCTGTTCATATTTGCATTACAGCCAACTTTATTCTCAGTTATATTGAGAAAATGTGCAATACTTACTCTACAACCAAAAGTCATCCATTAGCAGCCATTAGTGATGCATGCATACATACGTATGTATGTGTTAATATGAAGATATAAGAGTGAAAGGATACGCAGGTGCACCATAAAGATCTCCAACTTCATAACTTCACAACTTCATACGGATTTGATCTTATTATGCCAAAATGCTACAAAGCACAGAGCTACTTCTTGCTTCAAATGTCGATTAGCTAAGAGCTCACTGATTTCAGATTGCTACATACGAGTACAGGCATATTGTACTACCTATTACAGCTTCCACATAAGTCGTACTTGTGCTCATAATTCTGCAAAAGAACTGTGTGCGTGTGTGTAGTAGTAGTAATGATTTAACTTTGTGTGCATAATTGAAGTTTCAGCTCTCAACTTTGATTCCATTTTATATACCTGTATTCACCTTTACGCACATTTGTATGGATTAACTGGTACGTACAGCCTTTTGACAATTGTCGGATGAGAAAATGAGATGCGCTCTCCCAGTAAGAAAAACTGATAATGCTGGCCAACAAGAACAACGCCCGAAAATTCTACCAGAAAGTTCGGCGGCTTACATAAGGTTTTAAGACCGGGGCGTTTTCCTGTAAGAACAAAGACGGCGAACTGGTGACTGACATATAGAGCAATCTTAAATTATGGAGGGAACACTTCTCGAATATAAGGTTCTAGCGAGCGTATTGTGTGAAAGGCTGAAGCCCACCGTCAACCAACTGATTGGACCTTATCAGTGTGGCTTCAGACCTGGAAAGTCTACCATCGACCAAATATTCTCAATACGCCAAATCTTGGAAAAGACCCATGAAAGGAGAATCGACACACACCATCTTTTCGTCGACTTCAAAGCTGCATTCGACAGTACGGAAAGGAGTTACTTGTATGCCGCGATGTCTGAATTTGGTATCCCCACAAAACTAATACGGCTATGCAAGATGACGTTGCTCAACACCAGCAGCGCCGTCAGAATTGGGAAGGACCTCTCCGAGCCGTTTGATACCAAACAAGGTTTCAGACAGGGTAACTCGCTGTCGTGTGACTTCTCTAACCTGATGCGGGCCGTAGAACTTAATCGCTCAGACACATTTTTATAAGAGCGTACAATTGTTGGCGTATGCCCATGGTATCGATATCATCGGCCTTAACAACCGCGGGTTTAGTTCTGCCTTCTCCAAACTAGATAAAGAGGCAAAGCGAATGGGCTTGGTGGTAAACGAGGACAAAACGAAGTATCTCCTGTCTTCAAACAAACAGTCGGCGCACTCGCGTATCGGCACCCACGTCACTGTAGACAGTTATAATTTCGAGGTTGTAAAAGACTTCGTTTATTTAGGAACCAGCATTAACATCGATAACAATATCAGCCTTGAAATCCAATGTAGAATCTCTCTTGCCACAAGTGCTACTTTGGACTAAGTAGGCAACTGAGCAGTAAAGTCCTCTATCGACGAACAAAACTAGCACTTTACAAGGCTCTCATCATGCCCGTCCTAACGTATGGCGCAGAAGCTTGGACGATGACAACATCCGATGAAGCGACGCTTGGAGTGTTTGAGAGAAAGATTCTGCGTAAGATTTTTGGACCTTTGCACGTTGGCAGCGGCGAATATCGTAGGCGATGGAACGATGAACTGTATGAGCTTTACGACGACATAGACATAGCGCAGCGAATAAAGATCCAGCGGCTACGTTGGCTGGGTCATGTCGTCCGAATGGATACGAACGCTCGGTCTTTGAAAGTAATCGATGCGGTACCAGCTGGTGGTAGCAGAGGAAGAAGAAAGCCTGCTCTGCGTTGAAAAGAGCAGGTGGAGAAGAATTGGCTTCACTTGATGTGTCCAATTGGCGCCGGTTAGCACGAGAAAGAAACGTCTGGCGCGCTTTGTTGAACTCGGTCAAAATCGCGTAAGCGGTTATCGCGCGAATTAAGAAGAAGAAAAAGCTTGGGACCCATGGCAACTTGATTTACACATACAATCAATTTTTATTAATAAAAAAGGAGCATTGTACTTAGGACATATAATAATGAAGAAGGCACAAAAAATTATGGTTAGTGAAAGAGTACATGAGACCAATTATAATAACTGTCGAATATACGGCTTCTATGGATTTTTCTTTCCAATTTGCATTCTATAAAGAGAAAATGAAGCGACATATTTTAAGGTTACGAATAGAAATTAAGTAGAAAAGAATACAAGATAACTCAGACGACTGGAAACAATCGAACAACATCTCGATGGTTGCCTCGATTGTACTTTTGCAACCATGTTAATTCTCACGGTTGCTTAAACATCTCGGACTCGGCCATTACTAAACCATAAGGGCATTGGAACAGTCTAGGAAATTTTATGGAGAGAGTTTTATATAATGCCAGGCAACTTAAATGTTTTCTAACCCAAGATTTATCCAATTAACATCATGGCAAACCAAGTCAAGCAACTGAACCCTTTTTTGTAGGAAATCAGTTACTGAAACATATTTTTGCATTTGATATGAATAGTTTTTTGTAAATTTAAGGAATTTAAAAAATCTTTCCTGCGAAATCTCGAGCAGTGTCGTTTAAAAGCTGTGGACAAACTTGTTTTCTCGCCCAAGTAGACGCTATCAAGGGCAACCACCTAACCTAACTTAAACTCCTAACTCGTTGTCATGGAATAACATACGGTCGAGAAAGGGGTTATTGAGCTCACAAAAGAGTTTAAGCTCTTCCATTCTATTATATTGTATTATATATAGAAAGAGGAATATTGGTTAGAGAAAGCTCTTTCGATTATTAGAAGAAATGTCTGTTGTTCTAAAACTATAGCAATAAATGGGTTGCAGATTTCAGATCTCTCACGAGCTGGAGGTATGTTCAAGCCATCTGACGTGTCCGGGATAAAATCGTCTGAAACAGGACTTGGGGAATCGATTTGAGGCATGCAAGCTCCTCTTATTTGTACAAGTTAAGAAGAATATTATAGCAGTTACTAAAAACAGCTGGACTAACAATCGATGAACGAAGAACACGAAGCTCACAAAAATGGACATACAGTTAGTTATTCAAGGTAATTCTAAGGAGGCCCAGGACGCTAGGTTAGAAAGCTTACATAACAACTTATACAGCGAATATCATACATTTTGATGAATACTCTTCAGACTTCTGGGAGAAAATGTCTTTGATCAGGTTGGGTAAACTCTGAAGAAAGGGTCAGATTGTCATAGCTTGAGAACATTAAGCGAAGATTAGAGAAATCGTTCCTGAGCACCAGAATAAGCCACTCTGTTCAAAGAGTTAACAGTTTTTGAGAATTTTCAGACAGAGATTCATATTGAATAGCAAAAATTAATATGTCTAAAAGATCAGCCATTTTCTGTCTTCCCGAAGATTTGGAAGTCAATAGCAGTTTGCTTTGTGATCCAACTTTTAGTAAAATTCAGAGCGACGGTAGAAATTTAATGAGTGGGGTGACTACCGAATATTTTATTTATTTCATATCCCAAAACCCATCAGCAAATCCAGAAGAAGGGTGTTCAAAATGCGATATCCATAGCATCATTAATCATCTATATGGGCCGGCCAGCCAGGCAGTGACTAAACAATTTTATAGATATTGACGTCCTAGAGGCTGGTACGAAATTTCCCTAGTATAATAAATTTAATTTCACTCGATTATAATAATAAACATCCACCATGAAGATGGTGGTTTTGTAGAAGCTACATTTCATAGTACTCAACATAATTATCCTTTTGTGAACGCTATTGCGAATTTGGTCGATGAATTTAAGTCCACTGAAACGGTACATAATACGCCAATACCAGCGCATTTTCGGTCGGATGGTTCGGCGTTTGGTGTGCTATGTTGCCTTGGATTATATTATCATAACTTCAAGAAGCGTAGCTGTTGTCGGCGCTTTCTGAAAAGGTGAAATATTTAGGTCTAATTCTTGAGAGTAAGCGAACGTGAGCGTAAAAAGTTTTCAAATAGCAGGAGGAGCTCGGCCAAGCACCCAAAAACAGGGTGTACGCGCCAATATATATATAGGCCTACGTGGAAGCCCAACATTTCGGAGAGAATAAGGAAAGCAACAACCGCATAGTATGCAAGGGCACTAAACAAAAGATGGGCCTTTCGCCCAGAGTTGTATTTGTCCCTATAATACCTTTATAAGGCCAAATTTGTAATATGGAGTCATAGTGTGGTGGAACTCACTAGAAAGGATGACATTATTGAACAAGCTGGAGAGAGTTCAAAGGACTCCACACATTGGAATCAGAGGGGAGTTTCGAATTACTCCTACTCTAGCACTTAACGCAATGTTAAATGTGATACCTGTAGACATTACGGGCAAAACTACCACTGCACGTGCCGCAATCAGACTGAGAGGTTCAAGCTATCAGTTCGACCTCACTTATAGATAATCAAGTATCCTTAGAAACTTTGGATTCATTCTCCACTCGCATTCCATCAAGGGAGAAGTGGACGGGGGCTACACTTGGAGACTGGGTCTGGTAAACCTGTTCACGGATGGATCGAAGTTGGAAGGAGAGGTTGCCGGAAGAATATTCTGCAGGTAGCCCCCCATCCGACTCAAATTCAGCTTACCGAACCACTGCAGTGTGTTCCAAGCAGAAGTAGCCGCAATCACATAAGCCGCTAATTGGCACTCACATGTGTATTAATTGTCAAGAAAGTAAATATTTACTCCGATAGCCAAGCGGCAATTAGGACCCTCGGCTCAATGGTGGTGCATTCAAAACTGGTCAGGGAAAGCCTGGCTTCACTTTCAATTGCATTTGAATTCTTTGGCATAAGGCTCGTCTCGGTTCTTGGTCGTAGCGACATTGCGGGAAACTGCGAGGCGGATGAGACAAGGCGGTCAGACAAGAGACCTGGAAGGTGATTTCCTCGCGAAAGGAGAGGATTGAGATCCCCTTGACCCCCGCGACCTGTTCTTGGAAAGATGGACTTCTCACCAACTTAGCGATTGCTTGGCAAGTACATAAACTTACAAGGTCGTGGGATTCTTCTGGCCACGTTTGGATCGAAGGCCTTCTTCTCCTGAGTTTCACAAAAACTCAGCTCTCGAACTTTGTGGGTTTTCTCACAGAACACTATCCGAATACACAGGCACTGAACTTCATCAGCAGCATAAAGCGGCTAACACACACAGTCATCGTTCATATACAAGTATACTAATCCCATCCTTTCCTCCCTCTCCTTTCATCCTATTGGTCTTCCTCCACCTTATTTCATGTACAATGGTATCACAAAGGATGAATTCGATTTTTTCGTCGATTGGCCCTCTCCTTGGGCAACCATTTTAACCTAACCTAACCTATTTGGTGCCGCCGTAGCCGAATGGGTTGGTGCGTAGCTACCATTTGGAATTCGGAGAGAACGTAGGCTCGAATCTCGGTGAAACACAAAAATTAATAAAAAGTTTTTTCTAATAGCGGTAGCCCCTCGACAGGCAATGGCAAACCTCCGAGTGTATCTCTGCCATGAAAAAGCTCCCACAGACGCCTCCTTAAGACGCACGCTACAATAATATTTATTATAATAGCAGGAGGAGCTCGGCCAAACACCCAAAAACGGTGTGCGCGCCAAGTATCAATATATATCTATATAAAAATCTGTAAAATAATCGCCATCGAACTGTGAAAGCTCTCACAACAAAAAGCCGCTGAAAAAGCATAAACTGCAGAGGGCCTGTATGACTTTCTGTGACCAGATGAGCCGCAATTACTCAATAAGCCGTGTAGTTTCCATCGCTGTGGAATATAGCCTGGCATCTTCTTGGCATGCTTTGAACCAGCTTTTCTGGGTAGCTCATCGACAAAGAGGACCAGATTTTGGGAATTTGACGCACCAGTCGCTTTAAATCGTGGACTGGCTTTTCGGCAAGATGCGTTTTCATAATTGCCCACACATTTGCAATGGGGTTGGCGTCTGGAGACTGGGAAGGCCAGTCCATTACTGTGACGTCATTTTCTTGTTTTGTTATTTCTCAATGTGTTTTTCTGAGAGCAGTGGTTTTGAGAATGTGGGACGGTAGGATATGTTAGTCTCCTCCAGTCGTCGATCAATGGTGTTGATACTCACATCTATTCCCTTTTTAGCAAGAACTGATCGTGCTTGGCGTAGTCACAAAGAAAGGTCCCGCTTAAAAAGTTGGACGATCACTTTACCCTGCTTTTTTGTCATCACTCGCTTCAAGCCGCGCTCGGAAAAGTCATCAACATCGCTGATTCTACATCACAATAAACTTTTTTGATTTTTTTGCAGTAGCGGCGTAAGATAATTTGGGCCCTTTCGAATCTGTGCATAAAAATACCACCTCAAAATGCTTCGCTAATTCTCACTTATTTTTCTTTGGTTGCAGATTCGAACGACACTAACCTGAGTTAGCACTGGCGTCGTAGCCCTTGAGTGGGACTATTACGCGGCAAAAAGCAAGACCGAAATATATCTTGAAGTTACAGGAAAAACCCGGTTCTTTTCTTCTGACACAGACTGTATGTTTTTGTGTATGCACTTCTACACACACTTACCCGTGCTTCCTCGCAAGGATGAGCAGGAACACTTATTTATTTTTTGTTTGTTTCTTTTTGTTTATCAATTTTCTCTGATGTTTTATGTCCCTTTTGTGTTAGTTCTTTACAAATTCTTGCATATGGCTTATTTGCTTAAGCAAGTGGAAGTGGGTACTTCCGTATAAATTAATGTTTACAGAGATTCCTTTGAGAATTTAATTTTTATGTTTGGAATGAATATTACGTGACTTCAACTGTTAAAGGTATTTTTAAAAATAAAATCAAACGAATAAACCTAACCATTACTTTCAACTTTACGGTTGTTTGAGTAAAGAAGAGGAGGAGCACTTACTATTGGTTATTGAAGAATAGGCAGTGTTTAACGCGAGAGAAATTCATTATTTCTTATTTCTTACCAGGGACGATCGAAAATTCGCGGAATAGAATAGTTTGAGGAAAGAGTTGCATTTTTTACTTAATACTACTAGCGACACAATGCCATTAAAAATTCTAAGGTTCAGTAAAAAGGAAGAAAAACATCATATATGAAGAAAATTCAGATACGTGTTGTTATGGAGTTATTTACTAAGCAAGGAAAAACACAGCAGAGCAGTATGGAAGCCATACTCACGATTCACCAAATAGTGAGATCCATCGAGCACTCTCACCCCGTTTCTACCATGATCTCTTGCACCACTCAAATCCGATCCACTGCTATTAACGATGCCATTTTTCCACTGGAACTTTTGCCTATAGTCATTCAGTCTTTCGTGTTCCAATTTTAATTTTTCCATTTCGACTCTTTCTCTTTCCCCAGCTGTGATGTTTGCAATTTGCATTTTTTTTTTATTTTTCTTTTTCCAATTCCAGTTTACATGCTCTTATTCCAACCTTTTTATTTTGAATGGCAAATAATAAAGCAAATGGGTTTGAGCTTTGAGGTCAAACGAAATAAGTAATGGGCTTTCAGATAAACTCACAGATGCTTCCCAATCAATTTCTAATACCACCTGGCATTGGGTTTGGAAACGGATAGATGGCGGCCGGTTGGATATTTACGCGCCACAGATCATCATAATATGGACACATCTTTTAGATGTATTTTTCAATACTTTTTACATTTCCATTCTCAAGTAGACTCGGTCCCATCTAATTTTTCGCTCGTAAAACTTGCTTTGAGATGTGTCATTTTTGTAAATCTTGTGCATTTGTCGTAAGACGTTCATAAAAATGTAGGCAGTTGCTTTCTAGAAATAGTTTGCTACATTGGAAACAAGCTTGTAGTGAAAAATGTAAAAACATTACTTAAAATAGTTTCGGATAAGCGTTTACATTGTCCCAAGCAATCGTAAGTAAATCTCAAGCTTGCTGATCTGTCCCCAGTAAAGTAACATTAATCAATCACGGATATTCAAGAATGCCTACAGTGGAGATTCGAACCTGCGTCCTCTCGAATGGTAGCCACGCACCAACCCATTCGGATGCGGCCACCGTAGCATAGTATAATAATATTGAAATTAAACGTACTTGCGTCATATTATATTAAAAAAAAAACCAAAAACCGCGGATTTGGTTAACAGATAATAGATTAGGATGGACTTGGCTGATCCTGTAGATCGCTTATAGACCATAGTGGTACCAAGTGTTTGTATGGAGAGTTTAAGAACTTTATATTTTTTATATTTAATTTAAGTAGGCAGCTAATTCTTTTATCTTCCACGCTTTCTAAGGTTGAAAATAATGCAGAACCTAAGCAGTTTATTCGAGTTTTGGGCAGTGGTAGAGTAGGTGTTCCACAGTTCCACTCGCGTTCACTTCGCTACATATTGTGCATGCATCGTTCTGCACTAGCTTCAGTTTGGGCGCGTACGTTGGAGTGAGACAGTGTCCAGCCAGTATCTCCACTAAAAGCTTCCAATCTTCCCTGGGAAGAGATGAAATATAATTTGTAGAACTGACGTTGTGCCTGCGTAGCATACTTTTTGCGAACCTGCATGGGCTGGTTCTTTCTCATCTATAGTTCGCTTCTTGAATCATTGCTGCATCTATATTCAGTCGTTTTTTGCAGAGAGGTGGTTGTATACCGGCCGTGCTAGTTACAGAAAGATATAGATAGTATATCCACTTTTTCGTTTCCTTCAACGTCATATGGCTTCATATGGTGGCTTGTTTCTCAGTTCCTGGTTCATCCATCCTATTCCGGCATTGTCGCACGCAGTGTGAGTTTGTCATTACAGCAGCTATTGCTTGTCAGTAACTGCTTGGCTGTCAATGTAGAAGTTTATTTGAGAGTTCGTAGTAATTTTCCCTATGGCTGAGTCTGCTGCTTTCGTTGCTGAGTAGATCTCAGCTTGGAACACACTGCAGTACTCCGGTAGTTAGTATGACTGCTCATGGTCTAATTATGAACAGAATACTGCGGTTCTAACACCCTCTTCCATTTTGAAACCGTTTGTGAGCATGTTAAAGGTGTGGCACGTTGAAAGTTGTCCTTTCCGTCATCCCTCCTTTTCTGGTATTATTATTATTATTATTATTATTTTGAAATTACCTAGAGGAATAACATGGTCCCAGTTCTTTGTAAAGGTTGTTGCCACTAAGTCTATTGGGTTAAGGTCAAGTATCTTGTCCAGTGCCGTTGTAAAAGTGGTGCACATTGCACTCTATATACACAGCTCTACAACTCTTTGTACTTTCTTAAATTTGTTAGCATACGTCTTCTTATTCAAACTCGTCCTTCATACTGTATGTAGTATACCACAGAGCATTATTGGTCTTACTATCGCGTGAAAATCCAACGCATAGCTTATTTCTTCGTTCGTTCTTCCACGTTGAGCTTCCACGTTAGCTTGCTATCCTCCATTACTCCTAGATACTTAACATAGCGTAGTTGCCAAATTTCACATAAAAACTAACAGATGATTTGCGACATTACAATTTTGCGAAGTTTGCAACAAATGTCATAATTAAGGTCCCATATGGTATGAGTGCAACGTTAAATGAGTACTCATTTGCATTGAGTACGACTAGCATGAATGTGTCTTTGTCGCAAATAAGTAGTTTAAGTGTTTAACTTATTACCGCCTGCTAACAGAATCCACTGTACTATTTTTTTGAATATTTATGGAGAATTTTATATAGGCCTTAGAAGTTGCAGTTATGAAAGCTTTTCCATAGCTAAGATCTTCAATGGGTATTAAATACAAGATACATTTATCCGGGTCTTAGTGAAAACGAAATTTGTTAAAAAGCAAAAGTACTACTGTGGGCAAAAAGAAGGTGAATTTATTTGTCAAACTTCGCGGGATTAAAATTTCGCTCTAGTTATTTTTTTCAAGAGTTGGCAGCACTGTTAATAACATCTGGTCCAACTTTGATGTGAATGTCATTATCAGTAATATATTTACGCTTGTGTTTACCAAACGACCAAGAGTGCATTTTTCGATTTTTACAATGTCTGATTTGATTGAGCAGAGAAGTGCCATAAAATTTTGTTTGCGGAATGAAATTTTGGCTGCGGAAACGTTTAGCATGCTGCAGAAGGCATTTGGTGATTCGACCATGTCGCAGAAAAATGTTTATAAGTGGTACAAAGACTTCAAAGAGGGTTGAGAACGTGTTGATGACTTGGAGCGCTCCGGACGACCATCGACGTCAACAGATGACCAACACGTCAATAAAGTGAAGGAGTTAGTGCTCCAAATTCGTCGGTTGACTGTTAAAGACCTTATTGATATGATCGGAATATCAGAAGAATCTATGAAAATCATTTTCAAAGACCATTTGGGCCTACGAAAAGTCAAATCTCGTTTGGTACCGAAAACTCTCAATTTCTTGGAAAAAAGTCGTCGCGTTAATGTGTGTGAAACAATGCTTTCAGACTATCAGGACAAGCTCAAATGCAACATTACGGGAGATGAGACTTGAATTTATGCTTACGACCCTGAAACAACTGACCAATCAAGCGAATATCGTGCTAAAGGCGAGGCCAGACCGAAGAGAGCACGTCAAAGTCGTTCAAAAATAAAGGTCATCATGACAGTTTTTTTCGATTTTCGTGGTGTGGTGCACTATGAATTCCTTCCACCTGGCCAAACTGTTAATAAGGAATATTATTTGAGCGCTATGCTTCGTTTACGTGAAGCAATTCGTCTAAAAAGACCAGAATTATGGGCCAACAACTCTTGGTTTTTGCATCACGATAATGCACCGTCTCACACTGCACTCGTTCTTCGTGACCATTTCGCCAAAAATTTCACGCATATCGTTCCGCAACCACCGTATTCGCCTGATTTGGCTCCGTGTGACTTCTGGCTATTCCCAAAACTCAAGAGACCACCCCGGGGAACGCGTTTCGAGCCGATTGAGGAGATAAAAGCTGAATCGAAGAAGGTGCTGATGGCTATACCGGAAACGGACTATTTGGCATGTTTCGGGGATTGGAAAAATCGTTGGCATAAGTGTATTTCATCGAGAAGGGATTATTTTGAAGGGGATGAAATTGATTTACAAGAATAAATAAAGATTTTTCATTTTACAACCAAATTCACCTTACTTTTTGGTCCTCATAAAAACCCATTTGCCGTTCGGATGCGGTGTGAAATCAGGACGCATACCACAAAAGAAGAAAAGACTAAATCAATATCCCCTACCATTTCCGCGATATGATCCTTTGCGCATACAGTCTTTCGAGGTATTTAAATACCCACTAGTAGTAAATTTGCTAACACCAAAACTTGTTTATTGAAAAAATTTTAATAACTATAAATGAAGCGTTAACCATTTATGCTGAGGACTGACAGCTCTATTTTACGAGCTCAAAAATTTAAGCCCAAAAAATTCAAAAGCAGGTTTGCTATTAAAGCGAACAGGATGCGATGGGAAAGGAACGAGAATCCAGTAAATGGTAAGCCTAGGAATTATCAACCGCACATACATATGTATGTCTACAAATAGCACTCACATTTCACACACACACACACACACACTTAAAGCGCATCAGGTGTGCTGTGAAAACTTAATCCTGCAGAGACGACGGTATTGATTGTTTATTGCAACGCATTTTCCCCCCGGCGATTGTACAATATTTTTCTAGGTTTCTTTTTAGTGTGAGATTTTACTTATCACGAGTAAAAATGCTTTTATGTGTGGGTGTTTATTTTACACCTGCATATGCATGTGTGAGTATTTGTGCAAGAATTAGTTGCTGTTTATTTATTTTTCTTATTTATTTAGCTTTTTCGTTAAAGCGAAGGTAATTGGTTTCGTTGAGTGTTAGTACCTGGCAGGGAAATTCACGGATTCTAACCTTTTTTTTTAATTGTGTGTCTGAGTTACCTGGAAAACATTCTTCTATAAAAAACTGTCAATATTAGTGTAACGGTGTTTTGGGAAGTGTTCATTACACTTGCACTGAGTTCATACTTCGACACTACTCAGAGCTCAAACATGACTCGCCAAATAGAATCTGGTTACTCTGCACACTAATGGGAGAAACAAAGCCAGTCGAAAAGGTTGAAAATAAAAATACGAAGGCTGCTATTTATATTTCCGGTTTAACAATGGAAACATTAACATAAGTTGACATTGGTGGAAGACGGTTTTATTGTTTTTGAAAATATTCTCCCTAATGATGAAACTCACCGTGTGCGCCAAGACGATCTTACTCAATCATTTTGCACGCAGCATCGATATTTTCGGGCATAACACTGGTATTGGACGACCTTCTCCGAATTCCTCGGTTCATTCATTGATACATTCCTGTTTTCTTAATCTACGTCGACAATTGTGCTTAACAGGAAAAAGTTGACGGTTTAATTCCATGTTTGTTTGTTTGTTTAAAGCCACTGTAAGCAACAGCATCCAAACGATGTGAGTGCGTTTATGGTAAAATATGCCAATCTCTCTAATGGAGGCGTTAGATGGCGCCGGAAAACACTCGAAGCGCTCAAGACCAGAAATATAAATAGAAACCCCTGTCTATGGTGAAATTTCACCTCCAATTTTTTGCATATCGCAGAAACGATGCCCATGATTTTATGCCGCTTCCAAAAGGCTGGGGGGGGGGACTTATGTCACTTTTGGATTCAGCAAGACAGCGAGCCTTTCCACACAGTCAACCAGAATATCGGTATTTTATTTATCTACTAAATTTGCTGATCGTGATATTCCTTAACCATCATCACGATATCAATTGATGGCCTCAGAACTGCGATTTAATCACATTGGGTCTTCTAAAATTCGATTGTAGAGGGGTTGCAGTAATGGTATCATTACGAGCTGCCAGAAGAAGTATTTAAATATTTACACATATTCCCATAAAAAAACATTAGCTGCACAAAACGGAAGTTTTTTTTTAATATTGGGTAGTCGAAAAACTCTTTTCGTATTTTGTCAATAGATGTCGTTGGAGTCATCTATCTCCAGTGCTACCAATCACATTGTGTCACATCATATGGTGTTAGAAAGGTGACATTTCAATCTTCATTTAACCAAAAAATATAAATTCGGAGAAGTTGAAAAAAAGTTATAGCTGTTCAAAAGTGAGTGAAAATAATGAAGAAATTCGCCATATTTTGAAATTTTTGTATAAAAAAGGGAAGAATGCCACGCAAGCCACCAATAAAATTTGTGAAGTTTACGGAGACGATGCTGTATCAGTTCGTGTAGCACAACAATGGTTCGCTCGCTTCCGTTCTGGAAATTTCGAAGTGAAAGATGCACCTCGCTCCGGTCGACCTATCGTTGAAAAAGTTGATGAAATTACGGAAAAGATTCACCAGGACCGTCACATAAGCTGCCATGACAACGCCAAGGCACTAAACATTCATCATCAAACGGTTTTGAACCATTTAAAAAAGGCTGGTTACAAAAAGAAGCTCGATGTTGCACAGACCACATGAATTGTCTGTGAAAAATTTAATGAACCGAATTAACATCTGCGATTCTTTGCTGAAACGAAATGAAATCGAACCATTTCTGAAGCGAATGGTAACAGGAGACGAAAAGTGGATCAAATAATGCTACGACAATAATGTGCGAATAAGATCATGGTGCAAGCGTGGTGAAGCTCAACAAATGGTCGCAAAGCCAAGATTGAAGCCTCGAAAGGTTATGCTGTGTGTTTGGTGAGATTGGAAAGGAATCATCCACTATGAGCTGCTCCAGCCTGCTCGAACGATTGATTCTGCACTTTACTGTCCACAACTGATGAGATTGAAGCAAGCAATCAAAAAGAAACGGCCAGAACTGATCAGCAGAAAGGGCGTCGTCTTCCATCAGGACAACGCTAGGCCACACACATCTTTGATGACTCGGCAAAAACTGGGAGAGCTTGGCTGGGAAGTTTTGATGCATCCACCATATATCCCTGAGCTTGCACCATCGGAGTACCATTTGTTTCGGTCAATGCAGAACTCCCTTAATGGAGTAAAGTTGACTTCAAGAGAAGCCTGTGAAAATTACTTGTCGCAGTTTTTCGCCGAGAAACCACAGAAGTTTTACACTGATGGAATAATGTCCCTAGAAGAAAAATGGCAAATGGTGGAAGACCAAAATGGTACATATTTGGTTTAATACAGTTTATTATAAATACAAAAAAAAATGAGTTGAAGTTTGATTAGAAATATGAAAAGACTTTTTCGACTACCCAATATTTATTACGGCTAAAATTCAAATAAAACTGCGAATAAAAGTTATGAACCTAAATATATATGTGTGAATATTATTTATAAGGCATAAAAACATGGAACTTTTCGATGAGTACTAAGCATGCCCGAAAGATTTTAACAAAATGGAAATCAAGAACAGACCTGATTGTTGTGTCATTTAATTTAATAGCGAATTTTTCAAATGATGGTGATTATTGTTAGAAAAATTATTTCTGGTTTCTGTTCGAACATTAGCCAGGGAATTTATAACACTTGGTGCTCTATTGATCATATTTCCGTCGACATTTTTCTGTGGAGGTATGATTGTATATGTAATAAGGAGACAGAGAAGCATTCGGGGAATTTTTAGAATTGCGGCAGAGTGTGAGAGATAGGCAGTGTGAGAGAGATGAGGAAAAACAATCCATAGAAAATACTATTGATATACATTTTTTATTGCATATTTTATTCTTATTATATTCAGATGTAATAAAAAAATTTAATTTCTGAAATAATTTGTTAATTTTTAAGTCTATACAATAACATTTTTTTTTAATTGAATTAAGGGATTTCAATTTAATGTAGAGTAATTTGGGAACGATATTTTTAGTTAATCCAGCTTTTGATTTTGTGCAACCTTGTGATTTAGTGATAGAAATTGCGAAAGCGTACGCATTCGAAATTTAAATCATTTGGACAGGAAATGCTCTACGATAGTATCTTGGGGAATGTTGTAACAGAGCGATTTCTCTTTTAAACCTTGCCTTCAAAATGGCTGCTTCACTAACATTTTCGATCATCAAATGCGCCTCGTTGCATAACCTATGTGGACTTAGATTATGGAGCAGAATTATAAGCGAATAAATCTTCAATCAAAGATTTTGTAATGTAATGTTCCAGGTATATTTATTAAATTCAAAAATTCAGCTGGGTTATATACTGCGGCCGCCGTAACCGAATGGGTTGGTGCGTGATTACCATTCGGAATTCACAGAGAGATCGTTGGTTCGAATCTCGGTGAAAGTAAAATTAATAAAAACATTGTTCTAATAGCGGTCGCCCCTCGGCAGGCAATGGCCGAGTGTATTTCTGCCATGAAAAAGCTCCTCATAAAAATATCTGCCGTTCGGAGTCGGCTTGAAACTGTAGGTCCCTCCATTTGTGGAACAACATCAAAACGCACACCACAAAAAAGAGGAGGAGCTCGGCAAAGCACCTAACAGAAGTGTACGCGCCAATTATTTATTTTTTTTTTTTTATATATATATACTGCTTCGCTTTAGTTTCCAAAAAAAAAAACAGTTCGCCTGGTGACAACTGTTTTATCAGAAAGTTAAAAATATATTTAAAAATACGAATTTTGTATGCTCTGACTGCTTTTAGCCACCTCTAACCTTTTAAAGCATTACAGCCTCTAAGCAGGCAAAAATTGGATTTTGAGTTTCTAAGTCCACTACATTCAGGCCTCATTCAACTGCCAAGTAACGCCAACTGTTAAATTACAAATCTATTTAAAAAGAATCAACCTTTCCCTGCAGGGCAGCGCATCGCAAATACATTTTATTCTGACAATTGTTTGTATTTTATATAAAAATGTCTTTGTAAAAGTTGATAGGCCTGCCTATTTTCATATGTCAGTATGTATTATTTTCAGTAGATAACTATCAACAGACGCGTGGTCTTTGTTAAGCTTTCGAAAATCATTTGTTACTCAACCAATATCCTTTTCCACTTCTATTTCTTTATTTACCGCGACTTCTTTTGCCCGACCCCCCGCCTATTTTGAACAAATAAATTTGCTAAATTTTGTGAAAATCAATTTACCTTTTTTCACACATACAAACATAAAATATATATTTTGCGGTTTCTCCCGCACTTCCTTTCATTTCTCGCACTGCGTTTGCAATTCATCCTCTTGGGATTTCCTAATTTCACTGAGTGAGATTGCGTCTACAGTATGCCACTTAAATACAGCTACTCAGTGTCTCTCATACTACACACAAACATATGTAAGTAGGCATGTGTATCAATAGGTACAAAACTAGAAGCAGGCGGCAGAAAAATAAAGTGTGTAAAGTAAAGGTGTGAAAACCCACCGCATTGGCAGGAAGCCTGTGAGCCGTGAAATGAAGGAAAAGGTTATCAGCCAGGTTTCCTCACATGTTTGGGTGGGCTTAATTTTGTATGTTTTGTTGTTTTCGCTGATATTTCTTCTTTACATTTTCGGATTCTATGTATTTTGGTTTGAGTGCCACTTGAGTTTTTCAATATGTACCGGCGGCGGTAGGCACTCGCTTACAGTTCCATGTTGGCTACCAAGCATTCATTTTCTTTTTCATTTGTTTTTTTTTTTTTTAAATTCGGCAGTTTATTTTCAAGCATTCATTTCGCTTCTTTTTTACTTTTATTTTCTTTTGCAGCTGCGGTAAATTTTCTATCATTTGCCTCATCTCACTCGCTTACACTCATACGAAAAAGCAACGGAGAGCTGAATGCGCTGTAAAATTAATTGAAATCTTATCGCTGATGATTTCGAACGCAATTTCGTTTGTGACATTAAGTGAAATTATAAATGAAAAGCATAATTTAGATGATCTGCGTGGAACTTAAGTGGAAAATTTGGCGCTACTATGTCGGTTAAGTGTTCCAGCTTTTCGCTTCACTTATTATTATTTTATTTCTGTTTGTTTTTTTTTTTTTTTTGTACAGAAGTTCGCATGTATGAGTATTTATGCTGATTTAATGATGCTCCCTTTGAAATCGAAGCGTAGCATAAATTGATAAGATTTATTTTATTTGCCTGGCATATTTGCATTTTGCCTTCGGGTTTCAGTGGGCTTTTTTCTAACAAAAACTTGAATTTTTCCAAATGGCTTAACTTTTTCCCTTTTAAATCATGTCAGATTCCAAATTTTTGTCACACATCAACAGTATTTTAATTTACGTCTCAATTAACATCAGTATCTACCGAAAATTCTTAAATTCTACCTCAATGGTTATTTTAAAAGTACTTCAATTTCCGGTCCAACTTCCTTTCATATACTCAAATATATGAACGAGTAGCTAGCTACATATATGCCAATTTAATATACTGGGTGTCCCTTTAAGGCCAACAGTTTTGAATTTACCGTCAATAGTTTGTATCAGTGGCACGCCGTTGTTTTTTTTGGCAGTTATCATGCATCAGGTCATGTAAAATTATGCTATCAGTCTTACTACAGAAATGATGCGAATTTTTTTGGAGACGACAGTAAAATATTGTCATTTTAAGGTTGAATTAAAAGTTGTCCTAGATTATCCGACTTAAAGCCGCTAAATGCCTTCTGCAAATAAAACCTCCTGCCAGCCAGAGATTGGAGCCCTAGAAACTTTCTTCTCAAAGCGTATTCAGGGATATCCCGGCCGTTAAGCACTTCGTTTATAGCAAATACAGTGAATTTTCTTTGGATTCTATATGTGCTATGAGCGTGCTTTATAACATACAATATGGGCTCCAAATAATCGCTATATATGTTACAATATTCCATACCAAGGCAACAAAAGTTCTTTGAGAGCCATAGCGTCCCTAAAATTTTCAGTACCTGTGGGCAAAAAGTAAGGTGAATTTTGTTGTAAAATGAAAAATCTTTATTTATTCTTGTAAATCAATTTCATCCCCTTCAAAATAATCCCCTCTCAATGAAATACACTTATGCCAACGATTTTTCCAATCACCGAAACATGCCAAATAGTCCATTTCCGGTATAGCCATAAGCACCTTCTTCGAGTCAGCTTTTATCTCCTCAATCGACTCGAAACACGTTCCCCGGAGTGGTCTCTTGAGTTTTAGGAATAGCCAGAAGTCACACGGAGTCAAATCAGGCGAATACGGTGGTTGCGGAACGATATGCGTGGAGTTTTTGGCGAAATGGTCACGAAGAACGAGTGCAGTGTGAGACGGTGCATTATCGTGATGCAAAAACCAAGAGTTGTTGGCCCATAATTCTGGTCTTTTTAGACGAATTGCTTCACGTAAACAACGCATAACGCTCAAATAATATTCCTTATTAACAGTTTGGCCAGGTGGAAGGAATTCATAGTGCATCACACCACGAAAATCGAAAAAAACTGTCATCATGAACTTTATTTTTGAACGAATTTGACGTGCTCCTTTCGGGCTGGCCTCGCCTTTAGCACGATATTCGCTTGATTGGTCGGTTGTTTCAGGGTCGTAAGCATAAATCCAAGTCTCATCTCCCGTAATGATGCATTTGAGCTTGTCCTGATAGTCTGAAAGCATTGTTTCACACACATCAACGCGACGACTTTTTTCCAAGAAATTGAGAGTTTTCGGTACCAAACGAGATTTGACTTTTCGTAGGCCCAAATGGTCTTTCAAAATGGTTTTCATAGATCCTTCTGACATTCCGATCATATCAGTAAGGTCTTTAACAGTCAACCGACGATTTTTGAGCACTAACTCCTTCACTTTATTGACGTGTTGGTCATCTGTTGACGTCGATGGTCGTCCGGAGCGCTCCAAGTCATCAACACGTTGAAATAATTTAAAGTCGTCTACATTAAGCCATTGGACGATACCACATGCGGTGGTGGGTCGTTGATGAAAAGTATAAGTAATAGAAGGACTTTGTGTGAACATGTTCGAACTCATCGAACTTATTCTCACTTAACTTTCCACCGATTACAAAACTCAAGAAAAGCTGCAAACAAAAAGTAATCGTTTACATGCACACCGATTTTCGAAGACTTCTTTAAAACAGAATGTGCAAAAATCCTCAACCCGTGAACTTTCAACTTTCACTAGCCGGTCGTGCATAACAACCAAGTCAATTTTGGTTAAGTAAATTCTCTTAAATAGCGCCAACCAGCTCTCGCGAAACCTAAATTGGTTTCTAGCTATTAAAAGATCCACAGAAATGAGGTCATCGGTGAAGAGTATTCCCAAACTCGTGTGGCATAAAAACAAGAATAAGCAAACATTCAATATATTAACAAAGTGCAGAGCTCGACACTCGAACAAGACTTTGTTCTATTATAGTTGAGTATAGCTTCGAGAAATTAGTGCAGATGCTGCAGATAAAAATATGAACGGATTTATTGAGAAAATGTAAAATCCGTGTGGGTGCATTTAAATACAATTCAGGAACCTTTACTATTTCTCTGAATATAAAGAGCAGACAGCTTTAAATTTCGGCTTCACAGGTCTAGCTTCTGAAGTTATAATCAGAGTGAACTTAGCCCTGGCCTTCTTAAAACATGTCATGCTTTTCTATTATCTCAATAAATCTTTAGGTACAGACGTTTTTTTTTTTTTGTTTTGTTTTTTGAGGACAGGCAACTAACCGCAATTTCACCTATCATCAAAACTGACAAAAATAATGATTTTACTAATTATTGGACTATCTATCAACTCTCTGTCATCTTCAAACTTTTTTAAGGGATAGTTGAAGAGAAAATGTGCTCCGCTATTTAGGTTTAATTTCAAGGTTCTGGTACTGGATGTTCCAACGCCTTCGAATCAAAATCTACGCAAATTAGCTTTTCCCCAATTTCACTTTATACTCTTCAAAAGGTTGAATTGCTCCTCAATTAATAGGTGCTGTGTGGCATCGATAGAAGTGGCATCCTCTACTCGCTGCGTAGCTTTATCAGGCATGTCTCTAGTTACTATCTAAGGACCTTTACTATTTTTTTCTTTTTATCAATAATTAAGGCAGTTATTTTTCATCTTCAAGATTTTCGCTTTACGCAGACGGCCGGGAAGTATTTTCCATGGTAAAAAACTGCTTCAGTTAACTTTATCCTTTTTTATATCAAGAGCATCGAATGAATTATTCGAAAATATTCCATTAGCATGTTCACTTTGAGAACTGAACTTTCGAATTCTATTGCATTTGATTAGTTTATTTTCTAAATTACAAAACTTTATCGTATTGTGATATTTTCCTAAAAGTAATTTAATGTTTGTTGGCGTTTTAGTTGCAACCACGTGCAGTTTACCACGACTATATACAGTCTGTGCGATTGAAAAACCTAATAAAATTGTTTACTTCTATGCCGGGCCGCTCTTCGAGGTTTTCAAAAAGCGGTTTTCCAAGGGCTAACATCCTCGCTTTCCATAAAGCAGGCATCCGAAGAGAAAGTGGCTGATAGTTTCCTTTTTTGTCGGTTGATTGCAACTATGGCAGCATATATTGTAAGAGATATACATTTCGATTGCCTGCTTTCCTATGGACCAGAAATCAGTTATCAGTGCCGTGAGTCTGCGGGCATCCCCTTTCTTCTCATTTTTTCAATGTTGGCATTTGTTTGGGGTTGTAGATGGGCCATAACGTTCTGCTAAATCTTGCCCGTTCATCCGCTTTTTTGTTTCCTTAAACGTTTCGATGGCCTGAGACACAGATTAAGGTTTAGTGACTTTGCTGAATAAATAACTCACTGCGGGTTTTGTTCAAATAAAGCTTCTGCAAGAAAGTCAACTATAACAACTGTCCACCTGGTCACCCAAGATCTATGACATCATAAGAGTAAATAGTTGCTACCTGAACGTTGAAAGATATGCACACCTTTCCAAGAACAATTCCTGAATTGAAGGACGAAACATTGATGCAATGGAGCCGAAAAAGTATCTCGAAGATACGTAGACAGACGCCTGACCATGAAACTTAATTCTAATAATTTTATTAGGCAATACTACGGATGTTAGACGTCTAAAAATATCTCATATTTGGACTTTCCAAGTAGATTTGACAAAGTCACTTTTAAAAAATAAAGTGGTTCTACAATAACTCCGGTCAATGACGCTCAATCAATCCTCTCATAATTCTCCAGTCAGTCGTTCTTCGGACAGCAAAGAAGCAACTTCAGTAACAGTTACGTTAATTTTTCCTTACATTACCAACACAATCTCAATTATTTCGTAAACAAACCGCTACTGCATGCCCTGATGCTTCAGTGAATGAGCTGGTTCCTTTAAAATCGCTAAGGGGCGATTAAGGGTCTGATGTTGAACATACCTTCTGAATGAAGTTGACCCTCTGAATTGTCTCCACCGTGAGAACTGCTCAAATAGGCACTGGCTTTTTTTTTTCAAATTTCGAGACAAGCAACCATAATTTGACACCCTAAATACAAAAATTCATATACATAGGTATATACTTACACAAGCTAAAATACACGTATCAATATTTTAAATTTTTTTATAGGTATTTCCTGTCTGCCACATAACTATAAATGAGTCAATCAGCTTTTGTCAGTTCGAAATTGGGTGCTTATTGTATGTGTATGCATACCTTTGCACGTCCATTTTTTATTCAAACCTAGTTTTTGTTTAATGTTCATTTCCGCAATTTTTCAGAAGCCGAAATTATACCGACTATTTTCATAAAACTAACTTATTTATAACGAGGGTAAAATGACTATAAATATTGCCATTCTTTGAGGGTAAATGAAGTTCTTATTCGTTTGCTAGAGAGCAGTAGAAGAAATACGTGTCATATGTATGTAAACATTTACTGGTTGAAATGTACTTTCGAAACGAAAACACATTGCACACCTTTATTTAAATTGTTCACAACTGATCTTTCATATGTGGATATAAGCGAAAGCAAGCATCACATAATCACGTTGGGGTACCAGAGTAGGGGAAGAGCTTTAGAGTTAAGTAAACCTTTCAAAGGATATATTCTACTTGTAATTTTGATACAGTTTTACACAGTTGACCTTGCATGAAAAAAATACATTTGTATAATACTAAGTTTAGTAAAGGAGCGGTGGAAGAAGAGCTCTTTAAAACTACCTGGAAACAATCTCACTTGTCGAAGCCTGAGTGTGCGTAAGGCAAGTGGGGAAGGAACCATCCATTTCTGGAACAACATCAAAGCGTACCCCGCAAATTGGGTAACAATCTCAGCCAAGTGCTTAACAGACTAAACAATGCCTTTACCAGTTCAATAGTAGGCATTTGTTATAATTTTGATCGCTACTTAACTCCAAGTTAACAGCTCCCTTAATAAACGAATGAAGCCAATGCTTTGGCTTCTATGTAAAGTGTTCAGGGTCTATTAATCTAGAAAGAAACTATTGTGTTAGACGTAGCTAAACCTATAAAAATATAATCATGCTTCAACTTATAAGCCGTCATAAATTCGTATGTATGTATTCTGTGAATAATGTTTCCCATAAAGTGGTCAATTTCGGACGTTTACTTTAGCTAAGTAGAGTTAAGTTAGGCTAAGTTGAGTTCAATTACCTTAGATTAGAAGTTGAGCTAAGTTAAGCTAAGCTAAGTTAAGCTAGATTAAGTTGAACTAAGCTGGTTTTAGTGAAAGTTAAATTAGGTAAGATTTTTTTTTTTAAGTAAAAAAAATTAAATCGCGTTAGCTGTATCTGTCCAGTTGGAAATCTTGAGTGCTGACGGGTCCTGCCTCCCTTGGCGTACCGTGTCGTAGATTCACCTTACTAGAGCGTCTTCTTTCATACGAGTGACATAGTGAAGTCAGCATAGCCGCTTTACTTTTAAACACGTTACTATGTCCATGCCCCTATACAGCTCATATAACTCGCTGTTCATCTCTCATACGGAGGGGATCAAAGATCTTACGTAGAATTTTCTCTTGAAGACTCCCAAAACTTTCCCATCTGCTATTGACATCATCCATGCTTTTGCGCCATATAGCAGAACGGGAATGATGAGGTTTTTGTAGAGTGTCAGTTTGGTCCTTCGAGAGTGAACCCTACTTCTCAATCGCCTACTTAGCCCAAAGTAACACCTATTGACAAAGGCTATTCACCATTATATAGAGATTCTCCGTTCTTCAAGTTAGTCCTAAATTTGACTCTTTTATTTTGACACAGTCGTTAGCTTCTGGAATCTTTATCGATGATTTCTCAGCAGGGCAGCAGGTCGACTGTATATATACTGATTTTTCTGCGTCTTCTGCTGTACCTCAAGAAAATATATTGAGCCCTTTGCTCTTTGTTTTATTTATCAATGATATAAGTAGTTGCTTTTCTTCTGCCAACTTCCTTCTGTATGCTGATGATTTAAAAATATATTTTATTGTTTCAAGCTCGGCGAATGTATTGAATTGTTTAAATAAATCATAACTTTGGCTAAGAAAAGGCGGAAACTTATTCCCAAACCCAATACATAAACTTCAAGCTGGTGGAAACCGTTTTGTTAATTATTAGTAGTGTCTCTCGATTATCGCTCAATATTAAAAAAATGTTTTAAGCTCTCGTTTTTTTTAAATAACTAATATTATTCCTACTTCTTATAATATGATATGCTCAAATCTATTCAAGAAATCAAAGATCTAGGGGTTGTTTTTGATGCCCGCTGTACGTTTCTTAATCATATAGATTTTATTTTATCTAAAGCGTACTATATACTTGGTTTTATAAGAAGGAATATCCCGAACGTTGCCGACCACTATACTCATAAGTTACTATTTACAGCATTGTTCCTTCCACATTAGAATATACCACGTTCATTTGGAAGGTTTACCACCAATTCTCTATCGACAGAACTGAGCCAGTTCAAACAGTTTTTCTTACGTATGCCCTTTCTTCTCTAAATTTCTCTGATCCTGTCCCGTCATATAAATCTCGCCTACTTCTAATTAATCTCAAACAGCTAGAAAATAAAAGATCGATTTTGTTGCTGTCTTTTCTGTTTAATAATATCAAGGGTGAGATTGACTGCTCCTCTCTTCTAGAAATGGTTAACTTTGCGGTCCCTACCAGGTCCTTATGAATTAAATATCCATTCTATTTGAAAAGGTTTGTTCTGCACCTTTATGCCTGCAATGCTCCTATTGCTCACTCTCTTCATAAACTCAATGATATCTCGAATACTATTGAATTTGATTTTACTTTATCAAAGATATGCTTAAGCGACCGCCGTAGCCGAATGGAATTCACAGAGGTTCGAATCTCGGTGAAACACCAAAATTAAGAAAGAAAGAAAAAAAAACATTTTTCTAATAGCGGTCGCCCCTCGGCAGGCAATGGCAAACCTCCGAGTGTATTTCTGCCGTGAAAAAACTCCTCATAAAAAATATTGGGCTTTTAGGAAAAAATTCAATGCTCTCACTACAAACTAAGATACTAATATACAAAGTAATTATAACACCAATATGGAAATATGGCTCAGAGCTTTGGGGAAGAGTACAACAGAGCTTTGGGGCGAATACAAATATAAAAATTAAAAGATAAGAAAAATAAGATACTTAAGATACTCCGTATAATATCAAAAGCAGAGCGGTATATACTAAATGATAATATCCATCGAGAACTTAAAGTAAAAACAGTTCATGAAGAAATACGCAACAACAGCTTAAGACACACAAACCGACTACTAGAACATTCTAACAGGGAAATTCGGCAACTTCCATTAAAAGAGGAAACCGAGACGAGGAGGCTTAAGCGCAAACAACCAACTGACCTGCAGATGTAAATGGTGTCACAATTTTATGAATAAGAATGAATAAATATATAATTAAATAATGAGTTAATTTAAAAAACAAAAACCGTGGTACGTGACAAATGCCCAAATTCATTGGGACTTAGACATCAATTCAATAAAAGAGGAAATACAAAAAGTAACCAGTAAATACCGAAATCGACTTCAATCGCACCCAAATGAACTGGCCTCTACCCTCATGTCACCATCATGTGTCTTTTTAAAGTTGAAAAGAAAAACACCAATTCAGCTCGTCCAAGAGCCAACTATAAAATATTAAATTTATTTATTAGAAAGGATATTTCACTGGAAATATTCCTTTAATAGCAAAATCAAAGCCACTCTTAAATGTAAAATGTCTTCTAAGAATTGTAAGTATAGACAGAATACAAAATAAAGTTTAAAAAAAAAAAACAAAACAAAAAAATATTTATTGAAAAAAGTTGTCCAAAATTGGACTAATCGAATAGATCACGTAACTTGTAGTCGCGACGAACATTTGCCGAATTCCACATTAAAAATATTAATGCCATGAAATTATCTACCAGATTATAATAAACAAAAGTCATTCCAACAATATTTCTCTTTCGAGATCCATGAAACGCCATTGCATGACCGAAAAGTAACTGTTTGAGCCGGCATTTCCGCCAATACCATCATTGGGCCATATTTTTACGGAGAAAACGAAACGGTCGATGGAATCCGTTATCGATTGATGTTGGCTCATTATGTCTGCCCGTAAATGCATGAGAAATATTTACACGGTTACTGATTTCAACAAGACGCTGCGCCATGCTACACTGCGAATGCAATAAGTGAATTTTTGCAACGAAAATTCCCGGGACGTGTAGTGTGAAAAAGAGGCGACTTGAAGTGGCCTCCCAGATCACCTGACTAAAGGTCGTGGCTTGTCCAACCGGTCATTGCCTATTTAACAGGCATTCCTTGAGACTAGCAGTTTACTCCCATGAATATTGTAGAATTTGTAGAGATGCCGAAGAGGAAGAAACAGTTGAGCACTTCTGTGAAAATCAGAGCAGGTTTTCTAGGTAGATACTTTTTCAATTCTCAAACCGAACTATCTGTCTTGGGGATTGGATCATTCCTGCGCTTCATAAGAGCCACAAAATGGTTTCACGAAGGTAAATAAAGGTTGTCAAAAAAGTCTTGCGGTATTTCCGCAAGCTTGTCTTTGTAAGCGCGTAGTTCTAGTTGTATTCGTCGCATCGGTTCACGCTAGAGCTTTTTGGAAAGCTCTTTTCACGTGCTAACACGTGTTTGATTAATTGTTGTTTGCTTTTAGTCGTTCGTGAGTTATAGCGTCGCAAACATGGAGCAAAATAAAAAGGTAATACGGCATATTTTACAGTACTACTACGATAAAGGCAAAAATGCATCTCATGCTGCCAATAAAATTTGTGCAGTTTATGGACCCGATACAGTTTCCATTTCCACCGCACAACGATGGTTTCAACGTTTTCGTTCTGGTGCAGAGGTGATCGAAGATGCGTCACGGTTCGGAAATTGCGATAAAGTCGCTGAATTCATCGAAATAGACCGGCATAGTAGCAGCCGTAGCATCGGCCAAGAGCTGGGCATGAGTCATCAAACCGTTATAAACCATTTGAAGAAGCTTCGATTCAAAAAGAAGCTCGATGTATGTACTGCCAACAACTGGACCGCTGGAATGCAGCACTCATGCAGAAGAGGTCATCTTTGATCAACAGAGGTCGAATTGTCTTCCATCAGGACAACGCCAGGCCACACACATCTTTGGTGACGCGCCAGAAGCTCCGGGAGCTCGGATGGGAGGTTCTTTTGCATCCACCGTATAGTCCGGATCTAGCACCAAGTGATTACCACCTATTTCTGTCCATGGCGAACGAGCTTGGTAGTCGGAAGTTGTCCACAATAGAGCCCTGTGAAAATTGGCTCTCCGAGTTTTTTGACAATAGGGAAGCGAGCTTCTATAAGAGGGGCATTATGAAGTTGGCATCTCGTTGGGAACTCGTAATCGAACAAAGCGGCGCATATTTGACTTAAATCGCATTATTATAACCAATTTTATGAACAATTGAAAATTCAATAAAAATACCGCAAGACTTTATTGACAACATTCCCATGCCCTGCAGTGATATCACAATGGAGCTGTAAGGTCTAAGTGAGTTGGTCGTATAGACCAACTACCACCACAACCTAACCTAATTGGTTTTCTTGACAGCCGGTTTTTAACAAAATACTATCATCTCATGGAAACCCACTGATTATCAAATTCACTAATCCGGCTTATGCCAATAAGTATACGATTAAAGCGAGGGAAATTTCGCGTTCCCTCAGCCATCTTTGGCAGCTATGTGCACTAGTATGCGTATCTTGAATCAAGTTCTCAATTGAGAATAGAAGAAATAGATTTCCCTACTCATTCAGTCAGAAACTCAACACTTTTCCAAATCCAGAAACTTTTGCAGAATTCGTGATTGAGATTTTTAAATGAAAATTAAAATTTTTTCCTCTTTCTATGCAGCTAAATTTTAAAAGCAAATGCGTGTCATTATATAGAGAAAAGTACATCGATTTTGTTAAGAGCATTGCTGTATCCAAAATTAAACTTCCACATACACAGTCGTTTCTGTTCTAAATATCCACGTTTGCCTCTTGCGTTAGAGCTCAATGAACGAAAGAATGCATTCATGTGCTATTTTTGTAATACAAATAAAATAGTGAAAGCAATAGTTTCATCAAGTAACAAAAGAGGCGCCGGCACTCAAAGTTGTTTGTTCAGCAAAAGAACAGCATTCATGTCGCACTCGTATTCACACACATACGCCCGATACATATGTATGTATATGTGTCGATTAAAATGCATGCGGAGACATGATCTTGAATAAATTTTGAAGATCAGTGTCACAGTTGTCTTCGCTATATATATGTACATAGGAGGGTATGTGGATGTACATATATGTAAGTACCCTGCAATGATTGCAACAATTTATATTGAGTGTAGTGCAAGGGTAGCCCATTTTGATACCAATTGATTGCTTCTTGTTAAACTAAATAATAAGAAAGGCTGAGCTTATTCATATTGTATCACAATTCAGGCCTAAGTGTGCTGGCGACAACGTCAGCAATCACTTTAACCTATCCTAACCTAAGCCAGTTTGAAGTGGGTTTTCATAGACATAACCATTTCTTCACTAATTTCCAATACAAATCTTATCTTTATTGAAAGTAATAAACTGTTCCAGCCAGGTACTATTTTCATCCTTAAAGAGAAGTGAAAAAATTAAGTACAAATTTCGAAACGTTACTATCTGACTTTCTATGCGTTTGACGCTAGTTTAAATACAGTCTCAAAAAAAGGAGTATGCTACTAGTCCATTTATGAGACCGTTGAAGTTTTCACCACGCGGTATATTTTTATGTCTAACACAATCTAAATTTTCAACCACAATGCATAAACAGACTCACACACACGAGCGTACTTTTTCTACTGCCACCCATTCACAGCTCCAAGCGAAGCAGAAAATTATTGCTATTATTACTACTATTTGTTGTCATTTTTCTGTTGTTTGTGCTTATTAAAATAGTGCTATTAAAATTAGAAACTCATGCAGAGCTCTGTTTTCGAATTGCGATCATGCAACACACTTTTTATGGTCAATGTTCAAAGGACACAAGAACAAGCGCAGTCACGTTGTTCATAGCTTGTCAATGTTGTATTTTTATTTATTCTTGTTTTTCTGTGTTCTTGTTATTTTCATAGGTGTTGCTAATAATAAATTGATTGCGTTGCCTAGTCGCGTGCTTTCAAAGCTGGCGCTGGCACTTTTCTTGTTTTTTGGCTCTTCTTTAAATTGAAGGCAATTATATTACGGACTTCTGCTGTCACTTTTGTGCTTTCTTTCGTTTTTTTTTTTTTTTTTTGGTACATTATTCTATCTTGGTAGCTGATTAAATCACGAACGCCATTAATCTGATAGATGTGTACGTATAGTATAAACTGCATAGTTGAATGCTCATTTTCTCACTGAGCGCTCTTCTCGTTATACTCGTACGAGTAAGTATCGGAACAGAGACAAGGTCTCACATATACTTACATATGCATACAACACCTATCTAGTAGCAAATTATGTATTAATTTAAGAGAGGCGTACACAATTATTCCCATAAAGTACAATTTTTGATTAAATTAGCTTTATCTTCAAAGAAATGAATGCTATCAAAAATGTTTTTTTTTTTTGTAAAATTTATGGCGCCTATTCACAGTTCAATCCACAATACCGAATTTAGCAAAAGGCTAAAAGAAAGAGACGACTTCATTTTTAGTATTTATTAGTAGATAGAATAAAATAGTAGAATTTATTATATGATGCCAACTATCAAATACTTTGTTAATTAGTAAATGAGGAGGTCCATAACAAAACGCAATAATTCCGCCCGAACAATTGGTGTAGCTTAATAGTTCTCTATGAATAGAACAAATCATAAATAAGTTTATCTGTCACTTAATTTTGAGGTTATTTAGATAGCAAACTTGGAAGTGTTGCTTTTCGGTCCGTAAAATAGTATTTGTTCATTTGATCATGAACCTTATGGAGATGTTGCGTTTAAATTTCAACTAGGTTTCGAATTAAGATTTCTTACATTGACTAAAATTCGGATTAAATACATATTTAGTGCTTTAGTAACTTTACTTTATAACAAAAACCAATGGTCGCGATAAATAGCTGCATACACAAGGAGAAACTAAACGTAAAGGGCGTTACGATTTCTTAAAATATAGTAACGGGAAATAGGAACACCGTTAGCGTGTGTACAGGGTGGGCCATATAGCGTTTGCTTTTTGAACCACCTATTGTTTTGAGAATGTTAACACAAATGACATATCAAATGTGTTCATAATTTACTTAAAGGTTTGACATTTACGAAATGGGACGCTATACGCTTGAACAAAATTGGGAAATATTGAAAACCTATTTCCAAAGTGGTGAGTATTCTCCTTCTTTTCTGATTTTCACATCGCTGGCTACGTCAATAAGAAAATTGTCGGATTTAGGACTCAGAAAATCCACATGTTACTGTAGAGAAGCAAATGCATCCACAACGAGTCAATGTTTGGTGCGGTTTTTGGTCTGGCGGCATCATAAACTAATTTCATGGATAAAATAAAACTAGATGTTCGGGGGTCCTTCACAAAAATACATTGAAAACACCAAATGAAAAAACTCTGTAAGCTGGTGTTACTAGCCCACCTACTTTTAATACCTGCTCTGTGAAAACAGGAAACTCAACGGGGCTGTTATACCAATACCAACGATGTCAGCAAGTAAGGACACCGCAGAAATCTAAAATTCTGTAAGCTTCGCTTAATGAGGGAGAACTACATTACCTCCATTCCGACGACGGATTAGTTACTAATGAAACTGCCAAAATATTTTTTCGGTTAAGTAGACATTTCACTTCCCGCATGTTCCCTTTAATTTAATAATCAAATGAAATATATTGTAGAGGATTGTCGGGTTGTTTAAAACGAATAAAAATTCTGTCGAAAAAGTACCGGAAATTGTTCAATAAAACGCAAAATAATTATTTAATCATCAAATTTTATTTTATCGCATTCAAAATATGCTCCATTCGAAACAATACACATAGACCAACGATTAGTCCAGTCGTCAAAGTACCTTTTAACCTTTTTCCCCTAATCGTCTCTATCGACTCAAAGTGACGTCCGTGGAGTGGCAATTTAAGTTTTGGGAAAAACTAAAAGTCACACGGGCTAAATCCGGTAAATACAGTAGTTCTTTGATGATATTTGTCGAGATTTCGGTCGAAAAGTGTTCACAATATAAACCTTGTGAGACGGTGCGTTATCATGGTGCAAGATCCATGAGTTTTCTTTCCACAAATTGGGCCATTTCCTATGCACATTCTCTCTCAAACGTCGCATAACTTCTAAATTATAATCTTTATTTACCGTAGAACCATTTGTAACGAATTCCGAGTGCACAACATCATGTTAATCAAAGAAAACGAGTAGCATGACTTTCACTTTTGACCGCCTTTGACGTGGTTTTTTGGGTTTCGGCTCATATTGATAGCGCCATTCAGCCGCCTGTTGACTGGTTTGCATGTCAAACTCATATACCCACGTCGCATCACCTGTAATGATGCGCTGGATAAACGTTGGATTCACTTGCTCAAGCATGTCTTCAGCCATCTTCTTCCGAAGAATTTTTTGAAAGAAATTCAACTCTCTTGGAACGAGTCGAGCAGCCACGCGTCTTGGCGTCTAATGCCCAATTGATGGTGTAAAATGTTGCGAATTGACTTGCGAAGCACGCTAAGATAACGAGCTACTTCCCTCAAGCTTAAATGATGGGTTTTCAACACAATTTCCTTGACTTTGTCGACGTTTTCATCCGTTGAAGACGTTGATGGGCGACCAGATCCGGGCAAATCTTCCACGATTTCTCGGCCCTCTACAAAAGCCGTCTACCAAGCCTTAGAGCATGTTTGTGATAAAGCACACTCGCCATAGGCTTTCTGCAACATTTTCAACGATTCAGCATACAAAATCCCGTTCAAAACACAAAATTTAAAACAAATTGTTTGTTCGATATTTTTATCCACAGTGAAAATCTCAGAGTACTCCTGCGGTTGGCTGATATAATTAAATGCCAAAACAAAGCTAACTGACAGATTACGCTTGAACGCTGCGGCGCTATAGAGGACAGTTGTACCAACATTCCAGCAAACAAAATTTAGACATAGATATGTGCAACGCGCGCTTTTTAAATAAACAATTCCCGATATTTTTTTGACAGAATGTACATTTTATAGTCTGCTACCCTGGTAGTGGCATAAAAGGAAAGAGAACACAAGTATTTTCACTTCATTTGAATTTATATACTAAGTTTTCCTGCAACTCTGCTTGGCTGATTCATACTTAGTTTTATTGCTTAAACGCAGACTCGTTAAAGTTTAACGAGTTACAAAAATGCTCCCTTTCCTGAGTCACAGCCACTTTTAATTCAATTATAAATTTTATTTTATGTATGAGAATACAAACACACTTGCGCACTCAGTACATCTACACCAATTCAATATTGCCGCGTATCTTAAATAAATAAAAGTATTATTTTTTTAAGTTTTTTGCTTTTAGTTGGCACTCTAATACTTAGAAAATGAAATACAAAGTCCAAATACAATTTCTTTAACTATATTTTGACACCGAAAGTTCTTTCGAAATCATTATTTGCTATGTTGCCTGGAAAAACGATTTTTGTTCTTAACGAAGCACTCACTGCAAAAGGTCGTAAGCTTAGCTTACTAATAAACAATACTCACGCTGCCACGCATGACACGATGCGCTCAATCCAAAAACATCTTCTCGTCGCCAATCGCAGCATTTTTACATTTCAGGAACAAGCCTTATGGTATTTTTCCACAAGCGCACTCCCTAATCGATGAACGAATGAGGGGACAGGGAACCGTGTTAGCTACGTTATTTGTGCGGATTATTTAGTTACGATGTTGCAGTGGATGGGTGCACAACGCCCGTTCGCATTTCAAGCGTATTTCAAGAGCAAAGACTTGTGTAGAACTGCACGTTGCAGATTCTGTTCACTTTGCTCGATGTTTCGACCTTTACGTGATGTTCCAAGATGAAGATTTGATTTGTTCATAGGTGCGAAGGTTCCGGGCAACAAGTTCGATGGCAAATATCTCACTGCTCAAAGCAAAGTCTGTGAAGTAAACCCATCGACCATATCAGCACTAAAAGCAAATATCGTTCGCGAGTTTAATGGTATCCTGACATCACTTTGCAAGTGTGTGGAGGCCAGATTCCAAGAGTGCTAATGAAATTTTTATTACATCCCAGTTTTTTTTTATTAAATCTGTCCATGAACACTTAGTAATTTTTATAGCTGAGGTGGGAGTTTAATTGTTACTTGAAATCCGCATTCAAATAACATGTTTCAATGAATAGTTACATAGCTTACATTTAATATGTTAGGAACAGTAATATACTTAGTTTCAGTTTATCAAAATAGCTTTTGCATCTGCTAATGCTGTTGGTGTGATTCGCTTTAGTCTTAATTTCTGCGTCAGCTCCATGTGCGGTATTTCTTGAACCTCTTTGTTCGAATGGGTTAGTAATTTTTTGAGTGGTATTCGTGTTGTATTTCTGGATTACGTCTTTTATTGGATCAATTTTTAGGTCGCGGTGTAAGTCTTTATTTGTTATATACCAGGGAGCATTTACGATAGTCCTTAACATTTTTGAATGAAGTCGTTGAATTATTTTTATATTTGATTTGCATGCTATGCCCCATAGTTCTATGCCGTATCTCCGTAGTAGTTTGTTGTATACTGACAGTTTTGAGTCCTTGTTGAGTAGCTAACACAGTGTTCTGAATCTTTTTTCACTTCGTTTCTTTTTTGGATTATGTGGTCCTTCCATGTCAGTTTTGCGTCAATGATCACGCCCAGGTATTTAGCTTTTGTGTTTTGAGTGATGAATGCGTTATTAATTGTTATCGTACGATGGTCATGTTTGCGGTTGGTATATATTACTTGGACCGTTTTGTCTGTGTTTACTTGGATTCCCCATTTTGCAAACCAAGTCAGCATTGTGTCAATTAGATCTTGTAGCTTCAATGAAGCGACATTTATATTCCTATCAGGTGTAATTAATACTGTGTCGTCGGCGAAAGTAGCAATCATGCTGTCCCATTTGGATAGGGAATGTCATATGTGTAAATTATATACAACAATGGTCCCAGTACGCTGCCTTGTGGTACTCCGGCATCCATTTTTAATACCTCCGAGCATTCGTCCTGATGTTTAACATAGAAGTACCGGTCGCTTAGGTAGCTTCGCAGTAATAGATAGTGGTCAAGTAGGAATATTCGTCACCTATTGACCTCATGGCGGAAAACCTGGCAGCGAAATCCGCGAGAAGGCTAATGGCTGCGGGGGTATTCACCTGCAGAACGTTCGGTCACAGCTCAATAGAAAAGTGGAGCTCAGGTGGCACGGACTACATGGCTCCGTACTTTAATTGGGAGAGAAGGTTTCGCACTACAAATGAAAATGAGGGATGGCACAAAGCCATGAAGCCAGGCCATAGAACTTTTCACATCTATACAGACGGCTCTTAAACTCTAGACGGGGTGGGAGCGGGTATTTACTGCTCAAAACTAGGAATAAGGCAGCCTGTCAAGCTGCCAGACCACAGCAGTATTTTTCAATCGGAAGTTTTTGCTGTGGGGAAAGCCGCGGAGCTAGCCTACACTAGAACAAGAAAGAAATCAACAATTAATATATATGTACGTGGATAGTCAAGCAGCAATAAGAGCAATAAGCTCATATCGTATTAAGTCCAAAAATGTTCGACGGAACAGGGAGGCCATAGAAAGGCTAGCCACAAACAGTAGGTTGCATATCTACTGGGTACCTGGTCACAAAGGCATTATGGGGAACGAAATAGTAGATGAGATAGCAAAAAGTGCTGTTAGACTACCTTTTGAGCAAGAGAATGAGATACCAAAACCGCTAAACACAATATACAACGAAATGGACGACCACATGAAAAGGCAAGTGGAAGCTAGGTGGATGCCTGGGAGCCCCACTGTTTGAGGGTCTGGAGGACGTCTCAAAAGCGGAGCTTCCAGCCCTACTTAGATTCGCCAAAAGCGCTGACATCCTACATGATGTTTACTTTAGGTATTCATAGAGGTCGGCCTCCATCTGGTATCGCTAGGGACCAAAAGGTCTATGCGTGGCTTAATGCCAACCAGGCTAACCAAACCTAACCTATATAGTTGTCCTGGGTGCCATACGCTGTCAAAAGCCTTTGCTACGTCGAGATAAGTTGCGACACAGTAGTTCTTCTTGTCAATTTCATTAATGATTTTGTTAGTTACTCGGTGCAATTGTTGAATGGTCGAATGCTTATGTCGGAATGCAGACTGGTGGGAGGGAATTATGTTCTTCGCTTATATGATTTGGTCAAGACGATCATGGATTAACGACATAACGCAACATTTAGTTGAAATAATTAAAAAAATCCGCTCATGTCTTCTTTGTAATAGTTATTGAAATAAAATTTTATCATAAGTAATTATTTCTTTTATTTAGCATTTAATTCGTAAGTCTGCCACCGGACACCATGGATGATATTCAATAAAAATATTCACCTATTAAAAATAAATCAGTATTTGGAGACTGATTTATTTGTGTATTATTTTTTGAGTAATGAAAAATCTTAGTTTATCAACTCAATAGGCAGATTGAAAACCAGTTCAAAGGACTGGTAATATTATTAATTTTCCTCTATTCTTACGCCGATTCGCCTTCTTATTAATCAGGACTGGCATCAGTTAGTAAGAGTTTATATCTTGAAGAAAATAATGGACGATCAGTCATTCGGTAGCCTACTAAATTTTTTACCGTAAAATTTACAATATTTTAAGCGTTTGTTTAATTTTTTAGTACTTCATTCAGATCTAAAACTCCTGCTGAGTTAAATTTAATACTTTAAATAAATTTTTTAAATCTGGATCGTTAAGAAAAAGTGGTACGCGGCAACATTCCCTCTCCACTCCCCAACACTTTCACATTTTATGAGTGATTCTCTTAAACTCATATCGCGCTGCTCATACTGCTGTCATGTTTGTGTGTCGTTTTTCTGGCGCTCCTGAAAATTTCAATATGTAAATGTTTTATGGCCATAAACCCGTTCTAATGCCGTGTGTAATAAAAACCTGTCGCTCACACTTAATCACCTCGTAAATACAATAAAAGCGTTTTAATATTTGAAAAATTTCAAGTGCAGCAAAATTGCCAGTCGGAACAGCAACAAACGCCTTGAACTCAGCAGACACAATCACAACGACAACAACAATAAGGCATTAGTAATAGCAGTTGTCGTTGAACGAGTTAAGCTCTAAGCGTTTCGCGTTTTCCTTATCAGTCACCATTAACCGAGTAATTTATTATTTAATCAATGTATAAAAAGACATTAAGATTTCACTCTTCTACTAGGATTTTTCTTTTCGTATGTCTCAAAAGGTTTGCACTAGAGATTTATTTTAGAAAATTAATATTTATTGAAAGTATTTAAGAGATGACACATAAAACAAATTCCACGATACCTCAAGGCGATAAACTCATTACGAACAGAAGTTAGTACGTGCACAATTGTTAGGCATTCATTTGTACGTGCTCACCTTAGCTTGAAGACCTTATACTTGGCCGCGGCCTAGATCTTTACGAAGGTAGCATATTAATTATAATACAGGCGGATTTCTATAATAGCAGCGCTTTGGGTTACCATGGGCCGGTATGTCTTTCGAAGCTCACTGGGGACTTAAACTGCCAAATAATAGTCAATGTTTCTTTCATAACTATCGTCTCTCAACAAATTACGAATTGTATTTCTGCCATGAAAGAACTTTTCATAAAATCCACCTTTGGCGCTCCTCCACTTTTAGGAAAACGTCAAGAGGGGCATCACGACAGTCGGCCAAGGACTTTCATGTCAGCAGTATTCCCCATAAATGTATGAGGAATGTTTATGCTGCTACAACAACAACAACAACAGGGGCATCACAAATTAGAGAGGAAAGTCGTCGGCCTAATGAAGCATATATTCCAACTTCGTATATACAAAAAGGGTTTTCCAATAACAGGTGTTATTTAAATATATAAAAGGCTATCGAGAGATGATTAACAATTTTTTATGTGCGGCATTGGATGGTATTGATCTGGACAACGTTTATTTTCAACAAGACGGCGCTATGTGCCACACAAGCAACGAAACCATTGATCTTTTACGGGAAAAGTTTCCGAACCGTGCTATCTCTCGAAGAGCTGGTCACAATTGGCCACTGAGATCTTGTGATTTAACACCTTGTGACTTTTGTCTTTGGGGCCACGTGAAAGATATGGTCTACGCCAGCAGCCCAGGGTCGATTCAAGACCGCAAAGATGGAACTCGTGAGGCTATCGAGGACATAAGGCAGCCACTTTCCAATTGGGTTATGGAAAATTTCATGAAAAGGATATTGTGCTATAAGCGTGGTCGTGTAGGACATTTGCCTGATGTTGTTTTCCACTATTAACGGCATACCTTCCTCTTTACAATGAAATAAACATCCGATCATTTATTTATATTAAAAAATTTTATTCTTCTTTAAATATCAAAATAATATTTCAATAAAAGGAATATCAGTTGAATATCTCCAAAACATCGATTTATCGCATTTTAGCTAATCATTTGGACTTACGAAAGGTCTGCGCACGCTTCATTCCGCACAATTTAACTCAGGACCAACAATTGAATTCAACATTCGAAAAGACGAGAACTTTGTTTACAACATTTTAACTGCTGATGAAGCTTGGTGTTTCCAACATGAACCTAAAACTAAGCGTCAAAATGCCGCATGGAAGGCCACAGGCGAGCCACCACCTAAAAATTACGTTTGGAAAAGTCAAAAATCAAGTCGATGCTAATTTGTTTTTACGCCTCCAGAGCAATTGTCCACAAGGAGCTCGTACCAACGGGCCAAACCTTCTTCTTCTTAAGTGGCGTGATAACCGTTTACGATATTTTGGCCGAGTCGTTTCTTTCTCGTGCTAAAATTGGACACACCAAGTGAAGCCAAGTCCTTCTCCACCTGATCTTTCCAACGCAGAGGAGGCCTTCCTCTTCCTCTACTACCACCATCTGGTACCGCATCGAATACTTTCAGAGCCGGAGCGTTTGTATCCATTCGGACGACATGACCCAGGCAACCTAGCTGCTGGATCTTTATTCGCTGCGCTATGTCTATGTAGTCGTAAAACTCATACAGCTCATTGTTCCATCGTCTGCGATATTCGCCTTTGCCAACGTGCAAGATCCAAAAATCTTCCGCAAAAGCTTTCTCTCAAACACTCCAAGCGTCGCCACATCGCTTCTGGGCCATACGTTAAGACGAGCATGATGAGAGTCTTGTAGAGTGTTAGTTTTGTTCGTTGAGAGAGGACTTTACTACTCAATTGCCTACTTAGTCCAAAGTAACACTTGTTGGCAACGTAGAATGGATTTCAAGGCTGACATTATTATCGATGTTAATGCTGGTTCCTAAATAAACGCAGTCCTTTACAACCTCGAAATTATAACTGTCAACAGTGACGTGGGTGCCGATACGCGAGTGCGCCGACTGTTTGTTCGATGATTTCCTTCGTTAGCTCTCGGTAGCGATCTCACATGGCTCGCGTTGCGCCTGATCGCAGCGTGGCTCTATAAGCAACATTCGAGTCGATGTTGGGTCCTCGGATCGTACGTAAATCGAATATACTAAAAGCGTGTCTGGCATCTATCACAACATGATCGATCTGGTTTCACGTTTTTCGATCAGGAGGCAGCCAGGTAGCTTGATGTATCTTTTTATGCTGGAATCTGGTGCTGCAGACTACCATGCTTGGGGCCCCGGCGAAGTCGATCAGCCTCTGTCCGTTTCCGGATGTTTCCTTTTGCAGGCTGAATTTTCCGACTGTGGGCCCAAAAATTCGCTCCTTGCCCACCCTGGCGTTGAAGTCGCCAAGCACGATTTGTATGTCGGGGTGGGGCAGCGTGCATATGAACGCTCCAAGCGCTCTTAAAAAGAATCTCTGCTCGCATCGTCCTTCTCTTCCGTAGGGGCGTGTGCGCAAATGAGCGACATGTTAAAAAATTGCGCTTTGATGTGGATTATTGCGAGGCGCTCATCCACCGGAGTGAACGACAGTACTTGACGACGAAGTCTCTTTCCCACAACAAATCCGACACCGAATTTGCGCTCCTTTACATGGCAGCTGTAGTAGATGTCGCAAGATCCGAAGTTTTTCCTGTCCATCGCATCTCATGAATGGCAGTGATGTTAGCCTTTACTCTCACGAGGACATCAACCAACCGGGCAGAGGCACCTTCCCATTAAGAGACCGGACATTCCAGGTGCATTCCCTCAAATCATATTCCTTATTTCGCTTGCAGGGGTCGTCACCAGTAAAGGTAGTTCTTATCCGAGGCGTTTTTAATATTTTTTTGGAGGGGGATTTTTAAGTGGCGGATCCCAAACCCAGCGCACAACCAGCTCTCCTGGAATGCTTCGCCTTCTCACGTTGACTCACTTCCCAACTTGTGCTCGGAAGCTACGCAGAAGCTACTTGGGCTAATCCCGAAAGTTGTGTCCTGCTTAAACCATATGTAGAAGAATCGTCCTGGCCACTCCCAAGTGAATGGCGATCAGTAACTTCCCCACTTGCGTAGACTTCGATATATGGAACCATCCTCCAACAGGCCAAACCATCACTGCAATTTTCTATCATTGTTTCTATTTGAAGCGTTTGTTGCATCGCATTCGGCGAAATCGCCCTGAATACCACGAAGGAGGAAACTAGCTCTTATTGCACGATAATGCAACATCTCATCGATCCACTCTTGTGACTGATTTTTTGACTAGAAATCGCATTTTAACCATCAATCATTCACCGTATTCGTCTGATATGGCTCCCTGTGACTTCTACCTATTCGGAAAATTATAGTACATTTTACCATGAATGGAAAACGTTTCTCGTCCGTAGAGACCATCCAAAAGGGTTGTACCGACATCCTGAAGGACATTCCGGCCAATAACCTGAAACACTCTTTCGAAAAAGCTTTTAGATCGCGATAAGCAGTGTATCGAGGCCAGAGCGGACTATTTTGAATAAACAAACAAGTTATCAAAACAAAGCTCCTGTATTTTCTATTTTAGCTCAGTATTGTTTATTTTGGCGGCCGCCGTAGCCGAATGGGTTGGTTCGGAATTCACAGAAAGAACGTTGGTTCGAATATCGGTGAAATACAAAAATTAAGAAAAAACAATTGTGAAAGGACTAGAACACGTGGCTTTCGCAAACAAATAGCAAATTGAATTGGAGAAGTTATAAACCTCAATTCGTATCTCCTTTTTAGCTCACTATTCCTTCTCAGATTAACTAGTAATTTCTATATATGTATACCTAGAACACTTGTAAGATACTTTCGCTCGAAAGCAAGATTTCAAGGAAAAAACGGTTAAGTAACAAATTGATAAAGATATTTTTACGAGTTACCATGGGTTGAAGCTGAGGAACGAGTTTTGAAAAAAACTTGTAGATTCGCTTGAAACTATATAATTTCATGATTCATTGGAAGATTAGATCAGAGAATGGGGCATTAGAAAAAGAGCTTCAGAAAGGCAAGCGACATCTTAAATCTATCTAAGCGAACCAAAACTTACGTGAGTTTCCAAAAATCTAATAAATTGCTTTCGGAATTAAAAACTATTCACAGTTTTTGTAGAGAGTATTGGTGGGTGAATCTGAACCTGGTATCAGGTTTTCACGATTGTCCAGTATTCAGCTGTATTTAAGGTTATGTAACATAAGAGATATATTTTTATTATTTTTTTTTAAAGGTCGTAACAACATAAAATTTGTATTTGCCTCAATTCAAAGTTTTTGTTTTATATTCTTCGCCTTATCTGGCGGACATCGAGCAGCCGCATATCTTCTTGCTTAAAATTTTGTTTCGGCCTGTGTTACAAACTTATTCCTCTCGTTTTTAATTGTCGCAATAACTACCTACGTGATTTTGGTCGGGCTAAGCGCACTGGATCAATTATTTCCTCTTTGGAATACTCCAAGGAGCGCCTCAATGGATATTGTCATTGTCTCAGCTTCTAGGCCATTCAATAGGTCGCGCATGATGAGAGACTTATAGGGTATAATTTTGTATGGTTTATCAAGGGCTCTTCGCCAATCCCCGGGGGACTAGTACCGAGACTTTCAGAATTCCCCAAAGGCCTGATCCTAAAATGGACTTCCCCATGTATAAAACATTTGAACAAAAAATGCAAAGCACTGCAAAAGGCTCTAAACTTAATACAATTATTGATGGCATTAAGGAGCTCCAGTATAGAGACGAGTGGCCTTTTCTCTTCCTGCAATAGTTTTTATTTCTCAGCAAGCGTGAGAAAGGTAAACCATTAATAAACCTTTATGGGAAAATCCCGCTGATATGAAACTGTGAAATAATAAGTGGTTACGCAAAAGTTATCTAGCATTTTCAAAACCAATATTCAGTAGAGTTGCCAAATAATAATATTAAAGTAAATAAGAGTAGAAAAGTGACTAGATTCGGGACAAAATGATCTTTACATTTATACACTAAGTGAATATCTGATAATCATCACATTTATATTATCTTATTAAATGTTTTCCACAGATATAAAAATACTGCATACTGGTTCAGTGCGAAAATATAGCGTACAAGACAAATTCATTTATTAAATTCAAATTACAGCCATTTCTCAAACTATTTCGTTAGTTTTCCATAACACCTTAATATTTAGAATTTGCTATCTAAAGGATTTTCCAATAAGAGGTGTTATTTTGATATTTTTCCCGCAAAAGATCAATGGTTTCGTTGCTTGTATGGCACGTAGCGCCGTCTTGTTGAAAATAAACGTTGTCCAAATCAATACCATCCAATTCCGGCCATAAAAAATCTTTAATGCTCACTCGATAGCGCAATCCATTCAACGTAACTGTTGCTCCAGCTTCGTTTTCGAAAAAGTAAGGTCCAATGACTCCGCCGGACCATAAACCGCACCAAACAGTCACACGTTGAGGATAGAAAGACTTTTCAACAATAACTCTTGGATTTTCTGAGCCCCAGATCTGACAATTTTACTTGTTGACGAAGCCACCGAGGTGTAAATGGGCCTCATCACTCAAGATGATTTTTCGATGGAATCTCGGACCATTTTCATGCATTTCAACGAGCCAATCAGCAAAGACACGAAGTTGTTGATGATCGGCCGGCTTGAGCTCTTGTGTTAATCGGACTTTATATGCCTTAAGGTCAAAATCTTTATGCAAAATACGGTGTAATGGCGTTTGTGGAATGCCTAATTCTAAAGAACGACGATGAATGGACAAACCTTGGTTTTCTTCAACACTTTCGGCTATAACAGCAATATTTTCGCCTGTTCTTGAGCGACGTGCACGGGTTTTATTCTTCGCATCACTAACTGGTCCCAACAGCTCGAATTTTTTCGCCATTTTCTGTATTGCGGTCCGACAAGGTGCTTCACGATGACCCAAAAATGTACGAGTTTTACGAACCGTCTCTGCCAAATTTTCACCATTTTTATAGGGAATTTTAATAATTTCAATTCCTTGTTTAAGCGTGTATCGTTCCATTTTTATTAATGGCGTAGTTTCTCTTGTCAAATATCAAAAAATGAGAGTTTCAAAAGTGGCATCTACCGAAATAGCAATAACACCTGTTATTGGAATCCCCTTTATTATTGGGTGCACAATTTTTGCAAATAAAACTTTTAGTTCTGAGAATTCATTAAACAAAAGTTTCCAAAATATTGTCTATCGCTAACATTTCCCAAGCAATGTCGAGCGCAGTTTTCGGTTTCGTCCCCCCGAAAAAATGATCTTACATCTTTTTGGTAGTTTATTAAGTGACTCAATACTCAGTTCATTTGCAAGAACAGAAGCGTTGACAAACCAAACTCTTCTGCGTTCTTCGGAACAATCAATCATCAGAAGCTGCAATCTCTGATTAATATGCTGCTTGAACTAGGAACTCCCACGAAGAAAACCAAGCAATATTTAGCATTACAAAAGTCGATTGTGTTAAACTTTCCCCATAGGTTGCATTATATCAACATCTGAAATCCAGATCTAATCCGCGCTTCTACGAAAGATAGGAGTATTAGCATCATAATTGATTCTGGATAAAGCTGTATTAAGAAATTCTTAATGCGAAGGGTTCTAGAGGCGACATTAAGTGCAATTTTATATAAAAAGGCCAATTAGTGAACACATTTATGATTTCGACAAAAAGTAAGCACCCTGGATGAAATATTCTGTTTTCGTGTATCCGACTAATTAGCAGGTACCGAAAATGATATGTAAGGAATGGCATAGAAAAGCCTAAACGTCGGAGAGCAAACCGAAGAAACAACCTTTTTGCGTTCGCTCTAAATAGTAAGAAAGTCCTTGTTGTAAGACCTATAATTGTTTGAAAATTTGTGCTGTGAGACTAAATATAAATTTAGGTTCATACTGTGGCGAGTGTGCAATCTCAACTGATTTCTAGCAGCAAACACAAACTCTGGCAGCTTTTACGCTTTTTAAAACCCAATTAAAATTATTTTCATTGGGCAACCATGGCCAAGTCCAGCTTATCAAACACGCTACGGCCAAACACTCGTAATATAAAATTAATTTACTAGGCCGCATGAATCTGACACAACAACGTCAACGAAGTACACAACAAGCGATAGCACCAATATGTGGTTCTACTCATCGAACATCAAAACCACTTCATACAAAGTAAACAGAGCAGTAATAAAACCATGAAAGCCATCTCATACACGCTTGCGGCTTATCAGTGGTGCCCGTAGCCCATAAACTCATTAGCAATATCAAGCAAGTATTTGCCACCATACCTATGTACATACATGCACACATTCATACGTACAATTTTCATATCTACTTAGTTCGTGTACTAGCGAGGGGGCTTCATACAGCCAAATGTACATTCACATATACATTTATATATTTATTTGTACGAGTACTCAACAAGTGGAATTTTCAATAAACTAGAGAGGAGAATTGAGAGAGAGAGAGAAGAGAGATTAAGAGGGAATGAAGAGTGTGAATGAGCACAAGCAGTATGTTGGCGAAAATAGAGGTGAACGCCTGGGTGAGCCGATGAGTGTGATATTATCGCATATAAAAAAACAACAACACAATACGAGATATGTATTTACACATGTAAGGCTTTTGGTGATCATAGAACGCCCAACCCGCCCAATTGCTCATTCAGTAAGAGCAGAGCAGCACAACAGTGCGATCACCCGGTAACGCCATGTTGAATACGTATCTCATGTGGTGAATGAACGGGATTGGAAATGTGTTGAACGATTCGGGAAAATTGTGCAAAGTGAACGTCGATAGCGGGTGAAGTGAAGATCTTTTGTTTACTTATTTATTCAGTGGCTGGGAAGAACAATTCAGCGTGCGATTTATTGAAAGAAATGGAATATATAAATGTTATTAAACAATAATAAAAATAATAAAATGTGAAAAAACTTAAGTGAAAGCTAAAGGAAAGTTTTTAAAATAATTATAATACAAGGAGAAGAAATTGAAATCGAAATTAATAATATTTAAAAAAATAAAAGTTTTAATTGCTCATTACTCCACTCCAAACATTGCAAAATTCCACTTTCTTATCCTACTTACTTTCTCTTCGTGAATCCAAATGCCTACATATGTACGTAGATGCGAAAAATAATCATTCAAGAACGAGTATTAGATAAAATAAATATGTACACAAGAGTAAAGCTGTAGCCATAATAGGTTTAATAGAGGTTTTATGGTGTAATGCTGTATAGAAACACATAAATACACACGTATTGACGTACGTAGCGTAACGGACGTTAATGTTCAGTTAAGAAAACATTTTGAATCATTTTTTTAAATTCATTGTAATTCTATCTAACGGTATTTAAAGGGAGTTTTATAAAATCCAATATATGTATATATAAATATATTGTTTGTCTACTAGAAACGTGGCCCGCAAAATTGAATACCAGAGATCTGTTATAAAAACATGTAAATGGTGCCAAGCGTACGTTGTTTTTTTGCAAAATGGGTTCTGCGTATGAACAACGATTTGAAGCAGTGTTCCTATATGCACACCCTAAAAGTCACGTGCATTTGCAGCAAAACACTTGCAGAAGCCAAGTGAAGGCAAGTCCTTCGCCACCTGGTCTTTCCAACGTAGAAGAGGACTTCGTCTTCCTCTGCTACCACTAACGGGTATCGGATCGAATGCGCTTTCAGAGCCGGAGCGTTTGTATCCAGCCAACGAAGCCGCTGGATCTTTACTCGCTGCGCTATGTCTATATACATATATATATATATAAATATATACATACTAGTTAACACTTTTTGGGTATTTGGCCGAGCACCTTCTCCGATTTGTGGTGTGCGTCTTGATGTTGCTCAACAAATGGAGGGACATACAGTTTTAAGCCGACTTCAAACGGCAGATGGTTTTTTATAAGGATATTTTTAATGACAAAAATACACTTGCATATTTGCCATTGCCTACCGCTGGGGCGACCGCTGTCAGAAAAACAATATTTCATGCCCACGGCGGGTTTCGAACTCGAGCACTACCGAATTGCAATCATGCACCAACCAATTGGGCTACGATGGCACAATTTCCTATTTGGTGACCGGGAATTCAATATTAAAAATTAAAATTATGAAAGGACTATCAACTCGACTACATTTTCAATGCGCATATGTGCATTCATACATATGAATTTTATGAGTTTTTTAAAAATAAATTCAGTTTTCAAAAAACAATTTCCCAAAAAATCACCTCAGATGATGGAAGGGTGCCAAAATTTATCGGTTATTGACAATAAACGGTAGGTACCAATCGACGCGTTTGGGCCCCAATATTAGTATTCCAAAAACGGAGCATAATTCTTTTAAGCCGCTCAAAAGTTATTAACAATTCCGTAAAATTGGTTTTTTTTATCGCTAATTGGTCATTCAATAACGCACTAGATTGTCGCATATGCCATTAAAAACAAACTCAGAAACATTTTAAAATAATTCCAAACTTCCGAAGTTCATTGAAAATGAGTCCTAAAATGTTCCAAATTTATCGGATTTTCCGACACTTTAACTGATTTCTTAAACTCGTAGAAGAAAAATATCTAGAGCTCATTTATAACAAAAAAAATCTCCGACATACATAACATATGCAGGTTTATAGCTCATAGTCTTTCATAGCCCAAGTAGTACCGGGTGAGAATTGCTTTTTTTTACTTTCTTTCTTGCTTTTGTTCTAATGCCAATCATTATGAAGAAAGAGAAGAAAGATTATATGTACAGTAAGGTCCTAAAACAATTTAAAAGCATAAAGGAAGGAGTTTTATCAACTCAATAGTCCTAAGCCTTCTTCCTGATTTCTAATACTTTCTCACGAATTACTCAGAAGGCTTCATTGATCTCGATCGTTTCTCTACAAATCGGATAGCATCGCTTTATAAAGGCACTCAACAAAACTGTCTAATATGATCACATCACAACTATGATTTAGTGTTCGATGGCAGATGACACCGAATTGACTCATGGAAGGGCATTAGTGGAAGGGTTGCGAGATTTTAATGAGGTGTATACCGCGCGTTGCGGTTTTTCTGTTTGGAGTTTTACTAGAAGTGTTATATATTTATTTTTTTTTTTTATAACTAGAAAGTCGTTATTTTTTGTATATAAAAAAATGTGTATATCAATTTAAAGAAGTAAGCAAAAAACATGGAACTCTACATGAAAATGTAGGCGCATCGACTATTAAATAAAATTAGTCACCACAGTCATTATAAACAAAGAGTAGCTGTGAGAGTTAACTCCATTGCGGTAGAACTGTCTGGCACTTAACAGAGCTGCTCACCGTAAAGAAGGTGTTAGTGGAAATCTATTATATAAAAATGAATGTTTGTCTGTATGTCATCGATGAACTCAAAAACTACTGGACCGATTATTATAAAAATTGGTATATATATGAATTTTTCCATGGAGAAGGTTTGTAGAATATGCTCATTGATGTCACTCCCCATCAGATGGCGCTGCACAGTAGCAACTTCTGCCCCGTTCAACCGATTGTCATAAAAATTAGTATGACCATGTATTTTTACACAGAGGCATAGCAACGCGTGCCGGGTACAGCTAGTAGGTTATAAAAATAAATTTATATTTCACCTCATAATAGACTCACTGGAGTACTTTCTTTTCATTTCCCTGTTGATTGATGCATATAGTGATATCTCTTAGTTATCACTTAATATGTCCCGACGCGCTATAAAAATAATTGATAAATAAAAAACAACTTTTACAAAAGAAAATTCCAAAATATGTGTAATAAAAGTAGTGAAGTTATAAAAAACAATAATAAACAAATTAACTCTAATATTCTGTGAAATTTTACAGCATCGCCAATTTTTTTCAGTGTAACAAATTAACCGAGTATTATTTTCCGCACAAAGAGCACACAAATTATTGCTAAAATTGACGAAGAAATGCAAATTGAATACAATTTTTTTACACTCTATCACCTCAAATGCGAAAAGCAATTGAAAATTAACCAGTGTCATAACGTAGCAACTACAAACACAATCAGCAATAAAGGCAATTGTATATTTTTTTTTACTTAACTCACACGCGACAATCAGTGTTGCATGCATAACAACACAAATAGCAACAGCAAAAACTCACACGCTCAGTCCAGTGGTCTTAGTGAAAAAAATATACACATATACATAAATATAGCAGAGTATAGTCCCATCCAATAAACTTTTGTCTACGTAAATATATTTCAACTATGTCAAAATATCAGCTACTTCTTGAACAGGCTGCCGCCGGTGGCGAAAATGCAGACGAAACAACAAAAGACAGTAATGCGTCACAAACAACAAACATAAACGCCCCTGCAGCCGCTGAGAATCTACAAAAAACACTGTTCTTCACTGATAGCAGCAATGATTCCAGCAGCAGCAGCAGCGGCAGTGGTGTCAATGCCAACAATCGTGTGACAACGATGCGTAACAGCCGCAATGCTCTTGTAAGCACCAACACCAACACCAACAACAGCAGCAGTAGCAACAATAGTCTGAATATTAGCAGCAGTGCGAGTGGCAGTTGGGAATACAGTCCCTTCGACAGCCTCTCTACAAATAACATAAATGAGGCACGAGCAGCACCCATGCGAGCAACAGCAACAGACACGAATTTGGTAACTACGGCATCGAAATCGTCGTCAACGTCACTATTGTTGGATGCCTTTGATGCTGATGATACAACGATGGAAGTGCCACTGCTAGGCGAGAATAACAATGCAAGTGTAGTTCATACATTCATACATTCACAAATACTATATTATATTTTATTTACATGTACACAATGCAGCATTACACAATTGAAATAATTGTAGTTACAATGCCTTGGCATTAACACTAATACCGGAAAATATCCGGGGGCATGGCTGCGCTAAGGCGAATTTCATATACGAATATGTAGTGACCAACACAATTAGGTGGTTCACAAGTTGTCGCAAGTGTCGTATTGTCTTATGTCGTAAAGTTGCTAAGATGACTCAAAACCACAACCAAACATACTTAACTATGTGAAAATTCATAATATGACTTATGCGGTTCCAAAATATATTTTTAACCATTTGAAGTTTACGACCTATGTACAACAATACAATACAGGTATTTACGACCCAGCGTACATACACACAAAAAGCATTTCATAACGTTACCATTATTTGAAAAACTTTGATGATTGTCATAAATAATTGATAAATTTAATTAACGTAAAAAGAGTAATCCATCGATATGTTGTAATTTAAAAATTAATTCAATGATTTTTAACACATTTGGGATTATAAACACGCCACATAAAAATGCTCTCACGAATAACTTCCAAATACAAAAAATCCAGTGCGTATCGGAGTATTTTTTGCATAACTAATAGCGCGAAATAAAACAGTGTTCGCAATAAGAGCAGCGCAACAAATTCCAAAGTTATGACTTTTTATAAAAATACTACAGCTAATACTACAGCAAAAACCGTACAATTTAAAGTTACAAACTTTGTACAAAGTATTGAAAAATTAAAAATTAATTGCATAAAAAATTTCGAGAATGCAATTTCATAGCCCAATGAGTTTTGCTGCAAGTTCGAATTGGCTCAAAAATGGTGTTGAATGTTGCCATTTTTTTTTGCCAGGCGGTCTGGTTCACTTTTTCCACAAAAAAATTCGTTCTACTCGCACTGATATTGAAGAAAATGTATAACAACAGAAATCTAATAGAAACAGCAAATCAGAAATCACCACGAATTTTGAATCACTTTAAATTGGTACTTCATTATAACTGCATATAAACTGCATCCTCTAAGTTTCTCTAAAAATCATGACTAAAAATACTTAAACTATGATGAAAAATGTTTGTTAAATTTGAAATGCGAAAAAAATGAAATCGTGCAAATATTTGGCTTTTCTGGCCACCACTGTTCTTCTCTTCCTAATTGGCGCTATAACCGCTTATGCGATTTTGGCCGAGTTTAACAAAGCGCGCCAGTCGTTTCTTTCTCGGGCTAACCGACGCCAATTGGACACACCAAGTGAGGCCAAGTCCTTCTCCATCTGATCTTTCCAACGCAGAGAAGGCCTTCCTCTTCCTCTACTGCCACCAGCTGGTACTGCATCGAATACTTTCAAAGCCGGAGCGTTTGTATCCATTCGGACGACATGACCCAGCCAACGCAGCCGCTGGATCTTTATTCGCTGCGCTATGTCTATGTCGTCGTAAAGCTCATACAGCTCATCGTTCCATCGCCTGCGATATTCGCCGCTGCCAACGTGCAAAGGTCCAAAAATCTTGCGCAGAATCTTTCTCTCAAACACTCCAAGCGGCGCTTCATCGGATGTTGTCATCGTCCAAGTTCTGCGCCATACGTTAGGACGGACATGATGAGAGTCTTGTAGAGTGTTAGTTTTGTTCGTCGAGAGAGGACTTTACTGCTCAGTTGCCTACTTAGTCCAAAGTAGCACTTGTTGGCAAGAGAGATTCTACGTTGGATTTCAAGGCTGACATTCCTATCGGTGTTCATACTCGAAATTATAACTGTCAACGGTGGCGTGGGTGACGATACGAGAGTGCGCCGACTGTTTGTTTCCTGCTCCTGGACAGGAGGTACTTCGTTTTGTCCTCGTTCACCACCAGACCCATTCGCTTTGCCTCTTTATCCAGTTTAGAGAAGGCAGAAGTAACAGCGCGGTTGTTAAGGCCGATGATGTCAATATCATCGGCATACGCCAACAATTGTACACTTTTATAAAAAATTGTGCCTGAGCGATTTAGTTCTGCGGCTCGTACGATCCTCTCCAACATCAGGTTAAAGAAGTCACACGACAGCGAGTCACCCTGTCTGAAACCTCGTTTGGTATCAAACAGCTCGGAGAGGTCCTTCCCAATTCTGACGGCGCTGCTGGTGTTGAGCAACGTAAACTTACATAGCCGTATTAGTTTCCGTACTGTCGAATGCAGCTTTGAGGTCGACGAAAAGATGGTGTGTGTCGATTCTCCTTTCATGGGTCTTTTTCAAGATTTGGCGTATTGTGAATATTTGGTCGATGGTAGACTTTCCAGGTCTAAAGCCACACTGATAAGGTCCAATCAGTTGGTTGACGGTGGGCTTCAGCCTTTCACATAATACGCTCGCTAGAACCTTATCCCGCGGTAATTGGCACAGATTGCAGGATCGCCCTTCTTATGGATTGGGCAGAGCACACTTAAATTCCAATCGGCCGGCATGCTTTCATCCGACCATATTTTGCATAGAAGCTGATGCATGCACCTTACCAGCTCCTCGCCGCCATGTTTGAATAGCTCAGCCGGCAGTCCGTCGGCGCCCGCGGCTTTGTTGTTCTTTAGCCGCGTTATCGCTATTCTCACCTCGTCATGATCGGGTAGCGGAACGACAATTCCGTCGTCAACGATTGGTGTATCGGGATCTTCACATTCCCTGTGACATGCGCAGCTGTCACTATTTAACAGGTTCGAGAAGTGTTCCCTCCATAATTTAAGTATGCTCTGGATGTCAGTCACCAGATCGCCGTCTTTGTTCTTACAGGAAAACGCCCCGGTCTTAAAACCTTTTGTAAGCCGCCGAACTTTCTGGTAGAATTTTCGGGCGTTGTTCCTATTGGCCATCATCTCAAGCTCCTCGCACTCACGTATTTCGGCCTCTCGTTTCTTCTGTCGGATAATACGTCTCTCTTCCTTTTTCAGATCTCTGTAGCGAGGCCACCACGAGCGAGGCAAATATTTGGCTTTTCTGGCCACCACTTAGGCTTTGTTAGACTCAGAAATTTCATGATAAACAACGGACGGTTCGAGGGTTCGAGAACATTGTGGAACCTGGCAATCTTGAGTGTCGTCCAGCGCGCGCTAAGCAGCTTGGAACACCTCAACTAACCAAAGGAAGCGCCTCTTCCTATTTGCACGGATGTAACACCTCAACTGTGACTTCTCATCCATTAAATTTTCTAAAATATTCTATCTGCCTCTTGCCCATCTCTACGTGACAGCGAAATATGCTGATGTGTCTAAAAAGAAAGTTAGCTTTATCTGACTAATTTTGAGCATAACCCTGATTTGACTTGATAAAAATACCAAAGAGACCAAAATAATTTAATCACGCTTAAAGGGCGTTAAACTAGTTACGATAAATCAATAGATAACCAATTGTTTAATAAGAAACGCTGCTGTATTGTGCATATTTTAATTTGCAGATTTAATTTTTTCTATCAGCCCTGTTATTTAATTTTTTCTTATCCTTAGACAGATTCAGTAAGTTTTCAAATGTCTTCTTACGATCAAGCGTCCCTTGAGAGAATGTGGTTGAAGAAGAATCCATCCACTCTAAGTAAGTGTGCATGAGTCAGCCTTAAGATGAACACGAAGTTTCAAAAAATTCTGGAGTATTTATAGCATAAAAATTTACTGTCCATTCCTTTTCATCTCAGCGAATACAATATTTGGCATTGAAGCTTTAGAGTAGGGTCCTCGGTTGAGCCCAACTGATTTGAATGAGGGCAGCTCTTTGCATTCTCTACAGCTGTTTAGCCAACATTCTCTTCTCCAGTTTTTATAATAGATTCATAAAGTCCATAAATTACTTTACGCTACAGGCGCCATTTGTTACAATGACCTTGGGCGCAGGAATATAAAGCGACCTTGGCCTTCGCAGTCTTTTTCACAATCGTGCGTATCCATGATAGCTTTGTATTCAAAATCAAAGCCAAGTTATCAGAAAGCACTAATAATTGAACTACAAGTATAAAATATCGAATATACTATTTTCCAGAGGATAAAAATCGAACGAGCTTTGTCTTGCGAGCATAAAAAGTAAGTTTGCAAATAATGACGATTACCAAGTTTAGGTGAATCTGCATAATCTCCTACAGAAAGTTCAAAAACTTTCCCTTCGCAATAATTTCCACATCACAGACGGCACTTTGCTCAAGTTCTTCCAAGAGGTATTTAACGCAATGACCCAGA